>JAWWEE010000030.1:14151560-14209651 GCA_035221455.1 Xenops minutus | reverse complement strand
AACGAAACCAACTTACTGGCAACCCCCCCCCCCCCCCCCCAAAAAAAAAAACCAGGGTCAAATAATGGAAAAATAGCACCTATCAGTACAAAATAACCATGTTTATGGACCAGGGAACACTCTAGAGAGGGTCCATGGCTGACCCTGATGGAAGGAGAAGGCTTGGGGAGCCCCCAGCTCCGAGGAGAAGCAGATTCCAAAGGCAGGGATCCCCCAGCAATTGGGGTCCAACATGGGCTGGCAGCCCCTGGAGTGAATCACAGGATCCATCAGGTTAGAAAGGACCCCAAGGTCATCCAGTCCCACTGTGACTGAGCACCACCTCCTCAACCAGCCCAGAGCACCCAGTGCCACGTCCAGTCTGTCCTTAAACACCTCCAGGTGACTCCAGCACCTCCCTGGGCACCCCATTCCAAGACTTAATCACCCTTCCTGTGAAGAAATTCCTCCTGATGTCCAACCTGAGCCTACCCTGGCACGGTTCCCATTGCCTCACACGGCGTGGTTATGGCACTCTCCCCCTCCTGACGAAGACATCAGTCCAAAATAAGCACCCTTATGGATGAAGGGACACTTTATGGATCAGGGATAGAGCTCTTGGGTCACCACGCTGGGCAGTGAAGGGGAACTCAGTGGGGACAGAGGCTGGGCTGGGTGGGTCGGAGCACACGTCCTTCCCCTCCCGGGATAATGACTAAACCTGTGTCCGGCACCGTGAGCTGGAGGAGCTCAGTGGGCCCATTGTAATGCTCCCGGAATATATTTGTTCCCATCGTAAAGCTGGGAGACAATTCAAGGAAACGGGACATTGCTGCTCGGGAGACGGTCGGGGTTGGCGCGGGGCAGGGGAGAAGCTGGCTCTGTTGGGATCACAGCTGGCCCTGGGTAGTGCTGCTGGTTATTTAAAACCCAAATTCCTGAGGAGTCGTGCCTTACTAAAGCGTAACAAAACAATGGAAAGGTGGAGCAAAATCCAGTTTAGGAGGTATTGCTTTAAAGTGGAAGGAAGGTCAGGCTGAGCACTGCAAACTTCATTGGATCCCAGAATGGTTTGGGTTGGAAGGGACATTAAAGCTCATCTTGTTCCACCCCCTGCCATGGGCAGGGACACCTTCCACTGGACCAGGTTGCTCCAAGCCCCGTCCAACCTGGCCTTGAGCACTTTCAGGGATGGGGCAGCCACCACTTACTCATGGAGTCAGTATCAAATCTGCCACAGATTTGAGGTTTAAATTCAAAGGAACAGGGACTGCAGTGAAACAGGGAGTGAGCTGCAGTAAAAGCGACTTGTTTAGAAATGCTGTGAGTTCCAATGCCTCGAACACCATCTGGGAGCTGGGAAGCTCCAAATCTTCTGCAGCGAGCTGCGATGCTGGCTTAGCTCTTAACCTTGAGCTAGGAGAGGTAGGCAGAATTAAATTCTGGTTGAAAAATCTAAGGGATCAGCACACATCTGATGCTATCAGCAGGAGCTGAAAGAATACTTCCCCCTTTTCTTCTTTAGAAGGAAATGGCAGCGATGGAAAGCCAATGTTTCTGTGCACATTCATTAATCCTAATGATCAGGTGCTGACAGCTCTAAAGAAGGAGCAGAAAGCGCTTGGTTAAAATAAAATGGGAAGAACAAGATTGTTCCTGCTGCCTTTTCTCCTGCCTGTCCTCCTTCCAGGTCTGGGCAGACAGCTCCCTGAAGCAGGAGGTGTCTTCCTGACCATTCCCAGCTCCATCCCAGGTGTCTGTCTACAGTGTGAGTGTGTGAATCAGCAAACCCAGAGTAAAAGCAGCTTCTGCATCTGGCACACCCCTACCAGAAAACCATTTTCTATCAACCAGATCAAGCCACTTAGTGCAAGCAAAACAAGCTGGCCAAGTAAAATTACATATTTTTTCTTATTGTTCTCTGTATTCCTGCTACACTGGGTGGGTACCAGAGTGGCACAGCGGCACCAGCAGGGATTTGCCCAGGCTGCAAAGGGATGATCCCTTCTGGTGGCCACCTGAGGAATGAAAGGACTCATGGCAGTGGACCTGTGGCCCTTGCTTTGTATTAGAAACAGGAGGTCACTGCATTTGTCCTGTTATTTTAAAACGAGGATCTGGTGGAGGAAACTTCCCACCCCAGCCTTGTCCTGTCCCTCTTTGGAGGGGCTGTACCACACCTTAGATAGTGACCCAGGCCACTCTCAAACCCTTCCCAGCCCACAAGGTTTCAGCTGCGTTGGCAGAACCAGAGTTCAAGGCCATGATTTGCAGGAGGAGTTCAGCATCAGGAGCCGATTGCGGTGGCACCGCCCTGATAACCACGGGCAGCACAGCAATCCCCTGGGAAAGGGCAGGTCACCGAACCAGGGAACATCCACAGCTGGAAATGACCCACAAGTACCACCACTCCTCACCCTGCACAGAATCAGGAAGGACACCTTTCACTAGACCAGGTTGCCCCATCCCTGGAAGTGTCCAAGGCCAGGTTGGATGGGGCTTGGAGCACCCTGAGCTAGTGGAAGGTGTCCCTGCCCATGGCAGGGGAGTTGGAACAAGATGGTCTTTGAGATGCCTTCCAACCCAAACCATCCCATGATTCTGTGAATCTCACCATGTTCCTGAGAGCGTTGTCCAAATGCTCCTTGAGATCTGTCAGACTTGAGACTGCTGAGGAAGGTACATCCTCCCCCAGCTCTGCCCAGCCACTGCTGCCCTCCCAACCAACCTGGGGAACAGCAGCTGCCAGGAAGCCACAGGAGGGCCTGTTCCACAGCCATAATGGGAATATCGCCCACGCAGTGACTATGGCCACGTGGGGCTGAGCACACCACTAATTAGCTAATGAGTTTGTTCCAAATGTCTGGCCACCGTGTGAGTGACAACAGTGACAGCACTTGAAAAGCACCAAACAATGACTAGTGCATTCGTCCCTGTCGCTGACCCCAGCCCCGCACTAACAAATAGGTCACAAACAACGGTGCTTTGCAGTGATCTAATCCTCCAGCCATATGTCAGCTGCCCGAAAAAACACTGGGAAAATGCTGCACGGAGGACAGCCCAAAAGCTCTGCAAAAATCCTAAGGAAAACTTGACAAATATATCCCTGCAGTTTGAAATTTGATTTCCTCGCTCTATTGTTTCTCATTTCCTGAGAGCTGGTTTGGTGGATCACATTTTCTGCTTCTGTCTCCAGTGCTTGTAAGCAAACAAGACGGAATCTCATTATCCTGATGCATGGCTCTGGCTGTGTGCAATCCGATCTCTAAATCACAGTCATTTTGCTCCATTACTGATTTTCCTTCCCACTCCTAACCTACAGGTCTTCAGAGCAATCAATTCAAAAATAGAGACAAGCATCATCTAATGAAGGTGTGCTTAATGTTCAGCATTTTAGTCTGGATTAAATAGCCAAGGAAGAACCTGCCTCGTGTCTTGGGAGGTTGGGCGCCCTCCACTAACATCAGCTCCAGTGGGAGCTGGAGTGTCTCAGCCTTCCTGGGAAGCCACATGTTTCCACATGGGGTAAATGGGGATTTAAGTCCTTAAGTGCCCAATTTGGGGAAATCTGCTAATTAAATAGTCTGGGCAAACACAATCATTATTGTCCTTCGAGCCAAAGCAGTGAGATGTTTCTCAACAAGCACAGGCCCTCCTCAGAATTTTCTGAGCTGTCTGCACATAGCTGACAGTGATAGAGAGCATATTCAGATTATACAACTTGATGTTCACCCCGGGTTATTCCCTCCTGGATTCATGAATATTTCATTGAAATATGCAAAGTCTGAGTTACCGTCTTGTCTGCTTCAATTAGACACATGGATCCACAGGGTCTGCAGCCCTACCACGTTTAGAGGATTCATCTACAAGGCAAGGAGCACAAAAACAACAGTTGAGGTCTCATCATTTTTCGCCTGGTTTCTTCAGATGTCTTTAAATAAATGTAGTTAACAGGAAGAAATCAGAAAGGTGCTGAGTGAGGGAGAGTAGAGCCCAGCGAGCCTGTGCCTGAGTTCAGCTGGAATCAGCCCAAGCTGAATCAGAACAGAGCAGGAGGGGTTTTGGTTCGCTTGTGATGCAGACAAACTTGTAGAACTGTTTCCAATGCAAATGCTCCTTTTGACAAGTTCAAAATTAACACACCTCTAATATGGGTATTCAAAACAGACCTTTTCTGAACACGCTGGCAAGATTCATGAAAAGAGGAGAGGGAATGCAAGCCCAGCACATTCTGGTTTTCTCGAAATGAATGTGCCCTGACACTGCAAGAGGCAGTGACGTTGGAAATGTGCTTAGTTCTAGTAATTACTAAGTGTTGTGTTTCTTCAGAAGCTGGAGCCGTTCTCAGCTGTGGGCACCTTCCCTCATTCCTTTCTCCTTACTGCTCCATAGGTGCAGTTTCTCCCATGCCACAGCAAGAAGCCAAGGCTACTGCACTGCTTACATTAAATCCCACTAAAGCCTCGGGGTGAAATTCCACAAGTTTTAATTGACCTAAGTCAGGGTGTTGTGGTTCCTGCCCTTCCTCCACCACCCATTCCCATTCCCTCCCTGCCACCAACATAAGTTTATACCACCTGTGGTGAAGACTAATCATTTTTTTGGGGGGAGTGTTGCTTCTCAGCCAGTCCAGCTCCCTGAACCAGCTCACCAGAGGGTCAGATGAGAACCCACATGAGCAGAAAGGAGGAGATGGAACCATGCAAGGCCCCACTGACTGGTGAGGGGGCATTTTTGTCGTTTTATAGGATACAATGAGCACATTTGACCTGAAGAGCCTGGATTTGTTGCTTGTTTCCAGGCTGGCATTACTCATCCATTAGGACCATCTGCATAGTTTTGAGTGGCAGACTCAGACCCAGCAAAGTTGGGCTCATTTAGTGTCACCATCTGGCTCCCCAAAGCAAGTCACCAAAGCTCATGCTGGAGGACAAGTATTCCACTACAGCCAGTACAGTTTGTTCCATCCCTCTTGGCTTTCTCCTTGTCATGACAAGAGGACTTCCTGCCAGGATGGAGCTGATGGACAATATCACCCAGAGTTCCTCCTCATCATTCCTGCAGCCACCCAAAGAATGTCAGAGGAAGAGTTAGCCCCTCCCTTTTGCCCCAGGCCCATCCTCAGACTGATAGAGGCTTCCCAATAACAAGTTGCAGGATGACCTGGGTTGTTGCACAAGGATCTCACGTGGCAGGGATTAGTCCCACTCCTTCCAGCTGTTTCTTGAGGGCAAGTGCCCTGTGGGGTTCACCAAGAGGAGAGTATCAGGAGAGCTGTCCTGGCTCTGTAGCATCCTCTGGGATTTGGGTCTCCTCTCCTCCAGGTGGGACAGGAATTTTTGGCTGGTCCTATCTGGCTGGAGAAGGTGGCAAAAGACTTTATACACTCACAGAAGAGGTGGGTGGGAAGTGTTGTGTGCCTACAACCAAGCAGTCAGGACATGGTACACTCCAGCTCTAGAAGTTCCACAAAAATCCAGAAAAGCACCAGAAAAGTGGTGCTCACACCTGGGAGCTGAGCTGCACAGCCACAGCCAGTTTTAGCTCAAATTCCCTAGCAGTGCTCTCAGACACAGAGACAAAGCTGGGACCCCCAAAGCAGACTGAGCACTGGAAGCTGCAGGTATTTTGGGCTCAGTCTTTTAAACCAACACACTGGAGCAATGCTGTCACATCCCTGGATTACAGCTGAATATCCATCACTGATTATCCCAGCTGAAAAGCTGGTAGTTTTCCCCCTTGACAGATGAAAACTAAGGGCTGTCCATTTGGTTTGTGTTTACACAGCACCTTATTTACCTGGCACAGTTTCTAAGTTTCTGATTGCCACTTCTGCAAGGAACTTCCTCCATTCCCAGGCTAACAAAAACTTTCTTTCTGCCTTCATGATTGTGAGTCCAAATGTGTCTCTGCTGCCCCATCACAAAGAGCATCTCATCCTCAGCAGGGCTTCCCAGAAATCTTCATAATGTAAAAAACCCTAAACAACAGTGCAGAGCTGTAAATACATAGTCCCTGTGTGATCAACAGGCAGATTAAAAAATTCACCAGCTGGGCTGGAAGAGATTCATGACAAGCCATCAGGACTCCACAAAGCAAACAAACTGCACAGCACTGCAGGCAAGAATTTCAATCCTAGCACTCTCTGACCAAGCTGCTCCATGGATCAGCCCTGCTCTGAGCTCCACAGAACCAGAAGGTTTCCTCAGTCAAGGAAAAATGCCAATCTTCAATCACAGCAGGTCTCAGGAGCCATTTGAGCATCTCACCTAGTCAAGCAGGTTATAATGGGCTGTAATTAATACTCCTACGAGCTTCCACATTCTTATGGACTGAGATGGAGAAGTACAGGATTGCTCCCTGACCCTGTGAACATTACAGGAAGTCAAATGAACCTGTTCCCTTCTGATCTTTAGAAATCAAACATCTCTGATCAGAGAAGGCAAGAGGCAAACACCAGCACTGCTGGGAACTGCCTGTGCACAGCCCAGCGCCTTCTGGGGCACAAACCACAGCAACCTCAGTCAAAAATAACTGCAGAGTGAGTTGCTACAGACAGCAAGTTTCCCCTGTCCCTCAAGAAGCCTCTTTTGTGCTTGCACGTCACTCAGAGCATGCTGGGGGGGGGGCAGGGGGTGCAACCCATAGCACAGCCACAGTAGATTTTAGCAATACTTAAAGTGGCCTTTGGTAAAATGCATCAGCTGGATAACCCAAACCAGGAGGGTGACAGCCAAAGGAGCCCAAACCGCCTGATGTCATGAAAACCCCACATCTGTCACCAGTGGGCCGGAAGGAGAGTTAGTGACGCTCACATAGTTCAGCTGAGAAGTGCTTTGCACTCAGCAGGATCTCACCCACTTGGAGAGGAAGGGCTGTGCCCCGCAGATGGTTTCCTCCAAAAAGCCACCAACTGACCCTCTAATGAAAACTGACAGGCACTTCCACACAAACACCCTGTGTGTCTTGCTCTTCTTTACAGCTGTATTTCAAAGTGTGCCTGCATCAGCTTTTCCAGCTCGCACTTGAGGAAGAAACGTGACACTTCAGTGTTTTCCCTCCAGGCAGGGCAGGACCTCTTGTTTTGCGCTGAGATCAGAGCCTGGGGGGAGGCAGGAAACTGGAGATGCTGTCACTCAATGAGTGCCTCTTTCAAGATGCAACTTGCAGACACAGCTCTGGCTGGAGAGGTGTCCAAGCCCTGCGCTGCTGCATCCTAGGAGAACACAACAAGGAATTCTGTCTGCTCACCCACATTCAATACTTAGCATAGAATGGTTTGGGTTGGAAAGACCTTAGAGATTGACTAGCTCTAACCCCCAGCCATAGGCAGGGACACCTTCCACTAGACCAAGTTACTCAGAGTCCTGTCCAGCCTGGTCTGAAACACCTGCTTGGGATGGGGAGCTGGCAACCTCTCTGGGAAGCCTGTGCCAGTGCCTCTACACCCTTATTTTAAAGAGTTTCATCCCAATATCTAATCTAACGCTGCCCTCCTTCAGCTTAAAGCCATTTCCCCTTATCTCCTATCACTACATGCACTTGTGAAAAGTCCCTCTCTAACTATATCTTCCCAAAACCCTCCACCATTCACTGTGAACCACCACTGGTGTTCAGTTTCTGGACTGGACACCTTCGGTTTTAAGCAGGATGGATGCTCTTCTCTTCCCACACATTGGCTCCCAGCTTCAAACCTTCATGTTTATCATCTTTGAGACCAGAGGCCAAGTGCAGCACACCCACATGGTGTTTTTCTCAGCTCTCCCAAACAGGTTGTCCTGGGTTTCTCCCAAAAACTCCATCCCTGCGTGCCTTTCCCTACAGTCTCCATTCACCAGCATGTTCTCCACCCTCAAGGCTAAAGCCTCCACTGAGCCTTGTAGGCAGGTAGCACCCAGGGGTGCTCAGACCCCATCCTACACAGGTAGATTTAATCATATGCTAAAATAATTTACTGAACCAGTAGCTGTCTCTGCCCTGAGGAGCCTAGAACAGCAATTACCCTGGACTTCCACAGCTCATGTGTCAGAAATCACAACCCAACACAGGCCCAGAGAGAAACCCATCCATTTGATTGTGGCCTCCCAAAAAATCCGAGCTCACTCTTTCCTCTTGCTTTGCAAAGGCAAAGGCATTGCTCAGGAAAAGTGGCAGGAAGGTGCTGTGCCATTGGAGCAGCAGCTTTACTCAGCTTGGTTTCCCAAAGGGCAGCGGATGCAGCAGCACTGCGTGGGCTGTGACAGGAGAGGCCACACGTGTGGATTCTTCCATGTAACCTTTGAGGCTGTTTGCTCATTCCAGACCCAGCGGATGACAGGCTGGGCAGAGTCTTCACAGCCACTTAATTGCTAAACATTTCCTGCAGATAGTCAGCTGAGGAGGGGAGAGAGGTCACAGGGATGAGCCCAACCCTGCATCAGACTTCAGAGAATCCACACAGACCTGCCTGCGCAAGGCAGGCTCTGTAGGGAAAGCGGCTGTGGCAACAGGAATGAATCAGAGTGAAAGCAGAGCTGGGGGCACTCCTGAGTTGCCCTGCAGGAAAGGGCAGTGCGGAGCATCCGGGGAATCCACAGCTGCACCTGCATCCGTCGCCGGCCAGACACAGAGGGCTTCAGTGCTCCATCTTCCCTCCGCTTCCTCCCTCTTGTCTTCCCCATCTCTGCCCTGAATAGGCAGTCTCAGGAGGAGCACAGTGCCCGGATTCTCTGGGGTTTTACAGCGCATCTGGCACTCCGGGCATTATCCCTGTGGGCTCTGCTCCAGACCCTGCCTGCCTCTTCCCACTGCCCGGCGTGTCGCCAGCATGGCCGGGATGTGGCATCACACACATCCTTGGCCTTAGCAAGTGGCCAGCAAAGGAATCTCCTCCCTCTGGCCATTGGTCCTCGGCCCCCGGGCTGTCCCCAAGGCTGGCA
The DNA here is from genome assembly GCA_035221455.1 of Xenops minutus. Lineage (NCBI taxonomy): Eukaryota > Metazoa > Chordata > Aves > Passeriformes > Furnariidae > Xenops > Xenops minutus. The sequence goes on along the minus strand of JAWWEE010000030.1, from coordinate 14,200,754 downwards.
CCACCTGCTCTGGCACTGCCCAAATTCCTGGGCTCCTCTCCCATACCCACTCCCTTTGCAACCAGGGTGACTGGTGAACCCCCACAGCCCTGGGAGTGTCACCTGGACACATCCCACCTTCAAACAGCCTTGCAGTGAAGGGACACCTGCCCAAATCTGTCCCCAAAGCAGCAGGGTGGGGTACAGTTCCGAAGGAGGAACTATGGCCACTCTTGCCACACTTCCAGAGGAAGAGGCATGACGTGAGCTCTGGCTTAATTGGTTATTAATAACCGCTTTGTTAACAAGCCAGCCCTGAGGAGGAACCGAAATTTGGCTGCTTCTCTGGTGGGGAGCTCAGCCACGCTCTGCCAGCCATCATTCACAATTCCCCCTGCATTCCTCTGTCCTGGGGGATCGCAGCCCCCACGGTGAGTCATGGCAGTGACAGCACAGTCCCCTCACCTACGCACACAGCACAGCCTCCTAGGCTGGGTTTTTCTCTCTAAGCCCTAGAAAAATAACAGATGCTGTTGTTGAGGGGGAGCTTCTCGGAATCTGTTCAGGCACCAGGCTGTGTCTGGATGTGACCAAATTCAGAGTTCCCCTAAAACAAGCCCTGTGGAGCTCCCCTGCCCATGGGTGGTTACTCCTGCCACCCTGTGCTGAGGGCGAGGAGCCTTCTCCCATGGCAAACACTGGCAGCCAACAGCCTCCACACCCAAATCTCACACCTCCCTGCCCAGTTTCTTTGGAGCTTCCAGTTAAAAGGACCCTGCCCTCAGGCTTCCCCCATGACAGCACAGTCCCACTTCCCACCCCACCTATACCATGAGCAAGCAGGACCTGCTCTGACTTACCAGCCCCAAAACCCCAATACCAGCCCCAACCACCCATGCTGATACAGCATGGAGATACAGCTCCACATCTGGAGGCCACCAGCACCTTCAGGAGCCTCTCACGGCCACATTGGGCCAAGCATGGCCAACTGGCCCAGCGTCTGCTGGCTGTCCCTCCTGTTTTCCTACAGGTCTTCTGGGATGAGTTTCAGAGGGGTCTAATCCTCTGTACTCAGTTGCACCAGGGTGTAAATGGTGACACAAGTTTCTTGGTGTGGGCTGGGCTTTGCAGAGAAATAGGGCTATGCAGAGGATCTGACACTCAGGAGTTACTGGCATGGCCTCTGCTCCAGGGGGGGAAAGTGCTGACTCTGAAATCCTGTTTACAGGCACTGACGTGGCATTTTCTAGCCCAGGATGTTGCTTCCTCTCCGTGTGGGGCCTCAGTGGGGCACCCATTTCCTCGAGAGACATCCGGATCCCCACGGCCAGGGCTGATCCGTCCCCAGGCACACAGGCAGCTACGGCGAGTGACACCTCTGCTGACCTGTGTGCCTGGATTTAAGCTCTTGTGCTGCCCTCCCAAACCCTGCCACAACGCTGTGGGATGGGGCAGGACCTGTCCCTCTCCCTGCTCACTGCCCAGAGCAAAGCCCCCATACACTCTGGGGGCTGCAGAACAAACCAGCTCTCCTTGGCCAGCCCTGCACTGTCCAGGCTCAGTTCACAGCCCTTCAGGAGGCAAAGCCAGGCTTGAGGCACCTCCTGCTCCCCCATCCTCCCCTGACAGCATGGAGGGCCATGGCACAGCATGGAGCTGCAGAAGCCAGAGAGCCCATGGTGGCTCTGTAACAAAGCTCCCCAGGCCCCCAGCGGAAGGGGAAGAGGCTCTCCTCCCTCCTCTTCCTCCCTCCCACGTGGGGATTTCACAGCCAGGTAAACACAGGATGTTGATGAAACAGGGGCTGGGCACATTGGGAAACTGGGGAGTGAGCAGGAGCTCCAGGCAGTGCCCAGAGCAGCCATACAGCCAGGAAAGGGTGATGCCAGAGCCCCCAGCACCCTCCTCTGCCTGTCCCCGGGGTCATGGAATTCCCCTGCATGGAGGGAGAGGCAGTGTGGGCTGGTGGTCAAACCCAGGGCAAGGTGGGCTCCCACCCACCTCTGGGTGCCCTCAGGTGATTCTCTGCACATCCCTGGGATCCCTTGGGATCTCCTTGCAGGCTGGGCTGTTGCTCAGCACCTTGCTCCAGGCTGCAGGCTTTGACACCCAAGCAGTGACAGGACCCTCCTGGGTCCCTCTGAACGCTGGGGACACGCAGAGCACAGGGATGAGGGCACAGATGCCTCAGGATCCCACCCTGGCAGGCACCAGCTCCCGGCTGGCACCACGGGGACAGGCTCTTCCCAGGGTGTGCTGCACAAAAGATGGTTGCTTGACAAGGCACAAGAGGGAAGATGGTGGAAAAAACCCCAAACCTTTGTTTTGATGTTCCTTGGATGTCTCAGGCCGGTGGTTAGTCAGCCTTTGGCTCCCAGTCAGAGCCTGCAGGACTCTGCAGCACAGCCTCATGCCTGGCAGCTGGGCATCTCTGGGATCCAGGCATCTCCCGAGGGATGGTGAGCCTGGGATGGGGCAGATTTGGGGCTGCTCATGAGCAAGGCAGGAGGGTTTTCCCAGGGAATGAAACAGCTGGAGGACAGGATGTGACAGGCACATCATCCTTTGCAGTGCCAGGATAAAGGGTTCCCTAGAGGGGTTCCCTGGAGGCAGCAGATGCTGCACAGGTGCCAACCACCTCACTGGGCACTGCTCCCCTCCTGGGATTGGGGAACTTTGTCCTGCCCTGTGGCAGCGAGTTGGGATGGGGCACCCAGAAAACAGCTGAACACAGGAGTGTTTCACTCCCAACCCAGAAAGGGGGCTAAAGACTGGTCTGGCATCAGCCCAGCTCACTCCTGGGGGGCAGGTGCTGCTGTCACCCCCACAGTGACCACGTGTGCTCAGGCAGCAGCCAGGGACAGGAGCCACCACTGGGACACCAGTGAGCAGAAGGGATCTGGACCCTGCACAGGGACCATGGCTGGGGCAGCAGGAAGGATTGGAGTGAGGGAGGGGGACCGGGGAGGGGCTGTGATGTAGGAGGTGGCAGGAGACAGATGACAAAGGAGCTGCCTTCCATAGAGCATGACTGGAGGGGCAGGTGGCACTGTCCCCACTGTCCCCAGCGTCCCTCTGGGATCTGCTGCCATCTGCTGGCAGGATCCCATCCTGCTCCGGTCCTGAGTCCACGGCCTATACCAAGGCCTAGGGACCCCTCTTTGACCCCCATGTCCTGTGCCCCACTCCCAGACAGTGCGGCACCACATGTCTCTCCAGTCCAGGCACCTCTGGGTGCCCCTCAAGCCTCCCTGAGCCCCAAACTGTTCCCCATGGCACAGGGACTGTGACCACAACAACCCTCTCCCTGGACTGCAGGTTTCTCCCACACTAACCCTCCCAGTGCCCAGACATCCCCCTTATTGTTCCCTACCAGGGCCCCTGGAATGGACTTTGTATCATCCAGTTTGGGCTGGTGGACACAGGGACAGGATCAGGCCCTTGGCCACAGCAGGGATGGAGCAGCAGCTCTGCTGAGCTGGTTTCCCCAGGGAACATCCAGCTCCATCCTTGCCAAGGCTGCTGAGGGGCAGGGGAAACTCATCCCGAGAGAACCATCTTCCTGCTGCATTCCCATCCCCTGGGTCTTGCTGGTACATGGGGATTCACTGAGTCCCATCCTCCCTGTGACAGGCAAGCATATATGGAGCCTCTTCCAACATTCTCCCTGACCTTCCTGGCCTTCCCAGCATCTCCACTTCCCCTGGGACCAGCAGATCACAGGAATAATCCCTGAGGACTGGGGCCTCTCTGAATGTGGGGACACCCAGGATCACCCTATGCATCCCTCCTCTCTTCCCACGGGCACAAGAGCCTGAAAATGGCCTCAGTGGGGTCTTATATGGGGTTTGTTTATTCAGATGCCATTGGGAAGCTGGATTAAGGTCTGGAGGAGGCAAATCACCAAGCCCATGTCCCCAGGGTGGCCCTACAAGTACCATGGCTCATCCTACCCTGGGCAGATGGCAACAGCATCCTGCTCCTCACTGGAAAATGCCCAAATCCATGGGCAGGGCCTGAGCTGCAGCTGTCCCTGGTTTAATTCCTCACAGCAAAGCAAGCCAGTGTCTGGCGGATTTTGCACAGGCTTCATGCCCCAGCCCACACACAGGAAGGTTGCTCAGCATTGGAGACCTTCCCGCTGGGAATGATCCCTGGAGTGCAAGCCCTGCACACTCAATGCCTGACGCCCACCAGAGCTGCAGGAAGTCGTTTTAGTCTAAAAGGGATTTTTATTCCCTAGCCCTGCAAAAGAAAGCTGGAAAAAATCAACCTACTAAAGGGACACAACCCAAAAAACCCCATATCAGTTGTGCTGAGATCTGAATGTTCAGAGCTGGGACACAGAGTGTTCAATCTGAATTCCAAAGAAACCAGGTGTGTGCATCCACCCACCTCCCTACGCCTCCACCATTCCCACCCTCCGAGACGTTTTGTCTTCTGAAACAAGCATTCCCACCAAGCCACCTCTTGGCAGCTCAGCCTTTATAAGACATCAGAGACTCCCCCATCAGCACTGCCAGCCTGCGAACAGGCTTCCCAACATCCTCAACCTGTGTCCAGGCCATCACCATCCTTTTCCCATCCAAAATCCCACTACCCACAGCAGAGGGGATGCCGGATCCCCCCACCAGGGTCCTGTGGCAGGTGGATCCCTGGCACCCAGGAGGGCTGGCACAGCTCTCCTCCCGTCCCAGCACATCTGGGCAGCTGTGCCCACCGGCTGCACCCGCGTGGTGCTCCGGCAGTGTGTGACATCAGCACGGTTTCCTTCCCACTGGCTCGGCTGCGCCGTGTGCTCAGCCCAGAGCCCACAGCCCTGCGGGGTGCTGAGCCCCAGGCAGCCCTCAGGACCCCTCCTGCCCACCTGGAGACAGCCATGGAGTCCGTGGCTCTGTACAACTTCCAGACGACGGAGAAGGATGAGCTGCCCTTCCAGAAAGGGGACACTCTGAAGGTACTTGGAGCAGGGGGTCACTGGCCATGGTGGGGTTGGGTGCTGTTGCTGTGGGGGACAGAGCGGGCCCATGGTACAGGGTGACACCAGCACTTCCATTGCCACTGGCTTTGTTGCCTTTTTGGGGTATAAGGAGCCAGCCTTGGGGATTTTGGGGCGCGGAGCAGCATTTCCAGCAGCGGGTACCACTTTGTGCCACCAGGCACATCTAGAGAGAGGGGCATCCCCAGCTGGGACATGACATGGGACAGGCCATCAGTGCCACAAGCTGTGCTCTGTGGCAAACGCCCCAGGGCTGGAACACATTTTCACTGCCCCACAGAGGCACTGGGGGCTGCAGGGATCTGGCAACAGGGAGCACATGCCCAAACACACACAGAGGCACTGGCATCAGGACGGGCTCTTGGATGCCACCTGAGAATCCCAAAAAGCTTCTGGGGGGGCTCAGAACATCCCTGGGAGGCTGCACCCACACCCTGCCCTGCTGTTCTCTCCATGGGTCTGATGCTGCAATGCCAGCAGCTCCTCACAGACCCCTGGCACCCCGCAGCGCCCCAGGAAAGGAGGGGGTGAGGGCATAGCCTGGCTGTAAACCAGGGCCCCAAACCTGCCGTGCCCATCCCTGTGTGTTTTCCCCGTGGCCCCAGACCGTGGCTCGGGGTTTCAGATCCTGTTTGCACAGCTGTGCCAGCCCCGGGCCCCTGCGTGGGAGGCTGGAAAATGGTGTCACACAGAAGTAGGTGTCAGCACCCTGCTCACACCAGGGCACTTCCTCCCACTGCCACCATCCTGGGGGGACATGGGGGCTTGGCTGATGTCCTGGCTACTCCAGGGGCAGATTTTTCCCTCTTCCCTGGTCAGGGGTTTGGGAGGGCAGGGGGGAGCCCCAGACTGTGTCACTGTTGGCAGAGCCCCCTTTCCCCAAGTTTTGATAGGTGATGTGGGGTCTGAGGCAGCAGTGGGGGTCCCTATCCTGCCCAGGGGAGCAGCAACCAGTCTCATGCCTCACTGTTCCTCTCCCACCTTAGATCCTCAACATGGAAGATGACCAGAACTGGTACAAGGCTGAACTGTTTGGCTGCGAGGGCTTTGTCCCCAAAAACTACATCAAGGTCAAGCCTCACCCGTAAGTGCCATCCCACAATGTGGGGAAGGGGGGCTCAAGCACCCACCATCCAGGCAGTGATCCCACCAGTGCATCCCAAATCCCAAAGGTCTGCCACGAACCAGGGTAGTCCCACACGTAGGGGAACTGTCATAGAGATGAGGTCTGCCTGCCTGGTCAGCCTGCCATTGCCACCACAGCCCGAGGGGACAGGAGGCAGCAGAACACCCACGTACCCCTGACACACCAAAATCCAACCCTTGCACCGCTAAATAAATGATAATTGGGGAACAACAAAGCGTTATGGGATTACAACTGCATTAGACACAATCCTATTACTGCGTTATTAAAGCCCACTGTAATCCATCCCTGATTTAACCTGTGTTTTATGTATCATTAGCCCCTGGTAAATCACATTTAAATGCCAGAGCAAGCGCGTGGGCTCGAGGCAGCCTGGGGCACATCCCTCTGCCTCTCCGGAGGGATGGGTGAGATGCAGCCTCTTCCATGCAGCACCTGCAGGGCTGGCTCTGGGAGATGCTCTGTGCTGAAGTCCATGGCTTATCATTCTGGGGCATTTGGAATAGGGTCTCCATGGCCTGGAGGTCTGAAATGCCCAGACAGAGCCATGGCAGGGATGAGAGATGAGGACTCTGCTCCTCCAGCTCGTTTTGGCAGCTGCCACCACTGCAGGCAGGAAAGTTTTATCCTGGCATGGAGGGTTTTCTGCTCTACATGTGGAAGGGCTGTTCCCACGAGGGGCGAAGGGACACAGAGGAGGGGACAAGCAGCAAAGTGGGGGCGAGGCACATGGAGTGACAAAGCGGGTGACAGGATGTGGTTGTGGCTGTCAGCGATGCTGCTGTGCTCATCCTGCACGTGGGAACCCACCTCTGCACCCACAGCACCCCGGGGTCCCCCCCCAAATAAACTGGGAGGAGAAGGAAAGGGAGAAATTGCTGGTGTGGGGGATCCCAGCCCTGTGTGGAGTCCTGTGGAGACCCACTCCTGCCGGCAGCGGGGCTCTTGCTGCCTCCATCCTACGGGGTGGGGATGTGGCACTGCAGTGTCCCTGGGTGCCATGGGGTGCCCGTGTAGCTCATCCTGGTGCCCCCACCCAGGTGGTATGCGGGCAGGATCTCCCGGCACCTGGCAGAGAAGGAGCTGCTCAAGCGCAACCACACGGGAGCCTTCCTGATCCGTGACAGTGAGAGCACCCCAGGGGAATTCTCCATCTCTGTCAAGTGAGTGGCCATGGGACATGTGGAAGGGTGGGTGGGGGTCCCTGCAGCCCCCACTGTGGGAACTGAGGCATCAGGCCACCCTTGTGTGGGCTCCCTGTCACAGTGCTGGGGAGGGGGCGAGCACCTTGCCCTGCCCCAGCCACCTCGAAGGGCTGTGGAGCCAAGTCCCCAACACACCCAGGCACAGCCTCGCAGAGAGCTTTCCTTCCCTTCCTCTCCTTCCTCCCCTCTACATCCTTGCACTCCAGCTCCATCCCCACTGCTTCCTGCTCCCTGCACCGCTGCCTCACCTGGGGTCCCTCACAGGGACACCCCTAAACACAGCCCTGTGGGTGATGGGGACAACCTGCAAGCACAGCCCAGGGCACACGGCCTGGGGGAATAAACTGCCCAAAGCATCCCCAGGGATGAAGGGCTGCAGCACTCCAATGACTTTGGCATTGGCAGCCAGGGCAGAGCCTATCCCCAGGCATCTCATCCCACTGCTGCCCCTTCCCTGCCCCAGCTGGGGGAGCAGGAGCCAGACCTAGGCCAGTCAGGCACTTTCTCACACTGCTAATCCCTAATTAAATGTTTCAGGAGGTTCTTGCCCATAATGAAAGGGAGCTGCGTTCTGCTGTGCGTCACCAGCGTGGCAGGTCCTGCCCCTGCCCGGGGGCCTGGCAGAGGCAGGTCCCTGCAGTGTGGGCACCCCAACCTGGCACCCCCAGGTACACACCAAGGGGTGCCAGTATGGGGGGCTGGGAGGGAAATCCTGGCCTGTCTCATCCTCCTGCCATTCGGGGGTTCCGGGAGCACATGGAAGCTTTGAGCCCAATCCCAACATTTTCAGCCTCCTCCCATTATGTGCTGAGCTGGGGCTGCAGCTCTCACCACACACTCCTCAGACATGGCCCTGGCCAAAGCCACCTGCCCTACACATGGCTGGCACGCTGCCATCCAAGAGCCCACGGGCATCCCACTGTGCCAGGGCCAGGACTGAGCTTCAGCTGCCTGTGGGATGAGCTGTAGCAGATCTCAACTGCGGGTCCTTGTTGCAGGAGCAAGAGTAGCTCCAGTCAACCCCACCGTGGAAGGATGGGTCTACTGAGACCCCTGGGCTCATCCCAACCTACTGAGCACCTCTAAGTTTTTCCCACCTTGTCAGAAGGGGGTCTGGGTGCTGCCAAGGCTGGGGTAACATCCATCCTCCTTCCACAGCTACGGGAAGCACGTCCAGCACTTCAAGGTGCTCAGGGAGAGGAACGGCAAGTATTTCCTCTGGGAGGAAAAGTTCAATTCCCTCAATGAGCTGGTGGATTTCTACAGGACAACGACGATTGCCAAAGAGGAGCAGATCTTCCTCAGGGACGAGGACCAGACTCAGGAGGTACAGCCATGGGTGGGGCCACGGGGACATGCAGAGCTGTGGTGTGGGGTGATGTCAGGGCTGGTCCCAAACCCCTGTGTGAGTCCCCTCGAGGTTCAGTGTCCCCACAGAGGGGTACAGGGACACCCCAGATGCCCAGCTGGCACTTGGCCCTCAGCCTGAGGCAGTTTGGAGCAGGAGAGGCTGCAGCAGTCCAAGACAGGCAGCACTGCAGGGAGGAAAAGGCCCCTGGAGCAGCTTGGTGGGGCAGGGCAGCTTGCCCTGGGCATGCACCATCCCTCAGGCCAGGGATGATGCCCAGGGCAGGTGGCAGAGCCTGATCAGCTCAGGACAGGGCACAGCCAGCTTGGGGCAAACTGCAGCAAAGCCAAGCCCTGGGGTGGTGGTGGATGCAGAGGTGGCAAAACTGGACCTTGGGAGCTGGGATGGGCAAGGTTCAGCACCCAGAAGGCCTGGGAAGGACCTGGGAAGGACAGGGGTGCCAGCTGCCTCCAAAGGTAGGGGTCTCCTGAGCACCCTCTTGGCTCTCCCAGCAGCAGGAACAGAGAGTCTTGGGCCCTGGGGTGCTCCCCTGCACCCCGGGCTCTATCCTGCCCCCCAGGGTGTTCCTCTGCACCCCAAAGTGCTTTTCCACCCCAGGTTCCGCCCTGCACCCCAGGGTGTTTCCTTGCACCCCAGGGTGCTCCTCTGCATCTCTGGCTCTACCCTGCACCCCAAGCTGTGGCTGCATCCCAGAATGTTCCCCTACACCCCAGGCTTTATCCTGCACCCCAGGGTGCTCCCATGAACCCCACACTCTTCCCTGCACCCAGGGCCATCCCCAGCATTCCACTTTTCCCATGGCAGGATTTCCCTAGCTTGTCTCTCCCCTCAAAGTAGGCACCCCAAGGCTGGTCCTCATCCCTCAGTGGCATTGATGTCCCTGTCACACTGAGGACCCAAACAGTGTCACCTGTTGCAGGGGGGCTGGTGGATGGAGACCCCTCTCCCCCCGCCAACCTCTGCTTCCAACTTCCCTGCAGGTGGGGAGACCCCGATTCGTGCAAGCCCAATTCGACTTCTCTGCCTGTGAGGGGTCCCAGCTGCCTTTTGCCCGTGGGGACATCATCGAGGTCCTGGACTGCCCTGACCCCAACTGGTGGCAGGGGAAGATCTACGGCCGGGTGGGCTTCTTCCCCCGGAACTACGTCCACCCCATCCGCAAGTGATCCCCCAGCCCACTGCCCCCCACCCACTGTGTGTCCCTCCGTCCCCATGCCAGGTCCCGGTGCTGCATGGGCTGTGCTGGGGTAGAGACCAGGCTGGTGGTGACCCCCCCATCCAGGGGGATGGATCTGCCACCCTGAAACATCACCTGTGGCTCCCCCTGCTCCCCAACACCTCCATGGCCCCCCAGCCCAGGCATTGGACTGGCAGTGGTGCTCCCCAGGGAAGGAGCAGACAGAGAGTGTTGAAGCATGGCCATGAAAGCTTTTCCAGAGCCACAATCCAGTGGGATGACAGGAGCAGTGGGAGAGCATGTGTCCCCCAAACTTTGGCTCCCCTCCAGACCATGGAAGTGAAGTCCTGGCTCCAGGAAGGGCTGCAGGCAGCCAGGATGCAGCAGGGCTCAGGGTGCCAGGGAAGGCTGATCCAGGGGGATTGAGTCCTATGGGTGCTGTTCATAGCTGTAAATTGTGGCGCTTTTTACAGTATTTTTTTATTTAGAGCTAGTAAAATGTATTTTGGTGATGCCCTCGAGTGTGACTGCTCCTTTCCCACCACCAGTGCTATTGAATTCATGCAGCTGCTGCTTTGTTGTGGTTTTGCTCCCCCCCTGTAGACCCCATTTCCCCACCCCAATACCTGTCCCAAACTCTTCCCAAGGACTCACTGCCCCCATAAATGCCCCCCTACCTCACACCCCCTGAGATGCACTCATGGCGTGCAGTGCTGAGAATGCCCAGCTCACTGCACTGGTGGATTTAAACGTCACATGTCCCAGACGTGCCAAATAAAAACAAGCACCCAGATCCCCACTTTTCCCCCCTCCCAGCAGCTTTCCCCCTCTCCAGGGGCTGGCTGGGCACTAGGCAAAATAAGCATAACAGAAAATATTGACACACATCAAGACAATGGCATTGATGCCACAGACACGGGCCCAGAACGGGGCCTCTGTGGTGTCCTTGAGGGCCACAGCTGGGGGTCCCACAGCCTTGGATGGCTGCTGGATGTCCAGGTTGGCTGAGCAGGAATCTGGCACAGAAATATGGTGAGTGTGGGGGACAGAGGGCCCTGGGGACCAGCCACCTCCTGGCAGGTGGCACAGCCCTAGAGAAAGTGAGGCAGGGGGCACCCATACCATTCTGCTGCCCTTTACAGGCAGGGAGTGGAGGGCACTGCTCTGCCACCCCTGTCAGACACCCTGGAGGACTCACTCACCATTGAGAGGTCCCTGGGATGTGCCACACACAGAGGGCTGGGGGGGCTCCTGTGAGAGGGTCCACCAGGTGAGATCCTTCAGCTGGAAATCAGGGTGACATTTGTTCAGCAAACACCCCCAGAGCAGACCCCACCATGGGGATCCCCTGGCCAAGGCTGAGGTGACACCGACATCCCCGGCAGGAGATCTGGTGGTGGGGGGCGAGGTGAGGGGTCTGGGTGCCTGCTCACCTGGGCTGAGGGCGGTGGGGGGGTCAGCAGGCTGCCCCCCACCACGATGGTGGCCGTGGCCATGGCCAGCAGCACGGCAAAGTGAAGGTAGTGGATGTCGGTGAGCAGCCAGGGCCGCTGGTCAGGGACCCCACAGCGGGGTGTGGGGTGTGCCAGCTCCAGCCCCATCCTCGCCAGTCCCAGTGCCAGCCCCACCATCAGGCCCCAGAAAGCTCCCTGCAAAGCCAAGGTCCCCGGAGGGTGGCTGGAGCAGGATGGCCACCCCACAGCAGGGACAAATACCCCAGGAGTTGCTCCCTCCTCCCAGCCCCAGAAGAGGGTTGAGTGGCCCCTATGTTTTGGGGCACCACTGAGCCCTGGCCCCCATCCCTACATGGAATGTCCCCTGGCAGCCCCATTGGCCGTGCCACACTTGGTGGCCATGCACGGCAGCACCTGCTTCCTCCTCCTCCTCTTTTTCACACCAGACACCCACCAGCTCCCAGGAGAACACCAGCCAGTCCCAGTTCCTCTTGTCAGCCCCTCCAGCATCGCCTCCTCACTTCTTCCTCCTTCCTCCCCACAGCCTCCCAAGCCCTGCTGGGTCCCTGGGAGCAGGGCAGACAGGGGGGTGTTGGTACCACCCATGTCCCCAAGCTGTCCCCAGGGCCACCCCAGCCACACACCTGCTCATTAGCTCGGGGCCAGAAGACAGCCAGGATGAAGACAGCAGTGACAGGAGGAGCCAGGTAGCTGGTGACAGCCTGGATGTAGACGTAGAGCTGGCCACCACTGGAGCTCTGCAGGATGGGGATCCAGACCACACTGAGGGCCACCAGCACCACTGTGACCACCCTGTGAGTGGCAGAGAGGTGGTGCAGGTGATGTTCCTGTCCCACCTACACTTCTTTGCATCTGCAGCATCACCATGGCAGTGGGGGTCCCCAAAACCAGGGGCTGGGCCCCAGTGCCGGTGCAGGTGAGTCAGGGAGAGGACACTCACTGCTGGGGGACATCCCCAGGGCCACAGAGGATGCTAATTATGCCTGTGCTGGTTCCATTCCCGGCAGGTGAGCACTCCCCAGGCCCCTGCCCAGCCCCAGGGAGCTGCTAAATTGGATGCCCCCATGGGGAAACACCAGGCAAAGGGCACTTTCACTATGACAAGCTGCCAGCTGCAGATATTGGGTGCTCTGGCCAGACTTGCTCTCAGCATCCCCATGTCCAGTCAAGGCACCCAGCTGTGGGGACATGGGGACATGGGCTGAGCTGTCCCATGCTCAGCTCCCCTGGCCAGGCTGTGACAGAGAGGTGTGTTATTCCCCAACATCCCCCTGACCTCATCCTCACCCAAATCCCAGCCACACCCCACAGCATCACCCTCCTCCAAAGCACAAGGCGTTGGACAGTCCCCAAATTTTGAGCCACAGCCTGGGCAGGACCCATCCCAAAAGCTGCTGTATTTATAGTTCAGCCCAGCTTATTTACAGCTTCACAGAATTTCCTACATCCCCATCTGCTCATCTCAAAAAGCAGAAGTAGGAAAAAATAAGAGAAAAATTAAACCATAAAAGCAGGCCTAGCTAGAGCCTGTGCTGCTGGTAGGTGCTGGGAAAAGGGAACCAGCCTGACCCAGGAGGAGGGAGAAATCCCCTTGTTTGGAATGTTTGTGAGCCACAGAGGAGACAATCATAGAATGATAGAACAGTTTGGGTGAGAAGAGACCTTACAGACCATCTCATTCCAACCCTTCCCACTAGATCAGATTGCTCCAAGCGCTGTCCAACCTGGTCTTGATGCTAAAAGACCAGGGAAAAACACAGGATTGTGGCAGAAATTGGGTTGCCAGGTGGTTGTGCCCCTCTCCACACACAGCCCGAGGTGGGGATCTGGGCAGGGAATGGAGAGCAGAACCCAGCACAGCCTGTTGCAGGGGGCCTGGGGAATTTGGGAAGGATGGGGTGTTCCCACCACCACGCCACCTCCTTGGCACAGGGCACACATCAAACACCAGCAGGGATTTCCAGCCAGGTGCCACGGGCCACGGCAGGAGCTCAAACGCCCAGGACCAGGATCTGGGAGCCCTTTCCAATCCCACAATCAAAGCCCTTTCCTTGCTGTGCTGGCAGGGGCTTGGAACGAGATGATCTTCAAGGACCCTTCCAACACAACCCATTCTGTGACTCCACGATCCCTGGATGGGGGTATCCCCACCCCAGTGGGTCCAGAGGGCCGTTTGGTCCTCCTGACAGAAATAACCCCGAGCCGCCTGTCTCCACGCTGTCAGGTAGGAAAACATCAGACTTGGAGCTTAAACAGCTTTCTTCCCTCTCCAAAGAGCTTATGGTTGGCGATGTGCAGCGTCCCGCTCGCACTAATCCCCCGGGGAAGCGCCGGGCATCCACCGCAGCAGCGCCTCCCGCCCCGGGCGGGCAAAGCCCTGTGCAAACACTCATTAAACCATCCTCGGCAGAGCTGTCCTGCTTGTCACACCCTTGTCACCGGCAGCGAAGCCGGAGCCAGGGAGGGGCGAGGCAGGTCCCGAAGCAAGCGCCCCTCTCCCCATTGGGGGGACCACGGCGCGTCCCCAGCATCGCTGCGCATCCCCTTCCCACCCTGCCGAGGTGGAGGATGCCCAGAAACAGCTGTCCCTGACCAGCCAGCCCCAGTGCAGCCCAGCCAAAGCCCTGTCCCAGATTCCCTCCTTGTGATCGCCTGCTCCCGTGGCACCGTGCCGGGGCATTCCCCAGCGCTGACTCCGCTGCCCCGAGCGCCGCACCGAGGGCGCCTTCCCGGGCTCCCCGCTGGCACCGCCAGCCCATGGGCTATGTGTGGGCACCATCGCCCTTCGCCACCCCCTGAGGTTCCCCCTGTGCTTTGTGCGGGGACCTCGGCCGGGAGCGGCCGTGGCTTCCCGGGGGGAAGGGGCTGGAGGCGGCCGGGAGAGGTTTCACATCAGCCCCGTCTGCGTTTCCAGCGCTTTCATACATAAAATAGTCCACGGGCTTGTTTTCCTTGCATAAACCAGGCTGAGCATAGGCATTTTTCAGGCTGGACTGGCCCCACCAGTCTCCCCGAAACCCCCCGGTGTCCCCAAAACCCCCGGTGTCCCCGAAACCCCCGGGGTCTACCTGCCCACGAGGAGCAGCTCCCGGTCACCGGCCCCCGGGCGCAGCTTCCTCCAGATGTCCATGGTGAAGAGGGTGCTGCTGCTGTTGAATATGGAGGTCAGGGATGACATGAGCGCAGCCATCATCACCGCGATCATCAGACCCCGCAGCCCTGCGGAGGAGAGGAAGTGTCAGGGAGTGGCTGAACCGGGAGGGATGCGATGAGACAACCCCAGGATAATGCCTGTCCCTCTGCAGGTATGCTCTGGGATCTCCTCTGGGGCACGGATGGGGATTGGGAACCCCCAGCTGTGCCCTGGGATGCCAGGACACTGCCGTGACCCAGGGGCACCCACAGCCACTGACCTCGCTTTTGGAGCCACCCTTGGAGGGGCCGCATGGGCTGCCCCACATATAAACCCACCCAGACCATCTGTGGGTTCCCCCCAAACATCCAAGCCAGGGCAGCAGCCTCAGGGTGCAGCAAAGCCCTATGGAGATGGGGTCATCCCCTCCCACCCACCTACCACTGGGCATCAGCTCCACCACCAGCTTGGGGTAGGCGATGTTGGAACAGCCCACGGCGGCCCCACAGACACGGGTGCATTCCTCGGGGTCCACGCAGGCCACAGAGTCTGGGGACAGAGGAGGTGACATGTTGAGACCCTTCATAGGGTGGGGGCCAGCCCTGCACCCCAACCCTCCCTTCATACCCCATCCCACTGCAGCAGATATTGACCATTCACCACGGCCATGATGCCCAGACCTTGGCAGGAATCCAGGTGGAGAATCAGGGAGCACATCCCACACGAAAATCCACCTCTGCCTCCCCCACCTCTTTCCTCCATCAGCCTCAACACAGCAGGATCCACCCCAGAAGCATCCCCTCACCTCCCACTGCCCGTTCCCACCTCAGCACTGGTCAGATCTACCACCACATTCATCCAGCAATAGTTGCCCTGGGGAGACCTCTGGAGCCCCACCAGGACCTGGGGCCATAGCTGGAGGCAGCAGAGCCCTGGGGCAGGCACTGCCCATCCACACACACAGGGCCAGCCAGGTTCTGCACTGTTGTGGCAATTTCCAGGGCATGGGCAGCCCCAGCAGCTCCCAGGACATGCGTGGCAGTGTGCCAGGACCATCAACGCCCAATTATTTCTATGGCTCAACAAGCACTGAACCCTTTTTTTTTCATTGTTATGCTCATAAAATATTGAAATGGATGGAAATTAATGTCAAGCATAAATATGGATGGACTGCCTGGCTCTCCGGTCTGCACCCGCCCTTCCAGGAGCACAGGGATGAGCATGGGTGATCCCTGCTGGGAGCATCATCCTGGTTCTCCTGCGTGGTGACCCCCAAACAAAGTGGGATGCAGCCCTCAGCCCCAGGTTTCCCTGAAACACCAGCTGGTGACACCTTGGGGCTTTCCATGAAGGAGTGTGGGGTGCGACAGGAACACAACACAGTGTGGGCAGACCACAGGCAACGTTCAGCACATCCCAAGAATGTCAAAAAGTCCCAGCCTGGGCCACCTTTCCCCAAGGTGAGAGTCAGCACCACAGCTCTGGTGACTCTGTCCCCCAGCAGCTGAGTAAAGCTGCCATCACCACTCTGTGCCTCAGTTTCCCCTCTAAACCACCACGTTGTGCACGGCTCCATGCAAATGGCTGGTGGCTGGAGGGTGGAAGATGCTCCAGAGGGCAAGGCAGTGTCTGCGTGTTGTATTCCAGCTGAAACGCCCATCCCAGGTCTCAGCTCAGCCACCAAACCCCTCAGTGGGACTGAGTGTGTGGGAAGCAGGAGCCAAGTTGAAGAGAGTGGCCAAAGCCCCCAAGCCAGGAGCAGACCCCAGTGTTGTACCCCACTGCCTTTTTTAGGCCCTCTTCTAAAGAGGGAAAATTAATTAGGAGCTTGTAATTAATGCTTCCATCTGCAGCCAGGAGGAGCTGGCTGCAGGAGAGGGGCCGAGTCTGCGTCAGGTGCTGCCTGTCCGGCTGGATCAGCATGGGGACACCTGGAATGGTGGGGACCAACCTGCTCAGCCACAGCAACCTGTCCCTGCAAACAGGGGCTAAATTCAGGTGCTGATTTCACTGTTTGGGGCAAAGACACCTGGCTGAAGAAGACCCCAGGAACTGGGGATGGGGGATCCAGGGGACTTCACCCCAGGCGGGGATCAGGTGATGCTCCAGGTGTGGAGCTCTGCCATCCCAATCCTCCCCCACCAGCTGGCTCCAGGACCAAGCACCTCACATGATGGATGGGATGCAGCATTTACACCACATGCAATAAATCATTAGCACACACACCCCACAAAACAGTCCATAAATCTCCTGGCACAATAAAAGCAGCTGGAGCAGGTGGCAGTGGCTGAGGCGGGGACAACCACAGCACGCTCCAGCCACGCCACACACACCCAAGATCTATGTACTGATCTAGGGCACATATACAGCTACTCGAGGGGGGACAACAACTGGGATGAGGTCCTGGAGCCCTCCATGGGTGGTGGCTCAGTGCTTGGCTTTGTCACATTTGCTGTCCCCTGCTCATCGGGGCCAGAATTTCACTTAAAACACACAGTTTTGGTTCCAGCACCCTCAGTCTCTGCTGTACCACTCACTGGACAGGCCACAGCATGGAGATGTCATCCCATCACTGGGAAATCTCTGCAGGGTCAGCACAGCCTTTCCATAAAGCCATCTGAAACTTTCCATAAAATCTGACTGAAACACGCCCTGAGCTGGTGGGAGCCAAACACTTCATCCCCCCCTACACTGTAGATGTGGCACTTGGGGACATGGTTTAGTGTTGGACCTGGCAGTGCTGGGTTGGACTCGATGATCTTAGAAGGCTTTTCCAATCCAAATGATTCCATGATCCTATGATCCCAGCAAACAGCTGTCACATCCCTGTGTCCTCCAGCCCTACTGCCACCTCCTGCACAGAACAAACCAGGGCTGGGCAGAACCCCACGCAGGGTTTGTCACTGTGGGATGAGCAGGGCCACTGTGCCTCAGAGAGGAGCACTTTGATGGCCAAGCACCCGGGCAGACGGGTGGCTTTGCCTCGGGAGCCTGACTCAAGCGGGGCCCTCATTTATGCTGCTGCAAATCCAGATGAGCCGCACCAACGCGAGGGAGCGAGACACAGCCCATGGCACTTTCCTTTTTTGCATTGGCGCAAGAATCTGACCCCAATTCCTGAAATTCGCCTTCACCTGAGCTTCCCAGAGAAAGGTCCACATTTCTGGCTTGTGAGCACCAACTGGTGAATCCAGGGTGGAGGGTTTTGTCCCTCTCCCAGTTATTAATGAAATCTGCCATAGTGAGGTCTGGTGACATGACTGTGTCCATGTCCATGCTGCAAACCTTACAGAGGAGGGGACAGGACAGGACAGACAGAATATTTTAAGTTGGAAGAGCCCTACAACAATTATCTGGTCCCACTGCCTGACTAATTCAAAGCTGATAAAAAATTAAGAGTATTGTCTAAATGCCTTTTAAACACTGACAGGTCTGGGACATTGACCACCTCTGTAAGAAGCCTTTTTCAGGACTGAACCACCCTCTCCATAAAGAAATGCTTCCTAATGCCCCATTTGAAGCTGCCTCAGTGCAGCTTCGAGCCATTCTGGCAGCTCTGCCCCAGAGCTGCCCCCGGGGACCCACCTGGGCTCCGAGCTCCCACACCAGCACAGGAGGGGTTAACCACAGGACACAACTGTTTTCCTGGGAAATATTGACTTACCAGCTGGCACACGGGGAGAGGGAGGGGTTTCAGGGGAGAGACACTTCTTTGTTTTTAAGACAAACATCCAAAGCCCTCCCCAGCCTCCCACCACTCTCCAACACCCACATGCTCCCAAGGCCGGGTCACAGGCATGAGGACACATCAGCCGAAAGAGTTAACCGGGCTGGGCAGGGAATGTGTGAAGGCAACATGTGACTGCAGGTGGGGCAGGGCGGAGGGATGAATCACTCTTTTCCTTTTCCTCTTTTCACTTCTTGCTGTTACCTGTCCGGCCCCGGCTCTTCTCGCTGGCAGGAGCCCCAAGCCATCGACCTGCCAGCCAGGGCGATGCACAGCAGGCTGGCCGGCAGCGTTCGCCGCCGTGGGACCCACGGGCTGACCAGGAGGGATAACCAGGGACAGCATCTCGGCCAAGAAACCCTCCTTTTGGCTGCCCTTCATTAAGCCAGTTTTCTCTTTGTTTCTTTTTTCCACTTTTTATTTCATCCGGTGTTGCCGTAGCCTTGGGAGAGCGGAGAATGAGGAGGGAGCGGACTCGGAGGTGAAGGACCTTCCTGGTGGTGCACACACACCTGGGGCTGTCTCTGCCGTGGGAAGCTCCGTGTTTGTCTTGCCTGGAGCCCTCTCACCCCAGTGGAGCCGGGAGCAAAACGGGAACCAAATCCTCCTCCCCAGCACAGAAGAGCTCCAGTGTGGCAGGAGCCGCTGAAAAAAGGAGCGGTGCCTCTCCCGAGCTGCCCGTTGAGCCAGGGAGGGCGAAGCAAAGGCAATTGTGTGTTTAAAGACTGGAGAATAATTAATTCCTTATTTATTGCTGACATCCGGCACTTGCTGGGGGCACAGAGCTCCCTCCAAAGAGAGGAGCGGTCACCATGGCTTTCTCCCAGGTGCAGTGCCTGGACGACAGCCACGTCAACTGGAGGTCCAGCGAGTCCAAGCCCGAGTTCTTCTACAGCGAGGAGCAACGCCTGGCCCTGGAGGCACTGGCCTCGCGTGGCCGCGACGCCTTCTACGAGGTCCTGAAGAGGGAGAACATCAGGGACTTCCTCTCCGAGCTGGAGCTGAAGAAGATCCTGGACACGCTGGAAACGTATGACCCCGGCTCTGAGTACATCCCACGCCACGGCAGCAGCACAGGGGACAGCGACCGGGACAGCCAAGGGGACGAGCAGGACATGGCCCCCTCCCTGGAGTACTGGCCCCAGAGGTCCGACCGCTCCATCCCACAGCTGGACCTGGGCTGGCCCGAGACCATCGCCTACCGCGGGGTCACCCGCGCCACCGTCTACATGCAGCCACCCATCGAGGGGCAAGCACACATCAAGGAGGTGGTGAGGAAGATGATCTGCCAGGCTCAGAAGGTGAGTTGTGCCACAGGGACTGGGCAGGATTTGCCCCAGGGTGTCCTGCTGAAAGTCCTGCTCGGCCAGGCAATCCCTGTCCCGCGGGAAGCTCTGCACAAAGGATGGGCAAGCGTTGGGGATTTTCCATGTAAGCAACATTTGGGGATCAGGTCTTGCTGAAGATGCTGTTCGCCTGGTCCAGTGCTCCCTGGGAGCAACACAACCCTTCCCTTGATCCACATGGCAGCACGGTTAATCCCAGGGTCCCTTTGGGGCTGTGGAGAAAACCACTGGGGAGAAAAATGGGTTGAGCTGCTTCCCAGCTGCAAGACCACAGTCCCAGGCAGCCCACAGTTGTTATTCCCAGTGTGACAGCATGTGGCAGCACAGAGGAACCCACGGTCATCTTCTGGCCCATCCAGCACATGATCCCAGGTTCATGGTCCGCCCTCCATCCTTGTGTCCACCACCTGTCCAGTCCATGGCCCTGGGACCAATGCAGCCCTGGGGCAAAGCAGCCAAAGGCTCTGGTCTGGCACTGACACACACAAGGGTCACATTTTGCCCAAGATGACTGTGGTGCTCCAAGCTGGCCTCATCCTGGCTTTCAGAGGAAAACAATGAGCTGGTGAGCAAGACAAGGCTGGGCAGATGCTGAAAGGATTTGGGTTGAGACTTGTCCTCACTGTGGAATTCAACCAAGGAGGAGGGAGTGGGGGTGCACGAGTAATGTGGGCAGGGTGGTGTCATGGATAAGAGGACCAGGAAAGGAGGGAGATAATGGCATGTGTTGAAGGTTGGTGGTGGTGGGCAGTGGTTGTTGGTATTTCCCAGTGATCCAGTCCCAGGTGGGAAGTGCAGGAGGAGTTGGTACCTGCTGGTTTCTCAGTGCTTTGAAGCTCTTTGAGTTCTGTGCATCCAATAGCATGAGAGCTCTAAGGAAGGAGCATTCCAGCCCCGGGGATGTTTCAGCAGGAAAACAGGGAGACACTGCCAGGTTGTCTATGGAGCAGAGGGAGACAGGCTGGGATGCGTCAGATCCACCTGGCTCCTCCAGGGACAGTGCTGGGGTTTGCAGATCCTGGCAGGAGAGGAAGCCTGGTGACATGCAGCCATCAGAGCCTCTCCAGAACCAGAGGACCAGGGCTCTGAGCATGAAGAGCCTCAGCTCAGACAGGAAAACTAATCTCCCAACACATCCAAAGCAGCCAGCTTACAGGAAAGGCTGATGTGGGTGTCAGGGCTGCCCGCTGTGGGCAGGAGCCATCTCTGGCCACTGTCACTTCACAAAAGCCAAAGTGACCTGTCCTTACCTGCCACATTTTCCCCACCAAAGCGCTTTGCAGTGAGGGCAAAGGGAAGGGAGGGCTGAAGTCCCATGGGATGGAGGATGGGATAACTATCCCACAACAAACAATGTCTCATCTCTGGGTCTTTCCGGCTGCCTCTGACTCGGGCTTGCAGCTCCTGCTTGGCTTTGCCTACTCACCGCTTCCCACCTGCCCCCACGCAAACGGCATCTCCTGAGTCATCCCACACCCTCCTCCTGCTCCGGAGACAGTGGCTGAGTCAGGCAGCTGCACATCCCCACCTCCCCCTGGAGCCTCTCCAAGTCACAGGGACATGGCCATGGTTGATGCTGCTGGGATCATCACCTTGATGCCCCCTGAGCACGGCTGGGCTCTGCCTCCTGGTCCAGGTGGTTCCTGATGATGGGATGAGCTGTGGTGACACCACTGGTGAGATGCAGGAGCCTGCGTGGAGCTTATGGCACCGCAGGAAATGTAGAGGTGGGTGAGTGCTTCATCCTGCAGGCTGCAGGGTCTGGGGATGGCAGGAGTAATGGGGTCTGGCAAGAGGGTTCTTCCATGGTCTCCCACCCCATATTCAAGGACCACAGTCACTGCAGCTGAATGTGCTGTCACACTTAGGAGCCTAGGTGACCACCTGTGGGTGCTCCTAAGGGTAGGGACACTGGGACAGACCTCCTCTCTCCTGCTGATTTAGCCAAGATTTAAAGTCTTCACAACAGCTCAGAGGTGAAAGGGTTTGGCTGAGGAAGCTGCGTGTGGACAGAGGGACTGTCCTACTGCCACCCCATCAGATGTCATATAGGCTGGCCATGCACTCTGTCAGATCCCTGCTGAATTTTCCCATCCCAGCAGTGCTCTTCATCCACTTTTGAAGGAGCACAGATGTGGGAGAGGTTCACTATTACATCCTAGAGGATGACCCTTGCTCTAGACGTTGTCCCAGGCATGTGGGCTGAAACACTCCCAGGTTCTGAACCCCAAACCCTGCCATGTGAATTGCTGTCCTGTGACCAGAAGAGCAAAGTCCCCTGACAGGCCCTGGCTGAAGAAAGTTCAGAGCCCCTCGGAGCACTGCTGGTGCTGGGAAGGTCCCACAGGCAGAGCTGGGCTGAGGAAGCCAAGAGGCAGGATGTGGGGCTGCTTGGAGAGTGCAGATGAACCCTGTTGCTTGTCAGGAATGAGACTAATCACTGCTGAGCTTCAAACCCAGGCATGCCAGGCAGGGAGTTGCAAATGATCCTCTTCTCTCTCTGGGAATAAAGGGGAGAGAAGAAAGGCTGTGACCATGTCCCTGCTCTCCCAGAAAATCCCCATCTTTGTGGCCAACAGAGGGGGTCAGGGATGTGGTGCACCATCAGGCTTCAACCCTGAGACCTTCACCAGGTCTAGCCAAGGCACGGCTGTCTCTTCCTCACTGTGGATCCCCTCAGTCTGCAAAGCTCACAGGATGGACATCAGGAACAATTTCTTGATGGAAAGGGTGGTCAGGCTTTGGAATGGTGGAGTCATTGTCCCTGGAGGTGTTCGAGGAACGAGTGGACGTGGCACTCAGTGCCATGGTCTGGTTGACAAGGTGGTGGTGATGGGTCACAGATTGGATTCGATGATCCCAGAGGTCTTTTCCAACCTTGATGAATCTGTGATTCCATGATGGAAGGAAGATCTCCCTTCTCTTCCCTAGATTTTGGTTCTATCTGACCAGAAACCAGAGCAGGCTGAAAACATTGACCTTGGCCCAAACTCACCGGAGAGAGCAGCAACTCTGACCTCCTCTCTGCACTTGAGGTTCCAGGTTGGGATTGTGGTGATATAATTACCCTAAGCAACTTCCAGTGAAGGTTGTGAGGCCCTATTAATTACTGTTTACAAAACCTTCTGCCATTCCTGGATGAAAGGATCGACAGGGGAGAGCAATTATTAATGCTACTTGTCCCACTTCTCCTCCATCCCAACACGCTTCCTCTAATTGTGCCTTGGTGCCTGCCTAATTTATTAAATGCCCACGTGGTATGCCCTAAAACTCATTATCTGATGATTCAGAGTGAGCTAATAAAGAGCTGCAACTTCCTCTATAAAACATGATCCTGCAGTTTATGTGCTCATCAAAGCTGTTCCAAAGGTTCCCAATAGCATTTGGCTGGTGTCTGGGGAGATGCTGTGCTCGTTGCTCCTTGTGGCTTTGGGACTTGCCACCTGCACATCTGCTGTATCCAATGGATCCTGGCAGCTTCTGGGACCCTGGGAAGAAAAGCATCTCCCACGTGGGTACTGGGAGCATCCAGCTGTAGATTTGGGGCTGATTTCCTCTGCATCTTCCATATGAATGGCCAAGGGGTGGCAAAGCTTCCTGGGATGATGCAGCAGCAAAGGGGCTTTGGGAAGGGGGATGTCCTTGGAACAAGTGCTGCCCTGGTAGAAGGGACAGGGACAAGGGGGCCAAGCTCAATTGCCACAGCTGAACAGCACAGACAACCCCATTCCCCAAGCTGGAGAGCAAATAGCATATAGGATTTCACAGCTCCGGAGCAGACAGCCCTCCATTCTTTGCAGATCATCCCTGTGCCTGGGTTTGCCCCCCAGCAGCAGATTTCACCCCAGACAGCCACCACATCGGGAGTGCTGCCAGCACTGTGCCTGCTCTCCCAGCCCACTCCATGCCAGGGCAGTGTTGGCACACTGGTGTGAGATCCCAGTGACAAACCGAGGCCAAGCCTGTCCTGCAAGCAAGACATGGTGGGGAGGGAAGCAGGAGCTGAGCAGTGATGGGATGCACCAGCCAAGCAGGAGGAATTGGGTTGAAAGTGTGGGCAAGTGGGTGAGAGCCAGGCTGCCTCCCTGTGCCAGAGCCAGCCACCCACTGCCTGCAGATCATCCCTGTGGGAGCAGGGCTTGGAATGGGGGGTGTCCCTGTGCCTGCCCACATCCCTGCAAAGCTCCTTCCTTCAGAGCCACAGCAGCAAGCCAAGGCCTTGGGAATGCTGGGACCATGGCAGGACGGTGCTCTTTTCCTCTCAAAGTAAAGGCCCGGTAGTATTCTCATCTCCATTTTATAAGCCCTCAATGTTCTCTTGAGAAAATATGGCACACAGGCAAAGTGCCATGACCATGAATCAACAGTGTCCAAGAAAGGAGCAGACCATCTGCCACCAAACCCACCCCCTCAGGCTGGGCACACACCATCCCACCACAGGTGCCCCCCACCCAGGACTCAGCAGACAGCTCAGCTCCTCCCCAATTACTTGCTCTACACAGCAAGTCCAAGCCCAGAGCTCTGAGAGCAGCTTCAAACCCATCCCACTTTACATCCATGCAAAGCAGACACCCAGTTTCCTGCCTCAGTTTCCGCACCACAAGAGCAAGGATGAACAAAACACAAGTGGATGCACAAGAGAGTGAGGATTTAGCCTTTGAGAGCAAAGCCTGGTGAGAGGCTCTAGGGTGAGGATAAATGGGAATTCAGTTAAAATACAGTGGTAGAGCCAGAAAGTCCTCCCTTTCCTGGCTCACTGGCACTTCCCAAAACACTTCTGTGTGGCCGGGGCAGGGGAGGCCAGGGCAGCATCACAGACAGCAGGGCTGGGGCTCCCCACACAGCCTTGCTCCTCACCCCATTGCCTGCAGAAAAGGAAGGGAAGAGCCAGCAATGTCATAACGCACAATCCTCTGCTTAATTAAAGCTCTCCAGGTTGTCCTGTGGCACAGACCTAATTAAAAGGCAGCTTGGTGCTTTGAGAGCTCTGGACTGGCCGTGTTTGAATGTACAAGCACCCAGCACCATCCTGATCCCTTCCTTCCGGAGGGAGGAGTATCCCAGGGTCTCCTCACACTCCCATGCCGGTGTCCTCCCCAGCTCAGCCACATGCCACGACCAGCAGAGCCCTCCTGGATGGGTGAAGGGCTGAGAGCACCCACCTTCCCCAACCCAGGGCATTTCCAGGAGCAGCCACACAGATGGGAGCACCAGTGGGTTTCCAACCATGGGATAATGACATGCCAGCACCCTGGTGACAAGCTGCTCCCCTGGGATGAGGGGAGGCAGCTGCCTCCAGCCCCTTTTCCTGCCATATCTCATACTGCACCACTGCCACAGACAATGCCATCTCCAGGAAGTCAAAATCCATGGGCACAAAGTGGCCTTTGATGCTCAGGCAGCTGTTCCAGTGAAATCCCACAGTCGCACCAACCCATTTTCCTATCACCTGTGGGACTCACCCCATCCTTGCCAGGGCAGAAACGCCCTGGGTACAAAGGCAGCTCCAGCTTGGGAATGTCAGTGGCACTGCCATGTGACAAACCCAATAGTCACTGCCTGGCTGGCAGTGCCATCCCTGCTCTGCTCTGCCCTCATACAGCCTGGTAGGAAGGAGGGATGCTGTGCAGCTGGAGCAGCACCTCAGGCTGGGCAGAGAGACCAGGAGGGATGGCATCATCCCTGATGGCAGAAGCACCCCCTGCCCCGGTGCTCTGCCTTGACCCCACAGTGTGGACCTGACTGTGGATCCAACCACATCGTGTGAGCAGCAGCCTGGGCTCGGAACAGCTGGGCACAGGCACTGGGAGCTGCAAACTCCTGCCTGCTCCTAAGGAGCTTCATCAGCTCAAACCCAGGTCTCATTTTAAAGGGTATTAAAAGTCATTTTAGCTCCTGATGGCACCTCAGAAGTATCTCAGTACTTTCTACCAAGCTAAAAGTCACTGTTAGCTGTTTTTAGCAGTGTTTCTCTCAACACCAGCATGTAATTCTGTATGATAACTCCAGAGGCAACAACCACCCCACACAACATGCCCTTGGACAGACTCATCATTTAATGGTTGGACTCAGTGATCCTAGAAGTCTTTTTCAACCCTAATGAGTCTATGATCTTTGCATCACAGGTCTCCCCTCCTGGTGCTCCCTGCAATGCTGACAGCAAAGGGACACCAAACTTCTCAGCCAGAAACTGGACTCTGAAATTTGTGGAGCTTGTTAAAGTTAGATTCACCCTCAGCAGCCAATGTTTCATGAGTGTATTCTGCTATGGGCCACCACTGGAATCACAATTATCACAGCTGGAAAAGACCTCTAAGACCATCAAGTCCAACCACTAACCCAGCACTGCCATGTTCTCCACTAAACCATGTCCCCAGCTGCCACATCTACATATTTTTTGGCGATCAAACCCCCAACAGTGACAGCAGAGGAGTGGCACTGGGGGCTTCTACTTTCTACCCTCAGGCTGGCCAGAGCTGGGGGTGATCCTGGGCTCCCCCACAATGAATCACATCCTCCTACAGAGAGAACATTGCTTTGCCTCTCCCCAAACAAACACCAACCATATCTTGGGTTGCCCCTGGCCCTGCTGCCCAGCCTCATCTCTCCTCTCCCTTCTCCAGGTCATCGCAGTGGTCATGGACATGTTCACTGATGTAGACATCTTCAAGGACCTCCTGGACGCAGGCTTCAAGAGGAAAGTGGGGGTCTACATCATTTTGGATGAGACCAATGTGAAGCACTTCCTTCAGATGTGTGAGCGAGCCCAGATGCACGCAGGGCACTTAAAGGTAAGGATGGTCCAAGCTTGGAAACCCTCAGTGCAGGGAGATAATCAGTTACCAGTTCTGCTCCCTCCTATCTTGGGGAATCACAACCTGCAAGCCTTGGGCAGTGCTAGATGAGTTTAGTCCATTTTTCCTGTAGCCAGAGCTGAAGGTGATGCCTTAATCCAGGAGCAGCAGGATGGAGGGGAATGCATGAGAGACAGGGACATGGATTTCCACCCAGCAAAGCTGGATGCAGAAATCCCAGGGGGCTCCTGGTATCCAGCCAGGGCTGGAATTGGGGCAGGGGGAAGCCTGGGGAGGTGCACCCACACAAGGGTGGGCACGAGTCACACAGGGCACTGCAAAACCCAGGAAAAACCTGCGAGCTCAGCTCCTCTTGGGGAACAAGCTGGCAAGAGGGAAGGAGCAGCAGATGCTGTGCCAGGGCTGGATCTGTGGCATTGCCAGCCTCATTCCTGGTGCTGCCCCAGGGGCAGGACCGGCAGGAGCAACCACCAGCTGGTTCTCTCACTTTCGGGCTTTCCCGCAAGCCAGAGGCTGGAATTAAAAAACTTGATTTTCCCCTTTTCTGGAGCCTCCACCCCAGCACAGGGCCTGGAGCAGAGCAGGGAAGCACCCACACTGCCTGCAGCCCCAGCAGCTGCCAAGGGTGCCCTCCCTGCTCCCATCCATGCTGGGCAGCACACACTGGAGGGACTGATCTGCCCACTCACGCCGCGTTCACCAGCCCTGGAGTGCTGGTGGATCACATGGAATAGCTCCTGTGCACAAATCCCGTGTAAAACCAGGGAAGGCAAAGCAGAAGGGGGAGTGCCTGGCAGTGCAGAGGTCAGTCCCCAGCCCGAAGCGCCCTGAGCCCAAGGGGCCAGGTTGGACAGGTCTGGTGGAAAGTGTCCCTTCCCACAGTTGAAATGAGATGAGCTTTAAGGTGTTTCCAACCCCAGCCATTCTGGGATTCTAGGATTTCCCTTACACATCCCTGTGTGTGCAGGGGGTGCTGAGAAAAACCACCTGTCAGGGTGGTCATGCAAAGGCAGAGGAAGATGAGGGGGCAGAGGAGAGGATGGGGGGGTGTATCAGCCTC
Organism: Xenops minutus; assembly: GCA_035221455.1. Lineage (NCBI taxonomy): Eukaryota > Metazoa > Chordata > Aves > Passeriformes > Furnariidae > Xenops > Xenops minutus. The sequence continues at coordinate 14,173,325 of JAWWEE010000030.1, read as the reverse complement.
AGGAGCACCAGCCAGAGGGAGGACCCTCAGGGTCTCAGGCTCACCACTGGGTACAACACTCCTATCATGCATGGGATGCAAACACACCAGAGCAGCCCAGCAGTTTCACTCAGGGCTTGCAGACACCCCCCTCCAGCCACGAGTGGCTCGGCCTCGCCCGTTGCTTGGCAGAAAAGTGATGTTTCTGCTCTTGACGTCACCCAGCCGTGTGCTGGCTGCCAAATGGCTGCCGGGAAGGCCCGTGCCTGGGCAAGCTCACCAGATTTGCTTATGGTGAGGGCGAACTGCTGGCTGAGCAGGAACACGTAGGAGCCACGACACCCTCACACCTGCCTGGAATGAGGTGGGACATGCTGGGGCTCAGGGACCCCCACGCAGGGGGCTGAGAGCACTGGCTGGCCAAGCCTCACCGTGCCCACCAGCCCGCCTTAATTGCCGCTCCCAACAATTAAAGCAAACTCAGCCGAGCTTTTACCTGCATCCAAACTCCCTGGAGAGTCTGGGATCCCGCAGGCTGCTGCTGCTCCAAGACCAGAAAAGCCAGCGCTGACGCACTCCGCTGTTTTCCTGCATTAAAAGCCCGGTGGCAGGACTGGAAAAGCAGGAGAACATCTGCAGAGCTCGGCAAATGCCTGGAAGTTGGGATTTGCCACATATTGCAGCCAGTTTGCTGCCATTGGAGGCAGCGGGGCAGGAGGTGGCGAGGAAAGTAGGGCAGAGTCTGGGAGCTGCTTCGTAAGCCAGAAGATGCTAACGAAACGTCCCTCGTTATCTCAGAGCCTTTGCTTGGCAATTAGTAACTGGCTTGGGCAAGGAGGTCGCTTGGTTGAGCAAGGGAGAGTGCCTGGGGAGTGATTCACCCAGCCTGGCGCGCTCGGCACCCGGCCATCCCGCCGGGCACTTGCCTTGGCACAGATCAAACAGGCAGATCTTACTTCACAGCAGAGATACAGCAGGAGCTGGGAAAGGGGACTGGCACCAGAGAGGGCTGTTCCCTGGGTGTTACCTGAGAAAAGCCTATGGCTGCTCCCTGAGTTTGGGCAAGGGGTTGGCTCCGAGTGGGAGAGATCAACGCCCAGGCTGGCGATGGGCACGGGGCGAAGTGTGTGAACCCTGGGCACCACCAGTCTCAGCAGCCCCATGTGTAGGGATAACACAGGACAGGGATGGGAACTGCCACCCCAGCCTGCTTGCCAGCCGGCCCCAGTACACCCAGTGCTGCCCACTGACAGAAACTGGGCTGCTCAGCACCAGCGTCTGCCCAGACACACCAGGCAAAAAGGCAAACGTTGAGAAAAAAAACAAATGCAACAAAAAAGCACCCAAACTTCTCTGCTCAGTCTGTGAATCTTCCCTGGAAACACATCCAGGAAAGCCTTTGCTTTCATATCATGCTAAAATCAATGCTGAATCACTGTCCCTCCTGCCAGGCCTGGGGGAGTGGGGAACAGGGGAGCACCTGGGCTGGTCATGGTCTACAGGGAGAGAGAAAAGCCCAGGAAAGCAGATAAGAGAGGCTGTAGAAGGGGAAGACAAATATTTCTGGTGCTTTTCTTTAAAAAACAACAAAACCCACACAAAAATCCAGCCACAGAGGGCATGACCCAGTGATGACACAGAGCCTTTAGCAATGGCATTACCAACACCCCAGCAGCAACAGGAGGAATGCAGGCCCTTTCATAAGAAAATATTTTCTCCCCACCCAAGGGAGCCCATTTGCCCTGGAAGATGCTATCTGCTCAGCTATGGAATGTGTCAGTGCCTTCCATGGATACACTGGAGCCAGAAGCCAGGCTGGAGATATAAAAAACCATTTTGAGAGAGCCAGGGCTGCCCCTCCATCCCTGGGCACCCTGAGGGAGGACACCCCACTCCCCTCTGCAGGGACCTGCTCCCACATAGCCGGGTTTCATTTCCTGGGGGTGAAAAGATGTTGTCCTACTGCCTTTTTATCCCCACTCATCCAGAAAACCAGGACTAAACACTTGGATTGAGGAGCACAGGAAAGGGGGAGTGTGGTGGAAGACAAACCCACTGCCACCAGGTCCACATGTGCTGTCCCAGGGTCACCACCTCCCCCTAAAGCCCTTGTACATCTCCCTCTTGGCTGGAGGAGGGGAACCTCCTCTCCCATGGTGGCATTTGCATAGATCACAGGAGATGGAGAGTGCTTGGCAGCACCATCACACACTGCTCACCCACGGACACAGTTCAATGGGTGGGAAACACAGCAGGAAATTCTCCAAGCCCAGTCCATGGTTTGCTGCGTGGCCTAAGGCGAGTTATTTTATCTCCCCATTGCTGTGGCCTCCTCTGAGCTGGCCATGAAGAGCTTTCAGTTCCTCAGAGGGGCTGTGGAGCATCCAGGGGAAGTCAGTGGAGGGTGACTCTCTCAGGGCAGCCCTTTGCTCCTGCCCACACCTCTGCCTTTGCTTTGCAGAACCTGCGTGTCCGCAGCACCGGCGGGACAGAGTTCTTCACACGCTCGGCCACCAAATTCAAAGGGGCTTTGGCCCAGAAGTTCATGTTTGTGGATGGGGATCGAGCCATGTGTGGCTCTTACAGGTAATCAGCAGTCTCCTCTTGCCCACCCCATGGAGGTGTTTGTCAAAGGATCATCACCATAAATCCTGTTCCTTGCCCAGCATGGCCCCAGGACCCTGTCCCAGACTTGCTCCTCTTCTCCTAAACTGGGAGATGACTTTGCAATGAGATTTGGAGTGGGCCCCAAGGGGTCCCCAGCACCCCCTAGACCAGCAGGTCGAGGCCACCCACCATTCTCAGAGATGGTGGGGACACACCAAATGTTTCTGCCAGTGGATGCAACGAGCACAAGGAAGGACAAAAGCACCAAACCTTAAGCCAGTCTCAACTCTCACATTAAGCTCAGCTTTTCCAGTTAGTCATTTCCTACCCAAAGGAAACAGATCATCCCCAGGCAGCTTTTCAGCTCTAAAAGACAAGTTTTATAAACATGGAGATGAAACATTTCCTATTTTCTGGCCACAACAAATAACACATCCATTTATGGTTTGCTATTCTTAACTAATCCAAACTAAGAAAAAGCTTAAGTGAAAACTAACTTGCCCACTGCAAATACCTTTTACTTCAAGCCCACTGTGCTCAAGAGTTCAGCCCTTCACTCTAATTTTGGATGAGAGCTATTTCATCAATCCCATTATTATTATTACTAATGTTTATAGTGAGATCATGACCCTGCTGGCACCATCAATCCGCAGGGAATGCCAGGGTTGGGGAGGGGTGTGTTATTTACCAGCGAGTGCTCAGAGAGTTTCCAATGTGTTTCTGTTCCAGCTTCACCTGGTCTGCAGCAAGGACAGACCGAAACGTCATCACGGTCCTGTCAGGCCAAGTGGTGGAGGCGTTTGACAAGCAGTTCCAGGAGCTCTACCTCATGTCCAAGGGGGTGAGCCTCAAGTCCATCTCCATGGGTGAAGAGCCCGAACCCGAGCCTGTAACACTGCCCTCGGTCGTGCCAGTGACCCCCGCCAATGCCGTGGTGAAGAAGCTAATTAACCCTAAATACGCCCTGGTGAAGGCCAAGAGCGCTGACCAGATCAGCAAGACCTCATCTGAGAACCAGGACAAAAACCAGAAGACAGACAACAAAGGCAAAGCTGCGCCTGAGGGCCATGGGGGCGACCGGCACGGGGACATGGCAGACCTCTCCCTGCTCATCCACCCCGGCCTCCTGAATCTGGAGAAAGCCAACATGTTTGACTACCTGCCCACCTGGGTAGAGCCCGACCCCGAGCCTGGGAGCGAAGTCTTGGGCTACATCAACATTATTGACCCCAAGATCAAGAACGCGAAGCTCTCGCCGATGAACCGCATCAAAGTCTGCGACGTCTCCCAGGCCAGCGCCCAGCACCGGCAGATGCTGAAGAACAGGGAGATGGAGGCCAAGAAAAACTCAGACCAAGAGCCACTCCTGCAGACCCTCTGCCAAAAACAGATCCCTTGGGGCCCCATGGAAGGTCCAGCAGCCCCCACCACCAACGCCATTGAAGGTGCTGGCTGGACAAGGCAAGCAGGAACATTTGCCACTTCACCGTTGGGCCACCACTTGAAGCCACAGGAGGAGACACTGGAGGCCATCAAACCACCAGTCCCAAAGCCAAGGACTGTCCCTGTTGGTGTCCTTGTGACCAAAGTCATTACAACCTGTGACAGCAGCACTGCCCTGGAGGGTGACACACAACCACCCCTGGCTGACCATCCAAGTGTGAAGCAGGAGCGGGAGGAGAAGCCCAATGGAGCTTCCACGGAGACCTGCCACGTCCAGCCAGAGCGGCCCATGGAGGACAAAGGGCCTCCCTGCTCCCACAATGGGCTGGGAGAAGAGGAGGAGGAGGAGGAAGAGGAGTACATCACTCTCAGTGACCAGGAGAGCTACTCCAGCAGCTCTGCTGACCACAGCTACCGCCGCTCCAACGCCTCCTCCATCTCAGACGAGTACTTTGAGGTGAGGGATCGCTACGGGCCGCTCCGGAGAACCAATTCAGACGTCACCCACAATGGGGAGATCCTTCCCATGCAGAGGAAGCTCAGCGACCCCCACATCAGCCGGGGCACCTTCCTCAGCCCCCTGGGCAGCCTTCCGTCCCTGAAGCATGTCCGTGCAGAGGACGTGACAAAGAGGAGGAGCAACGCCGTGGAGATCAGGCGTGTGCTGCCCCGCACCATCCTGGATGGCAACAGCTCCTACCCCAGCAGTGCCACACAGGTAGGACGTTTTGTTATGACCTTGTGTTTCTCCACCCTACAAAGGTTGCAAACCTGGAGGTGACCCAGCCAGCTCAGCGAGGCGTGGTGTCATCCCAAGCTTTGGTGTCAGATCCTCGATGCTGAGATCAGACTTCCCATGTGGGAGAATAACACCCTACACGTGGCAATGGTAGGGGTTACCCAAGAGGTGCTCCTGGTCAGGAAGGTGGTGGCCATGCTATAGCCCTTGGTGCGTAGCAATGAGAACAGCTGGTTAAAGGGGAGGTTTTTTGGGAATTAAAGATTATCCCACAGCACTGGGCTGGGGATGGAGCCTGGCAGCCCCGTGCACAGCTGTACAGATGTGCCTGGGCTCGCTGAGCCCCATCCACAGCCCATCAGCAGTGGCATTGTGCCCAGCCAAGGACAGACTGTGCGTGCGGGCGTGTCCTTCTCAGGCTTGTTTTCCAGCACCTTGCCAGGGTGATTAGCTTCAAAGGAAAAGCGCTCGGACACATAATTAGGCAGAGCAAGACAGCGGAGAAACAGGGACGGCAACCTCTGTGGGCGAGTGCCACAGTCAGCAGCTTTGAGGCTGATCCAGCGGTGACGCCAGACCCTGTCACCGCACCGGTGCTGCAATTCCATGGGGTGCGTGCCAGAATCCCACTGCTGGAGCACGGGGTACACACCAGCATCCCCACCACAGCCAGAGCATCCCCCCATCCACGCAGGGGGATCACAGGGTCAATCCCCTATTCCCACCTAAGCACTGCATTTTGGTTTCTCAAGGCTCCCCAGCAGCTGTTTTAGGGGCATTCAAAGCCCCAGGGCTAAATCAGCAGCTGAAATCACTGAAACTGCCTGAGGTTACCCCGGCTGAGCATCTAATCTGTATTTACAGGGAATTAAATTTACTATCCCAGAGTCCACTTGCTTCTCCAGTCCCAGCCAGCGACAGGGAGCTCAGAGCTTTAATCCTCACACATCAAATACCCCCTCGTCCTGCAGGGCAAGGAGCACCAAGCCCTTTGATGCTGTGACCCAGGTCTCAGGTGCCACCCTGCTTGGGGTGGCCGGGTACACTGGTGTTCCTGCAGTAACTTGTTCTGGCCCTTTGATGAGAGGCAGATAATTAGCACAGCATCAGGGTTAGGAAAGCCAGTGCTCAGCAGCTGGGGATGCGCAGGGAAGAGTTTATCCCATGTGTAAAAATAATAAACCAAAGCAACCCTTGATTAACCCTAGAAAACACAAATCCACCAGGAACCACCACTGATCCCCATAAACATCTTTTTCTGTGTCCACATTTCTTACGTCCTGGCCCATGGCCCAGCATACCCCAAAACTCAGGTGGAGGCTCACTCAGGGCAAACATCATATTTTCCATTCCATGGAGAACATGGCACCCAAGTTCTCCCTGGAACATTGCCTTCCCTATACACACAACCCCATTCACATTTGGATGTGTGGCAGGCTCAAGGAGAACACGAAGGACACCCATGTCTTCTCTGGTCCCTCTTCCACCTGCAGAGTCCCCAGGTCTGTGCAGACCAGAGGCTTCCAAACAAGCCCCCTCCCATTCATCCCTTAGTGACAGGGAAAAACCCCATCCCACTGGCTCCACAGCCATGTGGGGGGCTCTTACCTGGGTACAGGACCCTGCTGATCATCCCTGGCATGATGATGACAAACAGGGGCAGCATCTTCAGGTAGCTGGCCAGGATGGAGCCGGCCTTGGCGTGACTCAGGCTCTTTGCAGAGAGTGACCGCTGGACAATGACCTGTGGAGGGCCAGGCAGGAGGTGTGAGCAACACCAACATCCATTCCACTTCAGCCACCTCCTTGCCAAACTGCATCCCAAGCACTGGAGCCACTAGGCATTGGGCCCAAAAGGAGCTCCCAAATGCTGCACAGATGTGTTCCCAACCCACAGCAGGGTTTCTCTCCAGACCAATAAAGGGCTGCCATAGCACCACAAAAGCCCAGTGCAACCCCAGCAGCATGTCCTCCTGCCAGTATCAACCATTCCCCACCACCATCCTCCCCACTCTGGCCCCTTCTATTCAATCTCCTCCCCAAAGAGTGGCCACAATGACAAGGAAACCAAATCCAGCCTCCTCTTCCCACAACTCCACAACTCACACTGCTCAGACCATCACACCTCAAAGCTCTGGCCAAGCCATGTCCATCCACAGCACAGTCAGCCCTTGGGTTTTGAGAGAATCCTAAACAGGCAACCTCTCTAGGAATTGCTGATTTAAAAGAGCTCAGAGTCTCCCCGAAGGCTTACAGAGAAGTGCTCAGCACCCAGCAGGATTCAGCCACTCCCCAAGCTAAGCACTGACTCATTCCCCTGATGGATAGGAGGGACAGGGTGCCTGTTCCTTGGGAAAGCCATGGTTTAACTTCTTCCCAAGAGCCAGGGCATGTAAGGAGCTGCAGGAACCCCCCAGCCCAGCTCAGGCACCATGTGCACCACACCATGTACATGAGGAGCTCAGAGGGAGAGGAGCTCAATCACCCTTAGTCTTTCCCACCCGAAGCCATCCCAGACCTCAAGGCTGATTTAAAGCATATAATAAAATCGGTGTAGAATTACCCAAGCTAAACTGCCATAACTCAGCCCTCATGGTCAACAAAGGAGGTGTCTACTCCAGGACCAGGGAGGCCTTTGGGATATTGGGACTAACTGACTGAATACTGAGCTGATGCCAATATTGATGCCAATACTGAGCTGATGCTGAATACTGAGCTTGGTGGAGATGCAGTGCTGGCAGCATGGCAAGGGTCATGGCAGGCTGGGCAAGTTGGCACAGCCTGCTCTGCAGCCTCCTGGCCCCAGCCCATCCTGCCATCAGCACCTGCACTCACCAGATCCCATCTCACCTGGTGCATCTGCACAGCCTCAATCACACCTCCAGGTCGCGGCGCAGGCACACCCAAAGAGGAGATAAATATCTGGTGACCACAGCCATGTGTTATGGCCTTACCCCGTCCAGAATTAAGATTAATGGTGCTCAGACCTGATCCAAACGTGTGTCTCAACCCAGCTAATCAGAGCCACCCCCGCAGTGGTGTTGCAGCTCACTGTTGTCTCCTCATCCCACCTCCTCTCCCAACCCTCCATCCTTTCATCTGATCTTGGCAGTCACCTGATCCCACAGCTCGGGTCTGGATGACTGGATGCTCTTTGGGCCTGATAGAAGGCTTAGGTGATTAAGATGGGTGTTCAAGCTGCTGCTGGAGAGAAGGTGTTTTGGATCTCCAGGCAGCAGGGACTTGGCTTGGGACAGCCTCTGGATTGCCAGGGCTGCTCAGGAAGTGACTGCTGAGATGCTGCATGTGCAGGACTGCGTGTTACCAGAGTAAGAAATCAGAGCAGCAGCCATGGGTAGTTTTGAGCTGCCACCAGTCTCAGAATAATTTGGCCAAGGGAGTATACTGAGTGTCAGAGGGATTTGTCCATGAGGACCAAGCCCATGACGCAGAGAGGTGCAGAGGTGTCCTCACAACAGCCATAGCTCACCTCTTTCTCTGCTCTTTAACAAACAGGGGACGCACATCTATCACATCCGACCCAGGACCCCCACAGGCAGAGAGCAGGGCAAGGAGGTCTCCTGCTCCCCGACGCACGAGAAACCCCTCGGGGCCACCAAGTACAGAGGGGATGGAGCAGAACCCAAAAAGACCATTGCAGGCAGCCAGCCCTACTGGCAGAACAAAGCCTTCAGCCCCAGCAAGCCCACAGCACCCGGCCATCTCTCCCCGAGCAACCCCAGAGCATCAGGCAAACGCTTCAGCCCCCTGCCTGAGAGCCAGAAGACAACCGAGGAGATGAGGACACCCCTCGGCATCCCGCTCTCCAAACTGTCCCAGTCCAAGCACCTCAAGAACAGGGTTGCGGGAGCCCCAGGTGCTTCTGTTGACTCCAAAAAGCAGCCCCCTGAGACCACGGGCCAGAAGGAGCACTAGGTGCTGGTGAAGGTGGTCTGGCAGGGCGAGAGCAGTGGTAGAGCGTGCCTGGAGCCCAGGTGACGCCGTGTTACAATGGGGCAGGGGATTCTTGTTTACATTTACCTGGTCAGTGCACCAGTACCATGTGGCCATGATGGACAGCCCAAAAGTCATCCCGGTCCAGGGCAGGTCTCCAGACACCGGGTCTCGGAAGAGGTGCATGGCATCCACTCTGGGCAGGTGGCAGGTAGTGTTGGGAATGATCTTGGATGGCACGGCTTTTAAATAGGCCTCTTCCAGGTTGGGGTAACCTCCAATCTCATTGAAAGCTGGAAAGCACCATTGGGGGAGTTGGTTAGAGTGAGGTAAAACTCAGTGGTCTGAGAGATCAGCTGGTAAAATGCTCACCAGCTCGTTAACCCAAGAGTGCTGCCCAGAGAGGGAGGGCTCATCCCTGATCGTGTTTTCTTTTACTTATTTAAGAGACTTTTCTATTACCATTTTGCACAGCAGGTCCCATTGCAGTCCACCCTCCCTTCAGAGGGTGACCCAAGTCCTGGGACAAAGGCTCCTCAAGGGACCCACCTCTTTTAAACTTGTACTGTAAAAGCAACCTGTTCATTAAAGCTCCCTGGTCCCACGGCAGGAGAACCTCGCCTAGGACTATTAAAATGCAAGATTAGGTGACCTTGGACTTGTTAAACTGCAGCTCAAGGTGCCTTGGCACAAGTGTCCAGCCAAACATTTTCTACTCTCCTGAGCACTTCCCCAGCATCCTCCGTGTGCCCCCACCCCCAAACCTCCAGCAACCAGGAGAAAAAAAGGAAAAAAAGACCCTTTTCACTGTATTTTTCCTAGGAAATGGGATCCAAGGTCTGAGCCTGAGCCTCAGTGAGGAGTATGTGCCATGAACAAGCCCTAGCAAGTGAGATCCAAGCCCTTGGCAGATGCCTTGTGCTCCTCCTGCCTGCAGCTGCTGCCAACCTGCTCTGCCCTGGCCCCCCACACCTCCCTGCTCCTTGCAGCTCCCCCAGCACCTCCAGTGGGAGAATTTTGGTGCCAGAGGCATGGATTTTTGGAGGAGGGAGGGCAGGAAGGCACCAGCACTGTTCCCCCCACACACCACGGCCACCCACACGGCAGCCTGGGGGAGACAAGCAGGAAGGTGCATTGGCACCCCCGTACTCAGGGCAGCTGCTGGTACTGGGGAGCAGAGAGGAGGCTCCAGAGGTTCATGGAGGGGAGACTCAAAACAAGACCTACGAGCATCCCTCACTGGATTTCTCCAAATCTTGTTCAGCTGTCACATCCTGTATCCCTTCAGCCCCTGCAGTCCAAAACCTCAGCTTGGCCCCCTCCAGTGCAGCAGCATGAGGTGGGAATGTGCTCCTGAGCAGTTTCCCTCCCACAGCACCATGCCCACAAGCACTGCTGTCTTTAGACCAAATCCCTCCAGTACCAGTGGCTGGGCACTGGGATCACCATCAAATGCCAGCTTGAATAAATCCCAGTTTCCAAGCCACCCATCCTGCTCTGTTGTCCCCTCCTGCCAGAGGACAGCCCTCTCCCTGCAGTCCTCCCATTTCCATGACAAACTCACAGCCCTGCCCTCATCCCAGGGCATCCCCCTGCCCTGAGGCTCTTGGGGAGTTGGCAAAGGGGTATCACCCACCGTGTCCCCCCTTGCAATCCGTCCTCCTGTGTTTCACAGGGAGTCAGCACCTGCCAGCTCCTCCTGCTCTTGCACAAGCAGCCCTGGCCCCTCTCCAGCGCTGGGTTTATCCAGGCGCCGGCTACTCCCAAGCTTTGCATGGGCGTTGGGCACCAACAAAGGCTCTCCAGAGGCAGAGGCCGAGTGCTGAAAGCACAGATTGGTGCCCGGGGGTGAGGGCCTGCTCCCTTCCCAAAGTTGTTCACCGGCAAGTCACGGCACCCACGCCTGCCAAGAAGGAAGAGCGGAGCAAAATCCTCGAGGCAGCAGATGCTGGGATGCAGCCCATGGGCTCTGCTGGGATTAACATTCCCTTGAATGGCAAGTGGGTGCAGCAGGGCACAGTCTGCCAGAGCTAAGCAGGGCCACCAATGGCACTGCCAAGGTCTCTGTTCAGCAAAGTGATTTTTAAACTGTCAGAGGGCAGGATTAGATGGGATATTAGAGAAAAATTGTTCCCTGTGAAGGTGAGGCTCTGGCAGAGGTTTCCCAGAGAAGCTGTGGCTGCCCCATCCCTGGACGTGTCCAAGGCCAGGTTGGATGGGACTTGGAGCAACCTGGGCTAGTAAGAAGGTGCTCCTTCCAACCCAAACCATTCCATGATTCTATTGAGTGTCCTTTATTAGCTGAGCTTGGTAGGAGCAGGAGAAAACCAAACACCTTTGGGGCACACCCTCTCCAGGTCCTGAGGTCTCCTGAGTCCTGGGGAAAAACCTGTGCAACCAGCAGCTTGTCTTCTGGCTCCCCCAACTCAGTCCCTGTGCCAGCACCTTCACCCCCCTGCACACACCATGCCACCCTGGCAGGTAGCAAAGCCAAAACAAGCCGGGCTCTGCAGCTGCCCGGGGGGATTTTCCAGGCTTTGCCTACCTGCCCTCCTCCTCTGGGTCTGTGCAGCTGCACCAGCCAAGCCTGGCAGAGACAAGGCTCAGAGAGCCCCACGGCCAAGCACACCCAGGCACCACATCCAAGGCACAGGCTGCAGTCACTGCTCTGTTCTGCCTCGACAGGCAACGAGCTCCTGTGCCCAGAGCAGTTCCATGCTGCTGCTGGGGTAGTTAAGTGTTATTGTCCTTTCTCCAGGAAGTCTCTCTCCTTTCATTTGTTTCTTGTAAATATACCTTGCTGTGTCCAAGGGCTCGCCCAGGGGCAAGCTCTGCTCTGGCACAGGGGAGCAGCTGCAGGACTGGGCTGGTCACAGCTCTGGGGCTGCTCCCACCTCCACAGCGCTAGGTCAAAGCCTTTCCTACCTGCCTTTTCCAGGAGATGGTGGAAATCATCTCAGGAATGCCTCTGGAAGTCATCCTCTGTAGTTAAACACCTGCCTTTGAAGCTGGGACCTGACTTTTTGCTTCCTGCTCCTCGGGGCCAAGAGCCCCAGTGGCAGAACCAGGCTGATGAAAGCTCCCGGCCTCACAGGGATGCTCTGAGGCTGAATGTAGGGAGACACAACAGTGCTGGGAGTTCAGGAAGGGCTGGTGATGAACCACAATCACTGCAGCCCAGAGCAGGGCACGGCAGCACCCTCCACATCCCACCCCTGCAGCCCTGCCTTGTTCCAGCACCACTTTCTGCTGTGCATGTCCCCAGGCAGTGGCATCCTGTCTGAAGACCCCACCAAAACACCTGGAGCAGAGCTGGGAATGCTGCTTTTCTCTCAAGCACTTGATCAGTCTCAGAGCAAGAGGCAAACATGCCAAGCAGCAATGCCCACAGGAATGTCACCTCTGCTGGGGACAGTCCCACACGGAGCACCAGGGGGAGGAAGCTTCATGGCATCTGCACCTGGAGGAATGGCATGCAGGGGAAGCAGAGGTGGGCAGCACAGACTTCATTTAGGTGATTGCCACGGACCAAAGTCCTGCTGGGCATCTTGACCAACAGATTACTCAGACTGAGTGTTTTTATTTATTTCCAAGACCACCTGAGCGAGGAGGGAAGGTGCCCCTGGAGCAGCCCTTACCTTTCACTGCCAGCATGATGGCTCCAAGGACCATGATGAGTGTCTGCAGTGCATCGGTGTAGATGACGGCCGCCAGCCCCCCTGCATGAGAGCAAGGCAGGGGATCAGGAACACTGCTGGATTCAGGCTTGGAATAGGCAGAAAGTCCCAATAAAACTTCCCAAGGGGGTGTACCTGTTACCAGCCTCAACCTGCTGACACTGTGGTGGTGGGGGGCTGCAGTGGGAAGGGGGAACAGCTCCTCGGTGAGTCTGGTGTCAAGGGGGGACAGCACCCCCACACAGGGGGTGAGGGGAGCAGCCAAAAGCCACAGGGGCTGCAGCCTCTCTGCAGGCAGGAGGGGAGCCAAGGGATGGCAGGAGGGGAGGGATGCAGCCCCACATCTCCACACAGTCAGGAGGATGGCAGCCAGCCCCAACCCCAACTCCTTGGATGGTTCAGCAGCACATCACATTCAGGACATTGATCTCATCATTTACCAACATCTGCCTAACACCAGGTTTCCTCTTTGTATACCCTCAGCTCTCCTCCAAACAATAGAGTTTTATTTTTCCAGCACATGGTGCTTAGTGGGGTCCCTTCGGCCAGCCAGCCAGCAACATTTCTCCCTTTCCATCCCAAGCTCTCCCTCCAGACCTGCTGCAAACCCAGCACCTGCTCACCCAGCCAGAAATCACTCAGCACACAAGCAGAAACATTAGAAAGCAGCAGAGCTAAAGAAAATGGGTCAAAAATTGAATCAGTTTCAAGCCCAGCCACTGAACTGCATCCCAAGAATTCAGGGCTGCACCATCCAGGCCTTGCCTGGGGTTTGGAGGGCTGTTCTTGGCATCAAGGTGATGCAATGATCACACCTGCCTGAGCTCACACCGAGGTGCCTCACATCACAACAAGCCTTGTGGGCAGGAAAAACCCGAGATGGGATTTGCTTAAAACCAAAGTCTTGCAAAATCCACCCTGTTATGGATACACTTAAACCGTTTCCCGTTTTGATGGCCGGGCTGAGATAACGAGGGTAAAATTACTGCTGGGTGTCTCCACTGGCACTACCAGGGGAGGGAATGTCCCAGTCAACATAATAACCCAAAGGGCTGCCAGGGATACACAGTCCCACGGTCTGAGCAGGGCTGTGAGCCAGGAACCCACAATTTCCAACTGCAGCTCCAAACCCTCATCACCTCTGGATCACAGAAGGAACCTGTGGATTGACCCTGCACAAAAATAGCTGGTCCCACAACAGGGAAACATGGGCAAGAAATATTCCCAAAAGCTTTGTGGAGAGAGGGCAGCAGGTTGCATTGAGGGCAGGGCAAGAGGGAGGGAAAGGAGTTGGGTAAAGGGCTCTCAGGTTGTAGATTCCATAATAATAGTCCTGTAATAGGAGAAGCCCTGATTATTGCTGATACAAATGGGTATACACACAAGAAAGTGCTCAGGTACATGGTGGGGGAGGAGTTATTGCTAATGAAAAGATGTAATGACAAAGGAGAGGTCATGGGCTGAGTCATCACCTGAGCTGACTCTCCAGAAGGCTGGATAGGGCAGGAACATGAACCCCACTGGTATAACCCGCCAAAACCTTCCAAAAATAACGATAGAAAAATAAAAACAGGAGGGTGAGTGGTGTGGTTCAAACCAAGAAGGAAGATTGAGGCCAACAGATGCTGAGCAACCTACCTGCAATGGTGTAGAGCCCTGTGACCACCAGCATCAGGATGGTGGAGAGGTAGAGGTCCCAGCCCAGGCAGACTTGCACGAAGAGGGCCCCCGAGTACAGATCTGTCTGTACATGGAAGAAGAAACAGGGGGGTTGGGACAAGTGGCATCCACCACCCAAGGGATGTTGCAAGAGCAGCATGGCAGGAAAACAGCCAGCTCTGAGGGTTCAGTGAGGACATAGAACCCTGGAATGGTCTGGGTTGGAAGGGACCTTAAAGGTCATCCAGTGCCACCCCCTGCCATGGGCAGGGACACCTTCCATTAGCCCAGGTTGCTCCAACCTGGCCTTGGACTCTTCCAGGGATGGGGCAGCCACAGTTTCTCTGAGAACTTGTGCCAGGGCCTGCCCACCCTCCCAGGGAGGAATTTCTTCCTAATTTCCAATCTCTCCTCTTTGAGTTTAAAACCATTGCCCCTGCTCCTACCACAGTCTGCCTGTAAAAAGAGTTACTCCCCCTCTTTTTTACAAGCCCCTTTAAGTACTTGAAGTCCACAATGAGGTCTCCATGGAGCCTTCTCTGACATCATATGGCACGTGCCAGGGGGACACTCCTGAAGGGTCCCAGGTGCTGCAGGTGGGTGCCACCTTTCCCCAGCCCCAGAGGAGCAGAGCAGGCAGCTCCAGTCATCACTGTACACATGAGGGTTGTCACAGTTTGGTGGGAATGACATGTAAAGCAGAGACTCAGAGCTGGGGCATGTCCTCCAACAAAAGCAGCAATACTGTGGGAGGACAGGACCAGGTGCAATGGCAGTGCCACCACCACGTCTCCACCCACAGCTGAGCTCAGCCATCCCCAGCTCTCAGCTGGGGCATCTTCTCAAAAACCTTGTTTGGAGAAGGGAGTGAGGCCAGAAGGGGCAGGAAGAGGCAAGACAAGCCGACTCCACACCCTCGCCCGGAGCCACGACGGGTTCCCACAGCCAAGACATCAGCTCTGATTTGACATCTCTCTTCACACACCTCCCAAAAACCAGCCCCCAGAAGCAGGGCTGTCTTGCCCAGTCATGTGGGAGCAGTTGCTTGGGATTAGTAAGGTGTTATTTCCCATATCACACCTCCTTGCCCCAACTCTGGCCTCCCTCCTCCCAGCACTGCTCCAGGACGCTCCCACACAGGAGCACAGGACCATCCTCAGCTGATGGATGGAGAGGGGCCATGCAATGGAAAAGCCAAGATGTGTGTTGGCTCCATCAGCACAAAACCCAGTAGGTGAGCACACATCCAGCTTCAGCACCACACAAAGCCATTCCCCATCAGGTGAGCCCACACCGTTAGACACAACCTTGATTAAATTGAATCAAACCAACCAGGATCTTGAGGATCCTAATTCAGGGACTCTTCCATGACATCTGAGCCAGGCCTTACACCACAGTCATGCTTGGCATTCCCAAGAGAGGTACTACATGTCTTCAGCTGCACCTGGGATTGGCCATGTGTCTGGGAGAGTCCTTGTCAGCACCAAGAGGGAATTCAGCCCTGGAATGACCTCTTGAAGGAAACCAGCTCATGGGCAACCATGACATAATCTCTACCAGTGGCTCTTTTCCATCACAAAGGCAATCCAAACACAGCTTGATACCACCACGAAGCCCTAAAAAGGGATGCCTAAACCATTCATACAGTGCAAGCTTCAGCAACAGGGTAGAAAAGCCTCAACCAAAGGCCCTCAACCACCTCCTCCCAATACAACCCAAAATGGGAACCCAAAATATTTTAAGCCTTCCCTAACACAGTGCCAGCCCAGAATCCTTGGTGTCTTCCAGAGCTCCCCGTGTCCCTTGGAGGGATCCATCACTCGTCACATCAGCACCAGACAGGAAGTTTTTCCTCCCCTGTGACTCTCTGCTTCTCCAGCAACCCTTCCCCACAGCCCAGCTGGAAGATTCAGCCCTGGACAGGATATTTCATAATTGCTTCTCCTGGCTTTCTCAATGCTTAATCACTTTTGCAGTCGTCTGCAAATGAGTCGAAGCCTTTGCTATGAGGAAGCAGAGGTATCTCCACCTCCCTTCCTGGTAATTCTGCAAGGGTGGGAAAAAATAAAAGCACATGTGATCGAGTTGTTAATAAGACAACCCAAATACGAAAACAAGCTAATTAAAACCAGGCATGACCTATTCATAAAATAAGTCCTTTCAACCTTAAAAGGAGGGGAGAAGCCTTTGAAGTCAGGCTTCATAATCCAGAGAGATCCCTGCCTCCAACAGTGACCTCACTTGGAAACTCATTCTTACCCAACGTTGTTAATGCCTTCCCAATGAAAGATGGCTTAGGAGACAGCTTGGGATTAACGATTGGTGAAGCCAGAACCTTGGTAGAACAAGTTACCCAGGGTGCAGAGAGTCTCCAGTGGCCCTTCACCAGGGCTGGGATACCTGTGAAAATCCTCACATGTTCCTAGCCAGGGGGATGCCACCTCTCAGCAGGATTTTGGGCTGCCCTGCTGCACCCTGCCATGAAATATGGAAAGCTGGGGTGCACCCAAGGGTGAACTCCAGGAGAGGAGGGACTGTCACTCCCCATGGCCCAAAAGAGCCAAGGGAGCAGCACTGATGCCATGTCTCAGCTCGGGAGAATGTGGAGCAGAGACCCATCCACACACAAACGTCTGCAGGGAGGGGAGGCAGGAAAAGCCCAGCTAATCCCAGGCTTTGAGGCAGCTCCCAGCAAGGACCAAAGGAAACTCCTCAGGAAACAGCCCCGACTAATTGCTCCAAGCTTAACACTCCCCTCTGTGGCCACCACCGAGGACAGGGACACAGGGACACTGGGACAGTTTGGCAACGCCGGTGTGTCTGCAGACATTCATCCCAGCCCACTGCTGGAAACAGCCATTGTCTGTGGGATTTACTGTGAATGGAGCCAGATGCCAAGATAATCCCCTTATTAGGCTGATTCCTCTTTTGTTGCATCCTGCCTGACTCGGAGATCAGAGAAAGCTCAGCAGACCAAGGAAACCAAAGCACTGGCTGAGGAAAGGCTCAGGAAGAGGAGTTTGGGAGTGTCCACCAGGCTCCAAACGCGAGGTTGTGCTGAGAAGGGCCCAGACAACCAGAGAGGTTCCCATGGGAGCAGGCACTGCACACAGGTCATCTACAGAGTCATCTGGTGTTAGGCAAGGAGTGATACCACAACCATGTCCCCAGCTAAGAATGAGTTTGTAGGACATCTATCCCTCTGGGCAAAGGCATGGAGAGACTGGAAGCCAAAGAGATCAGGCACAGCCCCACGGCATGGTAAAGCACCATCTGGTAAGGTGATAGTCTGAAAAGAGACAACCTTAGACTACCAGTGACCTCTTCTTCAGAGCAGCAAGAGGAAAGTACCCCAGCAGAAATCCCACTCCAGCTTCCAACCTTTCCTTTAAACAGCAGCAGGGATATGTGTGAATCCCACAGATTCCCTGCAGATCACAGAATCAGGGAACAGCACCACAGACAAATGTGCTCCAACATCTCCCCCAAGCTCCTCCTGGGTCTTTTTTGGGAGCAGAGGAGAGATGTGACACAGGAGGGGAATGAGTGGCAACAGTTTATTGGGCATAAGAGCAATAAGGGAATGATCAGAGCATCGCTGCCCAGACTTGCAAACTGGGCTGGTGCTCCAGGAGCCACCAAGATGATTTCAGGAATAATGCTGTAGGAGTTTCAACAGCATATAGGATTAGGATATAAATACTATCAGTTTAGTGGGAAGAATGCCCTCCAGTAGGGCAGGGCATGCTTTTGTGGGGGGAAATACAGGTGGCAGCTGCATCGATGTAGTCACCAGTGTCAGCTCTGCCAGTGTGTAAATGGGAAGGGCTGCTCCCCCCGAACCTGCCTGTTAAACACAAAGCACAGTGCCTTGCCCAAACTCAGAGAGCAGCTTGGGAAGGAGGGAGGGTCTCCTGGAGCTGGGGACATCCCCTCAGTAGCCCCTCCCTTTGCACTGAGTGCTGACGGATGTGCGCAGCCAGCCCTGTTTCTGGGCTGCTCCAGCCCCCATATCCCTCGGAGGGAAACCCAGAGGATCCTCCACAGCTCAGCCTGGGGCCTGGGGCTGCAGAAAGGCCGTGTAGGGAGAGATGCTGCATCCAGCCAGGTTGATGGAGCTGGCAGGGGCAGAGGCAGGCGCTGAGCGCCTCGACGTGGGGAGACACACACCAGCAGTGCCCCTCCTGCCTCAGACAGCCTCATGCAAAAGTACTTCTCTTGCAGCCAGACACCTGCAAAAGCACTTTTCTTTTAGCCCTAGCAGAGCTCAGGTCGGATCCACCTGCTCCATGAGAGCAGGATTGCTCCCTCCGGCAGGTTTTCTCTCCAAATTTTCCGAGCTGTTTGCTCTTGATCTCTGCCTCGCTGTCTCCAGCCCCCCAGGGCTGTCTGTGCCCGGCTCTCTCCTGCTTGCCCTAGACCTGGTATCACAGGCTCTTTAGCTGTTTTACCTCGGTTAAACTCTTCCCATGGTTACCAGCGTGAGCGGAGGCTGCACACAGGGAGTTGTGAATGAGGTCAAAATGAGGGGAAAGCATCCCTGTGGAAAAGTGCCTGGAAATCAGGCACTATCTGTACAGGCTTGAACATCTTACAGCTGCAGCAAGGCTTCCTTTCCTCAGAAAACCCACCCACGCTCCCTAAAGCAATGAATGCATTCCCAGTTCAGTCCCTGGCTCTGCTGGGTCCCTCGAGGATGCGGGAAAGCATCACTGCCAGAGCAGGGAGACAAACCCAGCCCATGCAGCCCAACCTCTGAGCACATTTCACCCATAGCCCATGATACAAGGCAGGTCTGGGAATCCTGACATGCCCTGTCTGGGCTACACGGACATACATCACTGCTGGATCTACCTATGAACTCGTGGGGTGTCACAGTCAGCCTCGGCCCAAAAATTCCCACTTTTTGTTCCACTGCCTCCTGGAACATCCTGCAGCAGCTGCTCTCCCCTGATTTGGCTACACAAGGTTTGAGCCCAAAAATAACCTTTTGGTAGCTGTATCAGTTGTGGATTTGTGACAAAGGTAAGGGGGAGCTACTCACTGAGATTTTGGTGAAGATGGAGAGCAGCAGCGACAGGCTGGAGAGGTACATCCGGATCCTCTCCCCTCCAAACCTCCGCTGGAGGTACTCAGGCATTGTGACAATCTGCCAGGGGGGAGAGAGAGACATCACTGCCCTGTCCAGGGCCCATGCTCCAGGGATGGGGCACAGGGACAGTGGTATTCCCAGAGCAGGACTCAGAAGCCCCACAGCACAGTGGTGACAGTCCTCCTGGGAGGAGGGGAGCTGTCCAGGGCCACACTCCCCACAGCAGGCTCAGGCAGGCTGTACATACCCCAGAGGAGATGTAGACTGGCACGAACACCCAGGCGAGTGCCAGAAGAGCATAGGTCGCCTGTTGGGAAGGAGGAACATGGCACAGCCAGAAAAAACATGGATCCTGTTCCAGCTCAACACTAACTGCAGGCCTAAACACTGTCCCTGCTGCTGACCCAGCCCTGGCTCACCCTTGAAGGCACATTTATACCCCCAAATGTCTTCAGACTGCAGGCATGGGGTCATGGTGGAGACTCCCCAGCCCCCTGCCAGCAGCAACCTGCTCCCCTCAGCCCTTCAGCTCCAGACTGGACATTTCCCACCAACTCCTTGAACACCACGCAATTCAAATAGGTTTTTTTCTGGCTGCAGAACCCAAGGACTTTGGCTACAAGATGCAGGGAAGCAGGGAATGGGTGACCTATTCAGTCATCGCCCTGTCAGGGTCTGCAGGCACTGGATTAGGAAATTGGATCCAAAATGCCCTTTTCCCTGAGCACGTGGAGCTGAGCTGCCTCCAGACTCACCCTCCACTAGACAGGGGCTGGAGAAGCTGAGTCAGCAGGGTTGTTTTAATTACCCCCTGGCTCTTCCCAAACCTCTCCAGACGGTGCTGTGAAATGGGCCATCTGCTGCGACAAACTCATTTCCTTAATGACACGACACGTTGTTTCTTACATTCCACTCGAAGCCGGCGACAGCGATTCCCCCTGCAGCGCCAGTCCCGGCCAGGCCCAGGAAGAGCCCCGAGCCCTCGCTGCTGGCAAAGAGTGAGGCACCGACCTGGGGGAGCACAGAAGGGGCTGCAGGTGCCCACAGGGGCTGCCCAAACACTGGGTCCCCAGAGCTGGGCATGGACCAGCTTTGGTTCTTCCCCACCGGCACAGCCCCAAGGGGATAACTCAGGAAGAGGAGGTGGGGAAAAATAATGTCTGAACAGGAGCAACAAGGCACAGACCTCCCTGTCACTTCTGAAACAAAGGGTGGCCAAAAAAACCCATATGGGAATTTCTTTTTTACAAGAAAAACCCTTAATAGGTAAAATTTGGGTAGCTGTGAGTTCCTAGGAACCAGCACTCCCATTATCTAGCTCATCTGGATATCCCTGGTGGGTTTGGGATGGACTTTCTTGTCTTCAGGAGGATGAGAAGGAGCCACGGGTTGTTGCATTTGCCACAGTGGCCACTCACTCTGCCTGAAGGTGGCCCTGTGCAAGGAGACAGTGCCAGACATGGGAAGGATCTACAGCCACTCTGTCAAGATTGTCCAAAAATAAGAAGGAAAACCAAAACTTGGGATACCCATGATATTTTGAAGTCACTGGGAGCATGCAGGGATGGTGGAGATGGATGTTTGACTCCAAGGATCCCTCCCCAAGCTCAGAGAAACCAAGGAGGAGGCCCTACAAGCCAAGTGGGCTCCAACATCCTTTGTGCAATGAGAAGGGAAATGCAGCTCCGAGGACACAAATCCTGGAGGGAGGAGGTAGACAGGATGGGGGAGAGCATGAGCAGTGGAGAAAGCAGGGAGGGGAATTTGTGAGAGGGACGGTGGTGCAGGATGTCCCTGTGCCCAGGGTGCCAGAAGAGGGACAGAGGTCTCTACTTACTGGCCACCAGGCCATGTCTCTGCCAGCAAGGAAATAGCCACTGACTGTGTTCCTGTTCACCCTGCAGGAAGACTGGGAGGAAGAAAGATCAGCACAGAGCACCCTTTCCCTAAAAACCCAGACAAGACACCAAGACCCAAGCCTCCCAGACAAGAAGCCAAGAGACAGGAGACTCAATAATTAATGGGAGCTCTGCAACTCCAGCTTAATTACACGAAATGGTGGCTGCACCCCGGGAACTTGGAGCCATGAATAGCAAAGGAAGCACCCAGGAGAGGGGGAAGCACAGAGGATGTGCCTGTCCCGCTGCCATCCCAAGCAGACAGGTTGGCTAATAGGGCCCAGCTTTGGCCAGGATTTTTCTGCAAGGCAGAATAAATGGGTTTGGAGAGTCTTTGTCTGAAACTGCTGGAGCTGAGGGTTGTTTCTCTTACCAGGACATCTGGCTCAACACCCTCTAATAGGCAAGGGGCAGAGCTGTTCACAGTCAGCACAAACAGAGACTGGGGAGGGGTTTGTGCCGTGGCTTATTCCATCTTGTTCCCAGGCTATAGGAGGTGAAAGGGACAGAGGGTTTGTACAAAACATCAAGTCACAAAATCCCAGAATGATTTGGGTTGGAAGGGACCTTCAAGAACATCTCATTCCAACCCACTGCCATGGGCAGGGACACCTTCCACTAGCCCAGGTTGCTCCAAGTCCCATCCAACCTGGCCTTGGACACTCCCAGGGATGGGGCAGCCACAGCTTCTCTGGGCACCCTGTGCCAGGGCCTGCC
>JAWWEE010000030.1:14109157-14148692 GCA_035221455.1 Xenops minutus | reverse complement strand
CAACTAACCTAAAAGAAACTAGAAAAGTTTTTTTGTAAAATTTTTTTTCCCGCCCACCCCCCCCCCAAAAAAAAAACCTTGCAAAAGGAAAAAAAAAAAAAAGCTCTTAAAAACTGTTCTACCTTGATACTTAAACCTGGAAAAAACAAAGTGGCTCAATGGAAAATTAAGGTAAGCACGATGCTTCACAGCTCGTTCTCTGCTCGCTTCCAGTTTGGCCCGGGGTGTTTGTTTAGAGTAAAAAGCGTTAATCATCCAGTCCTATATTCCTGAAAAGGTATGACATGGACTCCCCGTTGTGGATCCTGCGAATGGCTTCCGAGAGGATCATGCTGATATCCACAGTCTTGATTTTAGGGCACTGGAGTTTCTGTATTTCATGCGGAATTGTGTTTGTAACAACCACCTACAGGAATTAAAAAATGGTCACAAAGACATAGTTCTGTTATGTTTTCCATACTGGAAGTGTGCAAGGGACTTTCACAGATGCTATGAAGCCACCACTGCTGATACCACAAGATTTTACTTCACTGTCACTGTCAAAACCTTAGGAAGAGACACAGATTGCACGTAGCCATGGATACTAATGGTACCGTCCTTCCCTCCTTTCATTCATTCCGCCATGCAGGTTCAGAGGAAGATACAAAAATACCCTCCAAGCTGATGGGAAAGCTCTGCTGGTACTGGCAGTCCAGCATCTCACCACTTCCCACGTTTCCTTCTACTGCTCTAGTTTAAGGACATGTAGATGTTTCTCTAAAAAAAATCCAAATTATTTGATTAGAATTGAGAATCCACACTTACTTCATCAATGGCAGATTCCTCGATCAGCCGGGGAGCATCTGAAGACAAGAGGCCGTGGGTGGCCATGACAAAGATCTTGTAAGCCCCCCTCTCCTTGAGGGTCTCTGCTGCAGCAAGGAAGCTGTCAACATCATCTATGATATCATCCTGCCAAGACACCACCGGGTCAGTGACAAGTCACCATGTCCTCAGACAGATCATCTGACTGACAGCACAGCTTTATCAAGCACAATAAAACCCAAACTATCAGAAAATTGCCCTTTTTTATGGTAAGCCCAGAGATTACACCCTGCTTTAGAGAAACCATGAGTGAATCAGAGAATTATGGAATGGTTTGGGTTGGAAGGGACCTTAAAGCTCATCCATTTCCACCCCCTGCCATGGGCAGGGACACCTTCCACTAGCCTAGGTTGCTCCAAGCCCTGTCCAACCTGGCCTTGGACTCCTCCAGGGCTGGGGCAGCCACAGCTTCTCTGGGCAACCTGTGCCAGGGCCTGCCCACCCTCAGAGAGAAGAATTTTTTCCTAATACATAATCTAAACCTACTCTCTGTCAGTGGGAAGCCATTCCCCCTTATCCTACCACTCCCAGCCCCTGTAAATAGTCTCTCTCCACGTTTCTTGTCGGCTCCTTCAGGTACTGGAAGGCCACAAATAGGTCACCCTGGAGCCTTCACTTCTCCAGGCTGAACAATCCCAATTCTCCTGGCCTTTTCTCATAGCAGAGGAGCTCCATCCCTCTCATCAACCAGGTGGCCTCCTCTGGACTTACTGTAACAGGTCCATGTCCCTCATCTTGGCTTCACTGGCATTTCTAAACTCATGAACAGAAACACAGTGGTTCTCCCCTGAAACCCTTCACCTTCAGGAAAGCATTGCACAGAATTCCACCTGCTCTACTCATGGAAAACAGGACCCAAATGCTGCTTTTCAGCATGGATCACTTCATAGTGTGCTCAGCCCTGCCCCATGATACCAAAAGTCCACCAGCAACCCAAGGTCAGTGGCTGATACAGATTATTTACTTGATTTCTCCAACTTTAACATGTATAATGTAATTTATGAGACAGGGTTACTTACCACGATGATAGCTATTCTTCCTCCCACATCTCCAACAACTGTGATGGGTGGCTTTTCCTTGGGAATCAGCACTGATTAATGGCAAATGGTTTTAGAGGGGTAGAAAGGAGAAAGAAAGTTTATTTAATTTACTTTAATAATGGAAATGTCTGCTGTGTCAGACATTTAAAGAGACATGGATCAACAACTATTTCAACAGTGTTACTGGGAAAACCAGCAGGATTTCAATACATAAATTACTTTTTTAAGCTTAGTTAAAATATTAACCACATTCATTTACACCCACATTTTTAACTAGTAACTTTAGCACAGAAAGAGTGGCTGGCATACACCACCAGTTCAATTTCCCTGACATCCAAGCTGGGCTCATGCACTGCAATTTTGGTGGTGCAGCTGTAGGTCACACCCACATTCAGCAAGGTCTCTCTGGCAAGGCCCCTGACATTACACAGCTGCACACAAAACCAGTGCCAGCTCAGCTTATTAGTTCTGTGTCCCAGCAAAATTCCAACAGGAAAAGTAAATGGCAAAAAAAGGGAGACCTCTCAGCCAGGGGGCCTTCTGGCTTCTTGCAATGATGAGGGCATGGACTTTACGTAAAACCATGGACAACAAGCAGTAAGAAGGAATCTCAATCCTTTCTACTAGGAAAAAAATAATCATCCTTCTCCGGGAAGAACCATTTCTTTTTGATGGTGCATCACTGCCAGCCTCATTCCCAAAAAAAATGACAAGGTGACACCTTCCCACACACACTTACTTACTGGGGATCTCCAAACTGGGGTGAATAGCAGCTACATATTTGGCTGTAGGAGGTGAGTGCCGACCATCCACCATGTCAGACTCGGCATCCTGAGCTTCCCCGTGGATCACAGCAATTCCCAACCGCAAGCGCTCAGCAAACGACTGTGCCCTGCAGGGAAAGGATGGAAAAAAAAACAGAAATATGTTAAATTTCAAATAATCCACATGGATACAACCCTAATCTATTTTTCATTCTAATGTTTCAGAGGAAAATGGAATGATTCTAAAATTTTAGGAGAACATGTGGAAGGAACCACTTGGTCCTTATTATCTTGATTTCAGCAGGTTTGTGAGTCAGAATAACCCTGAAAGTGCCCATATGGGCCTTGAAGCAACAGGATAAATGCTGCAAGTCACAGAATTCTGACTGCTCCCTTCTGCTTTGCCCAACAGCCAAATACCACTCCCATGCCTTCGGCACCCTTAGGATCCCATTCTTTAGCAGATCTCATCTAAAGCAACCAAGAATAGTCTTGATGTCTGGATTCTATACATTTAATAGAAAAAAAATATATTCACATGAAACAAAAAAAAAAGTGTTCACTTATTTATTTTGAGCACTAAACAAGGACAATATGCCTGACCTGCTGACACAACCTGAGATACCCTGTGGGAAAGGGGATCCAGACGATCACTCTGCCTGACAAACCACTCTTCAAGTTGAACAGCCTGGATTTTATTATTAGCTGACATAAAGTTCCTTCACAGTGCAGTACATCTTCGACTAAAATTAGAAATTTCTGTAAAGAAGTGTGAGGTTAGATGAGGGAGTGGGGAAAGCAGAGAGCCAGGAAAACAGGAATTTCACAGACAGTGCTTGTATCCCAGATACTGGAAGCAACGAGTGTAAATTAGCACATCTATCCCCACCTCACCTCGCACACCCAAGGGTTCAAGATCCTGCCTAAGCCACCCATCTCATCTCCTCTGGTCCAAGTAAGTCACTCTGGTTTAACACCAGCACCTCAGACCTGTGCCTGAACCACCCCCTCTATCCTCAAGCCTTGTTTCACTATCCAAGCAATCCAAAGTCCAGAGAATAATTTGCCCATCGTGATAGTTAATTAAAAATGAAGAATCTTCCACCCTGTGGTAATCATCCAGTTACAATATTCTTGCAAGTAGTTAATTACAGGTAATTATTATTCCAAACATTAGGAGTTATGACTTAGCAGGCATAATCCTATCAATAAAACCGTAATAATTACTTTAAAATGCAGTATTAAGCTGAACAAAGTTCAAAGTAATAGCAAAATGATTTATTAATTTTCCAGTGAGCTCAGAAACCACAGAAACATTCTGAACTTCACCAAGCAAAGGTTCTCTTTCACAAGCAGGCATTCATCAGAAGTATTTTCCTGGATAGTTTTCAGCCTGGATTAGGCTGAAACATCCAATCACCCTTTCACCAGTACAATGTATCTCCTCAAATACTGCCCTTAAAAGCTCACAGGTACACGTGATGAAGCTTAGTACAGCTCTGGGAACCTCTCCTCCCCAAATCCTTTGTGTGTGCATCTCATCTGTCTGGTCAGTTTTAACAATTTACTGGTATTGACAATTAATGGGTAAGTATTAAAATGCTTCAGCAAACGCCTGCCTACACCCAACTGGCACCACTGACACCGTGGAAAAGAAATGGGAAAGAAACATGTAAAATAACTGGCCAAAACAAAAGAAATCACAAAACATACTGCTAGAGAACAAAGATGACACAAGTTGATTTGCTACATAAAATAACAAGACCACAAAGTTCGCAATTCCTTGGCAAAAAAGTCTAAATAACTCTTCAACAAACTCTTGGTTTGTCACCACAGCAAATACAGCATCTCTTAAACCACTGTCCAGCTCTTAGAGCACCTGCTGACAGCAGTGAAATTCCAAAGAGTTTAGGAACAGTCAACTGAAAAGCTTCATGGATTAAGAACAGTCACTCAACCACAAGGACATCACGATCAAAATCTTCTCAACCATCAAATCTTGTTCCACCACCTGTATTTAGGATCTGACCAACCATGTTCTTATAGGTACACCCATGTTAAGCAATTCCTTTGGATTAATGGCTTTACACTTCCAGCCATTTTGCTTCATTTACAGCAGAAAATTTATCATGTAAATGCACACAAATATAACATGATCAAAACCCTTCTTTATCATAAGCACTGCATTGATTTACCTCATCCTTTGTTTTTTTTAACTCTCTTTAGAATTATTACAATTATAGCAATGATGTACAAGCCACACAGCTGACAAGCTAAAATTGGGAGGGGTTTGAAGGCTGCATCTTCTAATTATTGGATATCTGTCTTTCTCTTGATCCTAAGAACAAAATCCCGACAGAGATTTCCTGCTCTAACGCAAGAGAGCAGATCTTACCCACCTCTTTGCAGATGCAGGAGATTTGGCCACAATTACAGCATTCCTGTAGTCTGGTATCTGTAGTAAATAACAGATAGCAATGTCTACTTCATATCTTTAGACAAATTTCAACTCAGTAAGAATCAGAGAACTTTATTTTGCCAGAAGAATTTTAAGCATCGAACATTTTTACCTAAGAAAGCAACCTCAAGAATCCATGGCACATGATCAGAGTTGACAGCTCAGTAAAAACAGGTATTTAGAAAATTCAGATAATTAACTTAAAACTGTACCTTTCATAAACCCCATGTCATAATACAGGTTACAGAAAAGTAACTGCTTTAGAACATCAAGGCTAGGCAGACAAGTGTTGAAAGCCACAGGAAACCATCAAAATTACAGTTTCCTGTTCAATTGTCTTTAATCGCTTGAAAACAGCATTTCACCCATTTCCTATTGCTTTGCAGAGTACACCTCTTCAACACGTAGTACTGACTTTCTGTGGACCATCAGAAGGCATAAAATTCCACCTTCACTGCACTACCCTGGACTCACAGCCTCACAGTGCTGCAAACTGCCTTCCACACTGACCAGCACAAGATGCTGCTGCAAACACCAACAGCACCCGAGGGGTAAGGCCACCAAGTCTGGGTTTCCTTTTGAGGTTTGATGGGGACTTTGGTCAGGCTTCACAAGCACAATCTCCTCCTGAGTTTGCTGCCCCTGCCCCATTCTCACACTGGCTTGTCACTCCAGACTCCTGCTCTCCATTTAACCAGCATTTTGGCCATCTCTCAAAAGTTTCTTATCCTCACCTCCATTCTTCCTGCAGTGACTCCATGTCAGACTCACCCTGCCTTTATAAATCCAGTCCTCCTTTTCAACAGCTACCTACGCTTCCTCTAATATTTCATCTTACCCCACTCCTGGCAAAATCAGTAGTTTCGTTCGCTGTGCTGCTCTGGGATGATCCATCTCTGTGGAGAGCAGCTTACAGAACCTGCCTGGCTTTCACTCCATTGCCATAGCCACAGTCCTCAGCCAAGCAAAGTCTTACAGAGCAGGTCCCATCCTCAGAACCCCAGTGTTAAGGGACCTGCACATTGATTTGTTACAGATGTAATTTCACAAATCTGGAGGGATGACACCCTGGCATGCTGCTCACCACCTTGCTGTCAGATATCAAAGACCCATTCCAGAGCATAGAAACAAGTGGGTTTTCTGCAAACACAAGCAAGGCAAGTTCTTCCACAATCTTTTCCTCGAGCATACAAAATGCTTGAATATTTCCAAAAGCTCTCCCTGAAATGAGCACAGGAAAGAAAAAAATTTGGGCAAGGACCTAATCAACTGAAAACAAGAACTCCTCTGAGGACGTTGTCGGGCAACATTAATAATCCACACTGTTACTAACTCCACCTATAACACTGGGAATTCAGCATGTTCTGTCCTTTACAAACACTTAGTTATACAAGAGGCTACAAAGATTAACATGACGGAAGGTATGGACAAGGCAGGGCCTGTCACTTGACATAATAAAGGCTTTGATCTTGTTCAGACACCATTGCCTCATTTTTCCCCTGCCAAATTACCAAATTTGTTCTCAGCTCTTCAAAAATGAAGTCAGAAAGCCAGAAATGTCATGCACAAGACAGTAAGGTATCAACAACTCCTTGTAAGAAAGAGCTACATCACTCTGGGATTAACATGTACGCAAAGGAAAGAGCAGACACCGAGTATCCAACATTGGCTAAGCAATACAGAAGAAAACTACCAAACTGTTTTCTTATATCACATGGATTTCACTGACTGGACTGTCTTCATCCCAGAACACTGAGTAATTCTCTTCACACTTATGCATAAATTCCCAACAGGGAATAACTACAAGCCCTTGGCCTCCATTCTTACCAAGCTGGACTCCATTTCACGCTACTCAGTGCACCCCCATCATGACTCCAACTGCTTGGAAAGCTCTGGCACTCCCAGTGAAGGATATCCAGCAAGTTGTGGCCACCAGGAACTTGAGATGAGTACTAAATTCATCCTGAGTAGCACTGGATCAAAGTTTTAAGATACTATAAACATCCTGGCTGGTGCAGGTATTTGCCAATTATAATCCCAAGTGATCAGATCCATTCAGTCACCTGTAGTTTTAATAAGCCCCCTCATGGACAAGCAGAGAAATGAAGAAATAAAGAACCAAAATTATCTTCTCTGCACATACTTCAGGTCCCTATAAATGTCCATTTGTTAGACTGCACAGCAGTGCCAAACTCAAAGCTGCAACAGTTCTTTGCAAGCCATTAAAAGCTAATGAAACAAAATGTGCTTCAAGACCAAGGCAGGGCCATGACCTTACTACCAACCATAAACCACACATTCAAGCAACACATAAAGGCACAACCTGTCCTTTGTCTGCATATTTGGTTTCTCACTTTTTCTTTTCTTTTTTTTCACTTAGGAAGGGCTTACAATGTGCAATACTTCTCTCCTGCAACACAAGATGAATGACTGTGGCAAAGCCAGAGCCTGGAGTTTTGTTCTGCCATCCCCTTTGACTCTATTACCAAATGAAATAATAATGAGAGATTAAAATGGTAACTGATTCCCCAAACAGATTTTAACACTGTCATAACAAAATCATATAGGCTTGGGTTTGGGTTTTCTTAGGGGGGTGGGGTGTGTTTTTATATTTTTTTTTAATTGAGGCATTCATCTCTATAAAAAGAAACAGCTTGGATTCAAAAGTAAGAGTGAGCTAAACCTTTGCTCTCACCAGGAAGAAAGCATTTGCTTTATTCAAAATTATAATTAGTCAGAGGCTTAACGTGTATCTTATACCTACAATTATCATTTGCACAATTTGTATATAAATGAATCTACCAGTAGCCCTTCTCAAAGCCCTTATAAAAATAAGATGGAGAAATGGAAGCACAGAACGCCCCAAGTTAAGCTCCTCAAGTCAAGACATGCCGAACAAACAGTGGGTGAAGATTTCCACACAAGAAATCATCTGGTCTTACTTTTAGAGCATGATCAATAGGCTCTCTCACAGTCTAAAATTTCCAAAGTGGCTTTTATCATGAGACATAAATTACACCCACACAGGCAGTCCATCCTATAAACATCAAGGAAACTGGAAACAGGAAAGGAAGAGGACATCAAGAGCACAGAAATCCTAATTGTTTTTCAATATTAGGGGAATATATCTAAGATGATAGAGCAGCATCACTGCATGGGGAAGAAAACACCAGCTCTCCATGGAAGTAAAAGTTAATCATGTGGGGAAGAAAAGAATCAACTGCCCCAACACCATTCCCTGCCCCAACATGGTCCTTTCCCCTTAAAATTCGGTGTGAAGACAATCTTTTCAGAGGAATTTGTTTCAGATGTCTTGAGACAGAACAAAAAAAAAAACTAATTTAAAAAAACCACTGTAATAGCAAGCCTTCCTCACCTCTTCCTGGATGTACTGTAGCAAAAATGGGGATGCTCTCAAGTTATCAACTGGAATATTGAAGAAGCCCTGAATTTCCTTCTGATGCAGGTCCATGGTAATAAGATGAGTTAGTCCTTAAAAAAAATAGGAACAAAACAGAGAGAAGCACGTCAAGAAAATGGAGAGAACAGACACACTGTATTTTTCCAAGTTTCACTGAAGTTGTCCAGAAAATCTCCAAGCTGCATGACAACAACATTCCACTCAGTGAAAGTATGTAACAAATTAACTATGTCCCTCCTAAGCACGCTGGCATTAACATGTTTTGAGATTTCTACCGTGTTTTTTTCAAAGAACCTCAGAACACTCCACATAACTGACTCAGTAGTGCCACACTGAGGTAGGTAAGATCCTTCTCCGTGGGATAAAATGGAAGCACTAATTTGTCCTGTCACACAGCAAGACCCCACCACACTCATTACAGACCTGAACTCCTCAAAAATGGGCCCAGCTCCTAAACACCCAAAACCACTCCTTTCAGAATAACAAACCAGATCACACTGTGTTTACTAGAACTGCCTGTTTTTTCCCTGGGACAGGAGTGAAAGGAAAGGAGCAGAAAGTGTGTTGAAGGCTGTTCTCCCACATCATCTCAAATATAAAGGACAGAAACAAAGTGCATTCATCCAACAGGTAAAAGGCAGGCTATAGATGACAAGGCACAACTGCTCAAGGGTGTTAGAAACATAAAGAATGGTATTAAGAGATGGATACCATGGCCCAAAGCCTGCAGACTCATGAGCCCAGCAGACTCATTTTGCCAGCTCAGTAGGACTCAACGTAAAATGATTGTTTCAAGTTTGGGTTTTTTATGAACTCATCATTCAGAAACATTTCTAATTACAGTCTCCTTTTTATGTGGGTTTTAAACATGAAAAATTTAGTAGCTATTTTTAAACAGAGTTCTAATTTGTGCACAGACCTCTCTAAACCTGGAAGCTGACAGCAGGAACCCCCCTTGTCCTGATTATTTCAGAACAGTCCACACTCTTACCAGCTTTGCACATCATTGAGGCCAGTAATTTAGAGACAATGGAGCCCCTTTTCCTCATCTTGCACTGTTTGCTGTACGGGAAGTAAGGAATCACTCCAATAATGCTTTTGGCACAGGAGGTTTTACACGCATACACCATGATCAGGAGCTCCATGATCGTAGTATTCACATCCCTGCAACAAGAAACATCTACTTCTGTATCTTGTGCACAAAAATCCTGTATTCAACAGAGTGTCCATCATTTATCCCCAGTATCACTGCTGTCCACAAAATAAAATGCATGACTTTTTCCATACAGAGATGCTTTTTAAAAAAAATATTTGGTACTTTGCAACATATTCCTCTCTTGTTAAGCCAAGAGCAGGCTAAATCGTTAACAAAGAAGCTGTTTTCTGCATCATGGGGCACATTGCCCAGGAAATGTTCCTCCTACATTTAGAACTTTGTGATGGTGCTAGAGATGGGCAGCTGAAAAGTGAAAAAAATGAAAGAGAATGACATAAGGAAAAGAATGCACTTAGGGAAAGAATGCAGGGACCCAGGGGAACATTTCATTGATATCTTCACTGAACATTAAAATAAGTCAGCTTATGCCACAGTTATCTTCGTCCACATATAAAAAAAAAACCCAAGACTAATAAAAACAAAAAAAAGCCTCTATCTAAATAATCTAAGCTTATTACACTGTATCACAAACATAAAAAGTGACTAAAATTAAAATCAGAAGCATTCCTACGGACAGCCCATGTCAAATGCTAGCACGGGGTCTTTAAACAGTTACTCACTTTGAAACTGTTTGGATGATAAATACATCCTTTCCTCTCACAGACTCCTGAATCTGCACTCTTGTTTCTGCCAAGAAGAAAAATATGTAATATTTGCAATAGCAAAGCTCAACAGAGTCTAAGAAAAGGGGAGCCAATACAGGCACATCAGTGTTAGGTACATTTCCAGTTTTGTTAATTAAATGCTCACCTCGATTTGGTTCTTGATAAACCTGAACCTTCCCCATCTCAACTCCCAAGCGCCTGCAGGAACAGAAAATGAGCAGAACTCAATAAAAGGAAGGACAAAACAAATACAAATCCCATGCACTGCAATAGTTACTGAAAACACTGTATTCCACAGCAAAAACCAAGGAAAGAAAAACCCAAACCATAAAACCAGTATTCATAGTGGGCATCTCTTTCAAAAGCACCTACAATTTCCAAAAGCTGCACTGCAGACTAAGCTAAACTCATTTTCAAGTCAAGCTCAAAAGAACAAGCAGAGAAAAAAAATGCTTGAATACTAAATCATGCAACAATTTCTAATTTTTAATATTTATTTCTTGCCCTATATATGTACATACAAGTGACAACACACACATGCACAATACTTAAAAATACCACTTTTTAATTGTTCTTCTCTACAGATAAAAAGTCAGTGTAGAGTAAAGAGGAAACACTAGCAAGCACTATGCTCTGGCTAATGGAAGACTAATGTCTGCTGTATTTATTCCATGTCAAGGTCAGCACAGATCCCCATCATTACAAGGAGGAGACTGTTCACAGGGTATGAGACACACTCATGCCCAAATTCTTGCTACAGGTAACATGAGTTCCTCTGCATCCCCTTTCTCCAATCCACACCTAACTTTGGGCACATAAGCCTTGGGAAGGAATCCATCATGTGGAACATTCCCAGGTAGGTTATGCATCCTCCTAATTACCAAGGTAAAAATTTACTTAACTCATAAAAGTTCTGCTAAAGCTATTCATGGGTTTAAGCTAAAGAAATGTTCCAATCCAAAATACACAGTGAGCAGGAGTGATGTAGTTTTGCTGCCTAAGAAAACCCCACCACAAGGGGTAGGAAAATGATAAAAACTTCTGCCATGATTATTTAACACTATCCAAACATTAATTTTCCCACATGTTTCCTATAACACGCTGCAGCCAATCACAGCCTGCCACGGAACAATTCCAACACAAATTATTCTCCTTCTTACTCAGCTGCAGAAATAAGCTGTGCAACACAGCACACTCCATGTTCTTGCAAACCATGGCAATTTTCCCATGCAATTTTCCTTAAACAGAGGAATCAGAATTAATAAAACCAGCCCCCCAAGCTGCCCTGCAGACCGTACTTACTCAGCAATCCTCTTCGACAGTTCCATGCATGACGAATTGGAATTAGCTGAAAACAGCACCAGCCCACCCTTGGTGATATTCATGATGGCCCCAAATTCAGTTGATGACACACAAAACATCAACCCTAAGTTGTTTTTCCACTTCTATAAGACTGCAAAAGATCAAAGGTCAGAGCCACAATGTTAAAAACAAGAAACAAATCTTCTCTGTTTAGAAAGTGAAGACTTTCCCCTAAGCCTGTATTTTCCAGTATCCTTAGTATTTGTTGTCCCCACTTTAACAGCTTCCCTAGAGCTCTCAGAAATTCCCTCTGAAAACCTCCTAAATTCAACAGGTTTTTCCCTATTTTTAACTGTTTTCCTCAGGCTATCATCTAGTAACAGAGACCCTCTTTTCCATCAGCTTGTCCAGTTCATTTTCCAGACCAGAGCAACATTTATTGCCTTTTCCAAGATCACAAAGCCAGTCAGGGGTAGAATGGAGCTGAACAGAGCTCCTGCATCCTGGCTAGAAGAGTCTAGTTCCATAGCTGTGTCTCTTTTCATCACTTTGCA
This sequence comes from Xenops minutus, assembly GCA_035221455.1. Taxonomy (NCBI): domain Eukaryota; kingdom Metazoa; phylum Chordata; class Aves; order Passeriformes; family Furnariidae; genus Xenops; species Xenops minutus. Next base: position 14,136,468 of record JAWWEE010000030.1, on the reverse strand, counting down.
ATAAATTATAAACTTACAAATAGGGATGAAATGTAAGGAAGAGTTCAATAAAGCTGGCAGCTGTAAATAATGACCTCTTGCACAATGAATCCACTTGTTGAAGCAGCTGTTGTCATTCTTTGAGACTAATTCTCCTGTGAAAACAGGAGAAAAATATCACCAGGAAATCGATACAATTTTTTTTTTGTTTCAAATAAAGGTACAAACCACTAATCCCCATCAAGGGTTTTCATCTTTTTATTACTCTTTGTAAATTACATTTTCCTGACTTCTTCTACTGTAACATTTTAGTCAAAGAAAAGCAAAAAAAAAAACCACACTGTCCAGCAGACCCTGACAGATCAAACTAGAATTCAACTCAAAAAGTCCTAGGCTACTGCTCTTCTCTTCTATTATATAAGTAATCCAATCCTTCATCATCCATTTCAGCATTATGTGGGGGACTGGAAATATCAAATATGAGTGGCATAATTTAAATTATGCTTACATTATGAAAGAAGTTACAGATAAATCAATAACTTTCCTGGTGAATATCTCTCTGCTGAGAAAAAATTACCTAATAGTCACATGTAATTAATTAGAAAAAGCTGATGGTATATCAACTATTAAGTACTCCAAAAACACAACCAAAAGAAACAAGATTTTTGTATTACAGGAACAGCTGGCTAGCTCTATAAAGAAACTCTTCACCTCACCTTTGCAACTAGATATTCTCTTGCCCAGTTTGATCCTGTCACAGATGGACCTGAGTCACTCTCATGAAGAGCCAAAGTCAGGACCTTCCTAATAAATCTCTTGATGCTGAGGCTGAGCTCTGCTCAGCTGCTGTGCATGAAGACCTGCCTGTCACCAGAACCTCCCAGCTGTGCAGAGAGTGAGCACAAACAGGGACAATTTCAGCCCCAGAACGCCTGGATGTTTCACTCCACTACAATCAGATGGCTCCCCACATCCCCAAGCAAGACCTGTATCCCACCCTAACAAAATACCCCAAAAATCTATTTCTCAGCTAGTGTTTCTCTGTTCTGCTGCTCAGCTACTCTCTGCAACTCCCAGCTGTTAACTAATGGCCATCACCCATCAAATATTCATAATAGTGCTCAAGATCCACCTCAGCTCCAAAGTGAGGACAGACTAGAAATGCTTTTAGGTCTCAGAACACCACCTGAGAGCACATGTGGCTGGATGGGGAAAACATGGATACAACTTTCCCTGTTGCTAACAGCATTCATACAGCAAAGGCACTTTTTTTTTTCTCTAATTGTGCATCTTCTTTGTTCCATGTGTTAGGGAAATGAGGATTAAAAGATCTGCTGAAAGACAAGAGCTGTTGTTCCCAATTATTGCTCAAGGTGAATTTTACACCACAGTAAGACAGTGATGTATTCACCAGCAACACTGAGCATTGCTCTTCACCTAACCATAGGTCAAGGACTTTCTTGTGGTTGTACTCCAGCAGCTACAAGTGGGCCGTGATGTGTGTGGCGAGGGAGGCTGCATTTAAAGAGTAATATGGATGTATCAACCTTGAAACAGGTGTTGGGATGACAGCAAGCTGACAGGACTTTATTAGATGTGCAAAGACATGACTCCACACAGAGGAATGGGACCAAAACCCTGTGGTTTGAGGTGGGCAAACCTTCCAAGGTCTGGGAGAACACATGCACCACAGAGCAGGCTGCAGCACCGACTCCTGCCCTGCCTTTTGGGCTGCACACAATTACACAGACACACCATGACGAGCACAACAATTACTGGGTACACATGGCTTTACACCTCCAGGAACCGAGCATGTCCACACCGAAAGCAACAGAGGCAGGAATAACTGTATGGGATAACCATGGCACCAAGCACTGGATCCCCAGGGGATGGAGGGAATCTGCACCCTCTCCCAATCTCCCCACAGGGGAATTTTCCCGACCCTCCATACTCACCTATCCCCCTGGGCTTAACAAACCCCTCCAGCCCACACCTCCCTACAATCCTGCCGCTGCTCCACGTGGGTTACACAGGCCCTGTGGTCCCCTGTGGGTCCCGTCCCTCCTCTCCTGGAGCGGCCAGGGCACCTCACGCCGCTCCTCCTCACCTGTGGGGCTGCCGGGGAGCCCGAGCAGCCCCTCAGAGCGCCCTCCAGCAGAGGCATCCCCATCCCCTGAGGGCAGGGCGGCACAGCCCGCTGCTGAGGCGGCGGAACCCCGCGTGGGGAAAGCGGCATGTCCTGCCCACACACCCACCTGAGGCGGGCTGAGCGGGCGGCAGCGCCCCTCGCTGAAGGCCTTACCTGCCGGCTCCGGCCCCCCGGGCCCGGGAGAAGGCGGCCCGGCCGGAGGGGAAGGGGTTGTGTGGGAAAAAGCAGAGGGAGAGGCAGAAGGAGAAGCAATGAAGGCGGTGGCGGCGGAGCTCAGCCCCTCCGGCGCTCGGCGGGCAAGATGGCGGCGGGCCGTGAGGGCGGGAGCGAGGGGCGGGCCCGAGGCGCCCCCCCCACACACCCCCTTCGCCCCCCTCAGGCCGCCATGTTTGCCCTCAGCCCCGCCGGCCTCGCAGAGACGCGGAATAAAGAGTTTTAGGGCCGTCAAAATTACAGGAGAACTGTGATGATCGCCCGGTGCGACCGCCAACCCCAGCAGGGCCGCGGTAGGGACTGAATTGTAGCACTCGTGGCCGCATCGAGGCGCCTCTGGGACCCCTCCGGGCACGGTGGCTGCACGGCCTCCCTGGACAGCCTTACCAAAATAAATGCTGGTATCTGGTCTGAATCTCCCTTCTCTCAGCTTAAGGGCATTTCCTTTAGCCCTCACTGCAGGCATGATAGGAGAGACCAGTCCCCACCTCGCTGCAGCCTCCTTCCAGGTATTTGTGGAGAGCGATGAGGTTTAACCTCCTGCAGGCTAAACAAACGCAGCTCCCTCAAACATTCCTCAGAAAACACACTTTCCAGACCCTTTACGAGCCCTGTTGCCCTTCCCTGGGAAAGAGAAGGGTCTGGGATGATGTGGGGACCCAAACACCAACACTATAACTTGGCTCCTACCCACCAAAAAACACGACCCTCTCCAGGCCTGGGAGAGCCCCAAAGCCAAGTCCTTGTGGGATAAAAGTGTGGATGTTCTGCGGCTGCCACACTGCTTGGGCATCTCCTCTGGTCACTGTGGTACCCTCTGGCCTTTGCCACCGGTGTTGGCAGAGAAAGGGGCATTTCTGGAAAGTAAATTAAGAGAAGAAACAATCAGTGACCTCTCAGTTCCCTGTCACCAGCACACAGGGAATGAAAAGGCATTTAATTAGCACACGTGATTAATCCAGAGTCCCCTGTCAGGACTCTCTTTGCCACGCTGATTAAACTGCATGAAGATTCTTTTGGCCCCTCCAGTGAGACTCTTGGTTTAAGAACCCTGTTTTTAAAAACAAAAAACACCAGCTTTATCCCAGGACACCCATGACAAAACTGCCTTTTCATTGCTTTGAGGAAGTTACAGTCATCCCTCACAGACACAGGAGAAAAAAAGCTCCCTGCTATAAATAAAAACCCAAACATCATGTTTTCCCTCTAACTGCATGGCTAGAACCTGTTTTAAATTACACTTTTTTGGTATGACCAAGATGAACAGCGTTTTATGGATAAGAATTTTAGCATTTAGTGTAAAGGTACAAATGAGGTACTTTCTGCTGCAGCTTTTCTCACAAAAAGCAATTAAACTTGATTATTCTTGGCCTGCAGGGTGCACTGGAGCAAAGCTGAGCATCCCAGCAGGTATTTCTGTCCACGCTGGCTGTGAAAGAGTAGGAAAAGCCACTGAACAGCTCACTTAAACATGCCTGTGAAAGGACAACATTAAATTCATAGCTTGAAACCATTATGAGCTGCATTTTCCGTTGTAAATACTCATGGGTGAGTCTTTTCCCCGTATTTCACATTTGCTTCTTGCTCCACGCATTCCAAGACTTCATCAACTGTCTCCTCTTTTTGCTTTTTTCGGCAGACTGGGAGCTGGGGAAGGAGAAGCCATTTAACCAGGAGCAGCTGCCAGATGTCGAGCACTCCACTTGCAGGCTCACACAAAGCCAAGACATCTGTTTGAAATATGTGAACAGAGAGGCCATCAGCCTCTTTGTACCCTCGGAGATGCAGCTCTGATCCTCTGTCTTTCCTACAGCCTCTCCCAAATTACACTGGAGGGTAAGAGAATAGACCTGTCCCAGAACTTCACCACCCCCACCATTCCTGGTCTGTGTTTTCCTGTTTCCAGGCTGGTGCTTCCACCACAGTTGGTTCGGGATCATTGACCTTCGTAGGTTCTGGTTTTTGTTTCAGGGCTTTTAGAACAAAAGGGAAGGGGTTTTGAGCTTTTTGTTGGCCTCTTCACAGAGCAGAGATTTCTCTTGGCATCAGTGTCTCTCATAGGATTTCACTGTAGGCTGGCATGGCAGAGCAGATTGATGCAGAACAACTAGAAACAACACATGGTGAAGCACTGACCCATAATGCAATTAGCACCCTTCCCCAGAAGCATTTTTTAATACCCCAGGGCACCCAGAACTTGCTGACTGTTTGATTTGTGCTGCCCCAAATTCCTGACATTGCTTAAGCAAACCACAGGATCAGGAATTAAGAGATCATGTCTTCTCATCCTTTTTATAAGGCTATTGCCTTTGTTTTCTTAGAAAAAAGAATCAGTTTCTTTCTCACCTCTGCTTTCCTGATCAGAGGAATGTGAGTTTAAATCTCAGCTCCCAAGGGAGAGGGATTTGTTAATCTGACAATATGCTATCCAAATGCTAAGAGTTTGACAAACAGTTGCTCCAAGATGAGCACACGGATTTTATTTTGTTTACAATGATTCAATTAGCAGTCATCTAAGGAATGCTGAAAATTTGCTGGGTATGAATACACTGGCTCACAGAGATTTGTTGTTCTTAATCCAGATGTGACCCTGGCTAGCAGAGATGTACAAAAAACCCTCATACACACCTAGTCCAGCCAAGGTGAAGGGCACTGCTCATCCAGCACTTCGCTGGACAACAGCCTGCATCCATCACCTGAGAGAAGATAAATGCTGCTGTCATTCAGGCTCCTGAGCTTCATCCATCACTGCTTAGACAGGTTGGCTTTTTTTGTTTCTTTGGGGTTGTTTTTGTTTTGTTTTGTTTTTTTAAAAAAGTAGATATTAAAACTCACCTACAAAACCACCTGACAGTGAGAACTATCAGACATGGCACACCAAAGAAATATTCTGATTTGATCCTGACAGAGCTTTGTGAGTAGGTTTGCTCTCTCCCAACAGAGAGAGGATCCTACAAGGCATCCCAAAAGCATCCTCTACCCTGCACAGTCCCCCTGAACTTGCAGGGAGGTTCTGCAGCACAGACACCTCCACACTGAGCACTGCCCAAAGGCCACCACTCCCTGCTCCTCTGCCTTTTGATTCTCTGCCTGTGGAGCAACTGTGGCCATTTTCCAGAAGGTTCTGCCTTGGATATTACCCAGCTATAGAGGCAGAACTCAAAGTGGCTATAAAACGCATCGTACAACAGAGGGAAGGAGGGGTAATGTTATCATGTCTTGGAAGTGATCTGAAAATAGCATTCCCCATGTCTGGGAAGCAAAGTGTCTTCAAAAAAAGCCCTGGAGCAGAGGGCACATCTGTGTGTGAAGGGCTGTGGCATTAGACAGCACTCATTGCTTTATCAAATCTTACTGCTTGGCTGTCTGCAGAAAACAGGCACCAACTCACTTGTCACAGTCCTGTTCCCCCTGAGTCACAGAACTCTGACTAAAGGACTCCCTGAGCTCAGTTTATTTTCATGTTTCCAACTGCACTCCCAGTTCCGGGTCAGCCTGGAATGTTTAACAGATCTGCCACATCAGCTCCAGCACACACACGGGGTTAATCTCCAACCAGCCTCCCAGTAAAAGGAGAGGTTTGTGGGAACACCCAGCATGGAACAGGTCCTGCACAGACAGCTCAAGCTGGATGTGACGGTTTGGACAAACACTGCCCCGAAACAAGGGCTGGTGGTGGTTGCTCTTGCTTGGTTCACAGATTCTCCTTGCTTTGCTGTGTGTGGGCAGCTCTGTCCTGCAGTGTCTGCCTAACATCCTGTTCACATCCGTCCCCTGATGTTTAGGGATGTGGTTTGCCATTTGATTCGCATTTAGACGTAAGTGGTTGAATTGGGCAGTGAAGTCATGTTGGTTTAGGGAATTTGAACAGCTACACAGTTCATGCCAAACACTCCTAACTGGGTCCCAGCGTGGTTTGCCATTTACCTTGCTAAGCTGCAGTTCCTCTGCAAAGAGCACACAGGCACTGTGCCCTGTGAAGGCATTTAGTGAGCACACAGGTAGGGTCTGAGTTGATCACTGTAAAGCAACTTTGCAAATTAATGCAGAATTCAGTGCAGGAGAGCAGGTCCTGTGCTTTGCATGCCCAAGTGGGGGTGTAAAGGAAAATTTGGTACCAGCCCTGCACTGTACACTGAGCAGGAGCTGGAAGAGGTGCAGGGAAGGAGCAAAGTGCAACCAGGAAAGAGCACCCTGTGTCTTCCCCAGTTCAGTGCTGACCAGGACATATTAACCCTTATGCTGGAAATGGAATCCTCACCCAGCTGCTACACCATGATAGGCTGAGGAGACCTGGATAAGGCTCAGCTATACCATTTGCTGACACTATTAGCAACGTCTCTCCTTCACAGAGAAGCTTTTTACCAATACAGGTCCTCTAATTTGCCATATTATTTCCTGCCCAATTTCGGCAAGCTGTGGAAGGAGTTCTGCTCTCAGGCCTCCATGCACTATTTTTATCTAACAAATCTTTATCTATCAAATCAATTCCCCAAGCTCAAGAGTGGGACACTTAAAGATTCTACTCACCAGGAGAGTCTCACCACAGGAGAGGCAAAGGGACTGTTAGGCTTCCCAGGGGCTTTTATTGTCTCATTAAGCTATCCTTAATGAGACCTTCCTCACCTGCTGCAGTCTCCCTCCCATTCATTTGTATTTACTATCCTGCTGCTGGTGCTTTCAAGGCTGTCCTAACTCCCACTCCTTTTTCTCTCTTTCCTCTTTACTATTCCAAGTCCAGTTTCTATCTCCATGCTCCCATCCAGATCCCAGGGAGAAAATACTTTCTCCTCTTGGGTCAGCACTTGCCATGTCCTCCTCAGCTGGTTTCCTCCCTGATACCTCTGCAGCTTCTCCCAGCTCCAGAGTCACCTGCAATAGTCTCTCCTCCAAAGCAAGGCAGCAATATCCCCTGGGGAGATCCCTGACTTAGATGCTTACTAAAAACGTGCTTGTTCTCTCAGCTAAGGCTCGCCTGTGCACAGCCTGGACTCCCCACACCTCAGTGGCTCTGCCTGGACCCCACAACACTCCAGTAGCTCTGCCTGGACCCCACAACACTCCAGTGGCTCTGCACATCCCAGCCCACTGTTTGTAGGAGTGCAGCTGTTGGATCGGCCCCCCCGTGGGACCAATGAGGGGCCAGAGGGTTCAGCACCTTTCTCAATGACTGCAAATACTGGGGGGTTCAGGCTGTTCCACCCACGTGATGGCATCTGCAAGAGCCTTGAGAGCAAAGCTGCGTCACAGTGGGGCACAGCTGCCAAAGCAGCCGCTCAGCCTCGTTGGATTGCTGGTCAGAATATGCCTCCCTCTTTTGTTTCATTCAAGCTTTTCTAGATAAGCATATGGCAAATGCAAGTATCAGAGAGAATGAACAGCCTGCCTCCTAGTTGGGAATGAGGGACTACCACTATTATCCCTCTGATAATGATAGTCTGAACATGAGGGAACTCGATACAACAGGAGATTTATCTTTAAACCAGTCCCTTGGCAGCCTGGCCCATATTGCTGTCAGCACAGTTTTCCATTGCACAAAGGGCAGGGATCAGACCCGGGATGACAGATCCATCTCTGTGTAAAGCACATCCTGCTCTGTAAGTTTGTTACCTACTTCTATTCCAGTGGTAATTCCTTATATCACCCAGACACACTGCTTCATTCAAATCACATTGTCCCTTGGGAATCTTTAGCCACTTTGGATTTTTAAGTGATCCGGAAAATTGCTTTCTTTCCTACCACAAATGAGGTCAACACTTCCAATCCTGACCCTCAAGGCTGCCAGGATGAGGAGAGAGGCATGACAGGAGTCTGAGGTCTTGGTCCAGCACTTGCACAGTCTCTTGTCACAAGGAATTACGTAGGATCTGCAAACAGATAAGGAAAACCAGAAAGAGCAAACGCAGGTCTGCACAACCTTGACACGGGAATCGATGCTGTAGTTTACCACCAGGAGCAAGTAAATAGCCCTGGAGTTACGTGCTGCATTGCAAACATTGCAGTTTTATCTGGATGACAGGCAGCAATTTGTGGCAAAGGGTAAATCTCTCTGTTCACTCAAGCTTGACATATGGATTGTTCCCTGTTCTCTCTGGGTTTGTGCGTGAATTTAAGGTTAATTACATGTGTGCCTTTAGGATCATGACCCTCATTCAATATTGCATGGCCCAGCAGACCCATAATTGATCCCCCAATGTCCAAGTGACAGCTCTCACTCGGTAACATCATCCATGCAGAACAGTGAGGTACGTGTAAATTCATATGTTCCGGCTGGCAGTCAGAGATTTTCCAGCCATCAGAGCCGTGAGGCTCTGAGGCAGGTTTCTGACAGGATGAACAGGACAATTGGTAGCTTGGGCTGTTTTACAGGTGAATTGGGCACAGCAGGAGACAGGAGTGTGATACGGTTCCCTGCTCGTTCAGATGCTGAAGGTGGGTTGGGAATGACAACACTTCAACACTGCAATTCCCTGTTACATGACCAACATTTTCTACCCACAAAAATTTACGAGTTTTGGAAGCTGATGGAGCCTGGGAAGAAAATCCCCACCATCTGCATCCTGGGAAGTTTGCAAATGTGAAACCTGATCAGACCCAGCTCAGCTACTTGCTCTTCTTTCTCCTCCAAATCACTGTTTTTCAAATGTACCCAAACATCTGAAACCCAACAATAAGCCATAACCATGGGCTGGCAATCAGATCCACATGGCCCAAGTGCCTGAGGCAAGTCCTCAGACCCAGGTCGTGTCCTGTCTGCTTCACTCATGAGAGCTGCTGCTAATGCCAGTGGTTTGTTTCCAAATTCTGGGTATTTAATCTTTTTATCTAGTTGTTGTGTTACTGAAGATGAACCTGTTCAGTCAGGTTGGATCAACAAGTGTTTTATCCCACAGGCAACACAACAGGCTTAGTATGTTTTACAGAAGTTTATTGGGGTTTAATAGTCATTCACCGACAATACAAAATATCAGATCCCAGCCATTTAAGGGCTGGAAACATGTCAAACACAAACAGAGACAATCATTGCTCAGAAATAGTTATGCTGTACATCAAACGTGAGTAACAGGAGCACAACCACTATTTGTCCTGCCTGAGGAGAGAAAAGATGAGTGTTTTACGAGCGATTACCCTACAAAAATACATACAGCCATTGCATTTATTACTGTTTCTTTGAAAGAGGCATGAGGAGCCAAGAGGCACAAGAAGTAAAATGCTGCTACTTTACCCCACCTTGCTGCAGCTCCTGAGAGTTCTTTTATTTCCATTGTGTCATAGCATGTTTGAGATACCCCCAAGGCACCAAATCACACCTTGTTAGCATGCACAGCCCTTCACAGCCTCCAGCCCCACAATTAGAGCTCTGAAATGAGGGAAATTGCAAATAAAAGAATGGCCCCTTCCACACTCAGACCCTTGGGACCTCCACTTCCGAAGCAGACCTGGACTTCCTCCGGCTGGTCAGGCTGCCCAGGACTGACTCCTCACTGAAGGCCCCTTCGAAGGTCGACAGGATGGACTGGCGAAACTTCTCCTTGAAATCTGGTCCCACAAAGACATACAGGATGGGGTTGATGCAGCTGTTGAAGAAAGCAAGGCTGGAAACCAAGGGGATCCCTATGTAAAGGGCCAGTTTCATCTCATGGCTGGAAGAGTTTTTGGAGATTTCCAGCAAGGAGAAGACATGGTAGGGGAAATAACAGAGGAAAAACGAGACTGTGACAGCAATGATGATTCTGTAGGGCTTCGCAGAGCTGGCCAACTGCCTCCTCTTCAGCTTGACAGCAACGACACTGTAGCAGATGAGAATCACCATGAAAGGGATGAGGAACCCGCACAGGAACCGCGTTATGATCATCGCCTTGTGCCGCAGCCTCCACAGCCTGCGCGTTGCCTCGGAGCCGTAGTCATCGGACAGTGCAAAGTTGTTGTAGCAGCTGGTGATGTTCCTGGAACTGACCACAGTGTCCCGAAAGACGAGGTACGGGGAGCTGAGCAGGAGAGCCAGCACCCATGTGGCCAGCGCGATCCTGGCCGCCAGCTCCGGGCTCCGGCGGTTGTGAGACCACACGGGAAAGGCCACGGAAACGCAGCGGTCGATGCTGATGACGGTCAGGAGGAAGACACTGGCAAACATGTTGAGGAAGGCAATGGTGCTGTTCAGCTTGCACAGCAGCTTCCCAAACGGCCAGTGGAAGCCCAGGGCGGTGTAGGCAATGCTGAGCGGCAGGAAAAAGGTGAAGATGAAGTCAGCAACAGCCAGGTTGAGGAACCAGACGGAATTCACCGTCTTCTTCATCTTGAAGCCTGCGATCCATATGACGAGGCCGTTTCCTGTCACCCCCAGCACACAGGCGATGCTGTACACCACCATGGACAGGATGTGCATGGTCTTCTGGAGCCCAGAGTAATAGTCCTGGTCAGTGGAGTTCTCAGGCGGCTCGGTGGGGCTACTGGCAGAGAAGGGGGAAGGGGAAGAATAGACGCTGTCCATCGCCAGCAAGCCAAGACCTGAAATCACAACAGCACCCAGCACTGTTATCTGCAGCTCCTGCAGCCCAGGAGTGGTGGAAATCTCTGTGAGCAGCCATGCACAAAGTGTGCATGCAGAGCCAGGTTAGATAAATTAGTATATAACTAATTTAAAGTTCTTCTCTGTACCATCTGCAGGTGCACCCCACAGAAACCACCACAACCAGAGAAACCAACCCTGGTTTTGCTGTTGGTGTCAGTGCTGTTAGAGCAACACCTCCATCAATGGCCCACAGCATGGGATTGCTGGAAACCCAGATCCCCCCACCGCGACAAGTCTGCTTCAGATCACCAATGACAAATTAAGAGGGAAAAACCCATCTAGACTGGTAACACATTAAAGACTATTTCTTCACCAAGCCCCAATCAGGGAGGTGCACTCTAAGAGCAGGACAGCCAAGCTGTATCCAGGTAAAACCATCAGCCCTTTACTTACCCACCACCCCTGTTCTGCTCACACACCTTGGCAGGTCCTGGCAGGACTCACCTGCGTGCCGTGTTCCTTGGCCTCTCTGCCCACAGCGGGTGGTCTCACCTCCTGGCTGCCTCCCCTTCTGCTGCTCCTCTCCCAAGTGACTAACAGTCTCGTCCCATTTTCCCATAGCTTGGGATCACGAGGAATTTAGTAGGATCACTTATTCCCTAATCTTGTTCCTCAATTTGCAGTGTGTTGATTTAACCCATGAATCCCCACTAGGCACACGATCCCTTGGGCAGGTTGGCCAAGCCCATCCAACTGACTTGGACTAGAAGAGTGAAGGAAACACAGCCCTTCTCCTGCCTGTGCCACGCATCCCCCTGGCAGCTCCTTCCCTCCCTCCCTCCCGAGCACCTGGGTATCGCTCTGGGCACGGGGGCTTCAGTGCCACAGCAGGGACAGGGACAGCTCTGCTGCCCAACCTGTGCCATGGCCGGGCACCCCGGCTGTCCTGGACACACGGGCTCGGCCAGGGGGGCTGTGGGGTGGCTGGAAGTGCTCCCTGCCCAGTGCAGGGTGGTGGTGGGTGGGCTCCCCTCTTGCTGCTCATGGGGGAAGCGAGAGGCATCCCCGGGGTTTGGGACACTGGGAACACCCCCGGGCTGGGGGAGAGGCACCTCGGGGTGCACGGCAGGCAGGGCTGGAGCTGGGGGTGACAGGAAGGGTGACAAAAGGGGTGACAGCAGCAAAGGTGACGGGACAGGTGACAGCAGAGAGGTGACAGGAGAGGTGACAGAAGTGACAGGAGAGGTGACAGGACAGGTGACAGCAGAGGGGTGACAGGAGAGGTGACAGGAGAGGTGACAGGAGGGGTGACAGGACAGGTGACAGCAGAGGGGTGACAGAGGAGGTGACAGGAGGGGTGACGGCAGGAGAGGGGTGACAGGGGAGGTGACGGGAGGATTGACAGCAGCAGAGGGGTGACAGCAGAGGAGGTGACAGGAGGGGTGACGGCAGCAGAGGGGTGACAGGAGGGGTGACAGGGGAGGTGACAGCAGCAGAGGGGTGACAGGAGGGGTGACAGGGGAGGTGACAGCCGCGCCCCCGCCAAGGTCACCCCGCGCGCGCCGCCACGTGCGTGCCGCGCCGCCAGCCCCGCCCTCTGCGCGGGCCAATGGGGCGCGGGGAGGGGGTGGAGCGCGGCGCTGATTGGCTGCGGCTCGAGGGGGCGGGGCCGCGCGGGCTATGGTAGCGCGCGGACTCCCGCGCGGCAGCGACCGGGATCGGGATCGGAACCGGGATTGGGGTCAGGACCGGGAACGGGATAGGGATCGGAACCGGGATTAGGGACCGGGAACGGGATAGGGATCGGGGTCAGGATCGGGACCGGGATCGCGATCGGGATCAGGGTCGGGAGCGGGATCGGGACCGGGATCGGTGCGGCCGCGGGTAGGAGCCCTGCGGGAAAGGGGAGGGATGGCAGCGGGGAGAGCCGGGCAAGGCAGCGCCGGTCCCCGCCATCCGGCTCAGGGCACGGTGGGCGCGTCACCGGGAGCCGCTCAGGGATGTGGGAGGTGATGGAGCCAGGATAAAGGGGTTGCAGAGCCAGGTGACGGTGGAGCTTCAGGGCAGACGAACTGCCAGGGCTGGATTGGTGTCTGCCACGAGGGTGGGCATGGGAGTCTCATAGAAGGGGGAATACGAGCTCTGTCCCCCCCGAGCCTTCTGTGGGTTTGCCAAAAGTAGTGGGTGCGAGTATCGCTGTGACATGCACTAACCCAGCCATCCTGCTTGGAGCCAGAGCAGTGCACCCTGCCCTTCCCCTCGCAGCCCTCTCCCCAGCCCAGCCCCTCTGGCAGGGGGCATTCCCACCCTGTCAGTGCAGCCCCGGGCTGGGGCACAGCCAAGCATCCCTGCCCAGTGAGGGCAGCTCACAGCAGGCATGGACTTCGGCAGCTTGGCACAAGGAAACCATGTGGGATTGCTTAATAACCTGCTCACGGCCCTTCGCTGTCCTTGCGGGGTTAATGAGTAAAAAGATCCATTGTTTTCTGCCAAAGCAGCAGCCGGGCTGTTATTTCTTCCTGGGAGCAGCAGTGGCATCACCAGGCTGGAGAACTGCTGCCAGGCCCGGCCATCACACCAAGCAGAGGCAGTGTGTGTTTCCCTCACCCCACAGCCCCTGGCTGGTCCCTTTGTGTTCTCGGGGAAGATGTGGAATGGGAATAAGCGGCACTCAAGAACACCGTGTGGAGGTGCCCAGCCCTTCTGCCATTCCACAGACTCCCCTCTCCACTGGCAGGTGACTTGGATCCAGCAGAAACATGGCAAACTCAACACAGGGCCTCCCCAGCGCAGAGCTCTGGGCCTCCCACAACAAGATGGTGTTGGAGCCGCTGGAAACCAATGACCCGGAGGTGAGAGCCCCTTCTGGACCCTGCCTGGCCAGACAGCCGTGGGGATGATGAACTCCTTGAGCCAGGGACATGGCAAGATCCAAGGCTGAGCTGCTGGAACCCATCCTCTGTGCCCTACCTAGGAACTCAGCTGCATCAAGAAGGGATTTTGTCTCCCTTCAGCACCTTTCCAGGCCCTTCTCCATGCCCTGTGCCCTCAGAGGGTGCACAGGCTATGCTGGAGCATCCACGTCTCCTGCAGAGCCGGCAGGGTGAAGCTATTTCTCCCCTCTCCCAAAGGTGCATGGCATCATCAAGAAGGAGAAGCAGCGGCAGAGAGTGGGGCTGGAGCTGATTGCGTCGGAGAACTTTGCGAGCCGAGCGGTCCTGGAGGCCCTGGGATCCTGCATGAACAACAAATACTCTGAGGGTTACCCAGGACAGAGGTATGGGGCTGGGGCAGATTCCTATCACCACAAACCCTCTCAAGGAAGGGGAAGAACCACCCACCTTGCCAGGCTTCACCTCTGGGGAGGAAGTGATGTCCATGTGCTGGCAGCCAAGCGCTTCCAGAGCCGAACCTGACCCTCCTGGCTTCTGTCCTTGGCCACACATGGGACAATCTCAGCAGAGTCATGTCTGCTGAGGCTGCCACAAACAGGGCATGACCCCAGTTTCTCCCCAGTGTGGTCACAGGGACTGTTCTGAGTGATGAGTTTGGTTTTGCCCCTTGCCCCATCCTTCCCCACAGGTACTATGGTGGGACAGAGTTCGTGGATGAGCTGGAAACCCTGTGCCAGAAGCGAGCCCTGCAGGCCTACCGGCTCGACCCCCAGAAGTGGGGCGTCAATGTCCAGCCCTACTCAGGTAACGGAGTGCTCAGGAGAGCCAGGACAGTTGCCCTTGTCTCTGTGAGCCCCAGCACTCACAGCCACCCGGGGTGTTCTCACTGCAGGGTCACCTGCAAACTTTGCGGTGTACACGGCCCTGGTGGAGCCCCACGGCAGGATCATGGGGCTGGACCTGCCCGATGGAGGCCACCTCACCCACGGGTTCATGACAGACAAGAAGAAGATCTCTGCCACCTCTGTCTTCTTTGAGTCCATGCCCTACAAGGTATGGGGAGCTGCTCCAGCTGAGCCAGGATGTGGTTGCCTCTTAAGTGTTGGTGCTTCTTAAGGTTAAAAGCACCAGCATCAGGCTCCCAGCACCCCCTCCTGCAGGACAGCACTGTAGCTGGTTATCACCACACCAAGGTGGCTGAACCCTCCTCTTCCTCTCCCAGGTCAACCCCAAGACTGGTTACATTGACTATGACCAGCTGGAGGAGAACGCCCGGCTCTTCCACCCCAAGCTGATCATCGCAGGTAAGGATCACACCTGTACCGACTTCCTTGGTGGCACACCTGGCTGGGGATGGCTCCCTGAAGCCAGTAGCACCCCCGGTAATCCCATGGATGCTGCAGTGCCAGGAGTCCTCCAATACATCCACACCGGGTGCTGTCCCAGCTGCAGGGCCGGACCTGGGGCTGTCACAGGGTCCTGGTACACCTGTTCCCATCCCCTCCTTGTCCCGTGTCCCCACAGGTGTCAGCTGCTACTCCCGCAACCTGGACTACGCCCGCATGCGCAGGATCGCCGACGCCAATGGCGCCTACCTGATGGCTGACATGGCCCACATCAGCGGGCTGGTGGCTGCTGGCGTGGTGCCCTCGCCCTTCGACCACTGCGACATCGTCTCCACCACCACCCACAAGACCCTGCGGGGCTGCAGGGCCGGCATGATCTTCTACCGCAAAGGTGCCCGACCCGGCTGGGGTGCTGGGAGAAATGCTCCCTCCAGGTTGGGGGGCTGCAAGTTAATGCTCCTTCCTGCTCTAGATGGGAAGGAGGGAGGGCAGGAAGGTCCTGGGAGCATCTGGGGAGCTTCCCTTGGCCAACCCTGGCACAGTTTTGAAAAGGAACAGCCACCATCCCTGCTCTAAGTGGCCAGGGGGTGAAAGCAGCTCATGGGAGGGAGTAGGACAGCTGTGCTGCCTCGTGAGTGACCCTGCCCTCCCCTCCTGCAGGCACCCGCAGCGTGGACCCCAAGACAGGCAAGGAGACCCTCTACAACCTGGAGAGCCTCATCAACCAGGCAGTCTTCCCAGGGCTGCAGGGAGGCCCACACAACCACGCCATTGCAGGTAGGCAGCCAGCTCCAGCATGGCAAAGGGAGCTGGCAAAGGCAGGGCTCTGACCCCCAGCAGCAGCAGCACAGGGGGCTCCAGCTGCCCCACAGGGCCCACAGCCTGGAGATACTGTGACAAAGGGCAGCTGGTTGATCCAGCAGTGCCCAAGGAGTGGACAGGCTTGTTCCATCCTATGTTTTGGCTCATGGCGATGTCACCAGCCTAGTAATGGGAAAGAAAGGGACAGTCCATGAGTTTGCTCAGCTTCCAGGATGACTTCTGCTGGCAGTGCCACACATCCCCACCAGCTGTGCTGGTGGGAGCCCCCCAGAACCTCACCCCAGCCTCCTCCCTCCGCAGGGATCGCCGTGGCGCTGCGCCAGGCCATGACACCCGAGTTCAAGGCCTACCAGCAGCAGGTGGTGGCCAACTGCAAGGCGCTCTCCACGGCGCTGATGGAGATGGGCTACGACATCGTCACAGGTGAGGAGGGGTCTCAGCAGTGGGATGAGGCTGAACAGCTCAGGAGGGCACAAGGAGCTGACACAGTTCCTCAGGACATGCACAAATCTGTTCTGAAGCAGCCCCAGTTCCCAAGGGCAGGTCCCCGTTAGCCCCCCAAACCGGGGGCAGGCTCTGGTGCAATCCCAAGGCTCTGAGCTGAGGTTCACTGTGGGAGCAGCATTTCCCTGACCCCACATCCCCACCGAACCCCTCTCCTTGCAGGAGGCTCCGACAACCACCTGATCCTCGTGGACCTGCGCAGCAGAGGCACGGACGGCAGCCGGGCCGAGCGGGTGCTGGAGATCTGCTCCATCGCCTGCAACAAGAACACCTGCCCTGGTGAGCGATCCCACAAGCTCTGCCGTGTCCTGCCCTGCATGCTGGGGATCTCCCACAGGGCTCCCAGCTCCCAGTCCACCCCGGGCACTGGGAACCAGGCTGCGATCCCACCCTGTGTGGTGGTTTCGGTGCCCAGTTTGGTCAGGCGTGCCCTGTTGTGGTGCAGGTGATGTCAGTGCCCTGCGCCCCAGCGGCCTGAGGCTCGGGACACCGGCCCTCACCTCCCGCGGCTTCCGGCAGGACGATTTCCGCAAGGTGGCTCAGTACATCCACAGAGGTGAGCCAGGGCTCAGCTCCAGCAGCAGCCAGGGCCAGGGCAGCTCCCTTCCCCACAGCTGGCAAGGGATCACACCCGCAAGTGGGGCATAACCATTCCACCTGCACATCTGGATGTGGGAGAGGACATCTGGACACAGATGGGACTGGCCAAACTCTCTCCACTGCACAGGCAGCGGGCGGGAAGCCTGTAGCTCACAGTCTAGTCCCAGTTGTCCTTGGGGGTCCCACACTGGTTTCCCAGGGCAGCAAGTTCCTCACATGGGAGGGAGGGAGCAGGGCTGTATCCCAGGAAGCAGCAGGGCTGGGGGAGCCATGGGATGCAGCAGCTGTGAGGGCTGACCAAGGCATCTCCCACCCTGGCAGGGATTGAGCTGACACTGCGTGTGCAGAAGGACATGAGCCCCAAGGCCACGCTGAAGGAATTCAAGGAGAAACTGGAGGAGGAGAAATACCGTGGGGAGCTGAAGGCACTGAAGGAAGAGGTGGAAGCCTTCGCAGCCACCTTCCCGCTCCCAGGGCTGCCTGTCCTGTAGGGGGAGACACCATGCTCTGCTCCCGGAACCTCGGGAGTACCGGCAATCACGGCACACTCACACCCCAGCCTGAGACCAACACCCCAGTGCCTTCTCCCAGCACCTCCCTGCTGGAACTGCAGCAGTGGATCATCCTTTAGCTCTTCCTGCCCTCTCCCCTCCCGTGTGGGGCACAGGGGCCCCCTCAGCACAACCCCCACAGGGTCACCAGCCCTTCACCACTCAGTGTCACCACTGGCACCGAGCACCATGTCCCCCTCACCTCACAGCCAGGTGCCACCAGCTCCTGCTGGCTGTGGGAGCAGCAGATGAGGTTTGGGCCAGTCTGTCCACATTCCCTGGACACTTTGCCCACAGCAGTGGGACGGATGGGAGTCCAACTGCACAAGAGACCTCACAGCCACTAAAAGCCCCCCTGGTTTCAGCCTCAAGGATTCCCCTTTATCCTATGTGCCTTCCCACCTCCTCTGCAGGCTCTCACAAGGCCAGGCCTTGTCCCTAATATCACCGTCCCATCCTAGCCAGAGCCTTTGGTATTTTCTCAAACCTCTGAGCACAAAGGTTGAACCATTTTTTAATAAGCACGGTAAAATTAAGAATTTAACCACAATACGACAAGAATTATAAGCTTTAAAAAATAACGACCAATTTTTTTTTTTTTTGTATTTCAAAAATATCTGAACCCAAATAAATAATTTTTTTTTTTAAAAGTACATTTCTCAGACTAGTCATTTGGTGTTATTAACATCTGTTAAACTCTTGTGCAGTAACACTTACAGCACGACACTAAGACATGCTTGGATTTCTCCCGCTCACACTCGCTCTAACTACTGACGCAAGCATTCGGCACGCACAGGCACACACACGGAACTCAACATGCAGGAATAGGATACAGTGCTTTAAAATAAGATGAGAATTCATCACAGCCTCCTGGCAGCCCTCAGAGGCAGCTCTGAGCCCCGCAGCAGGACCAGGTACCCTGTTCTGCCTTCCAGTTAAACCCATCTCGGGGAGCAGCGGGTGGTGGGTTTGTGGCCCCTCTGACACGGGGTGCAGTCTGGGGCTCTGACATTGTGCTCTGGGGCAGGTGTTCTCCTGCAGCCTGGGCAGCTCCCTGAATTCCCATCACACCCTGTTACAGGAGCCTTCTCCCAGTGCTGCTGCTGTCCGGGGTCCTGCCCAGCTCCCGGAACCCGCAGCGTGGGGTGTCACCCACCACCAGACCGGGCACACTCAATGAAAAACAAAGAACTGGCCTGAGGGCATGCAGCCATCAGCTCCCACCCCTGGAGTGCCTCTCCCACCCGTCCCAACACGGTGAATATTGCTAGAGTATAGGCAGCTCCTCCCTACCAAGGCAAGGCGGCTTTGGAGCTGCCCTGAAGGGATTGCTACCGGATGAAAGGAAATCTGAGCACTGTTCTCTGAGAAATGAGACCTGTGTAGGGTTAAGATCACCTACGGCTATGGCTGAGCCTCCTCGGGGGAGCTGGAAGCGGCAGGTTAGTGGAGAGCAGAGCAGGGGCTGGCAGGAGCAGGACTGGCAGCAGAGGAGAGGGAACCGGGAGCTCTTCCTCCCGCCCAGGGGAAACTTGTGCTCTGATGAATTCTCGGTCAGGTTTAACACCTCCTCTCCCTGGCGGCGAGGAGGGAGCCGTGCGGGAGGCGGGGACATGCTGGGCTGGCAGCACTCACGGAAGCAGGCGACGGCCATGCAGGGCACCGCTGGCTCTGGCAGCTGCAAGGCTGGTGAGGATGGCACTCCCACTGCCAGGAACTTGCCCTGCCCCTGGTGGAAGGATGGCTCGGGCAAGCCGACGACACACGTGCCAGGACTCATGGCGGGAGCTGTCAGTGCAAAGGTTGTGACTGCTTGTAAGTTTGTGAACATCAGAAACGGGTGAGGTACCACAGCGAGATGGGGAAAAGTCCTAAAGTGCCGATATTGGGATCCGTACTGTACAGGAGCAGAAGGTCAGACAGAGAAATTACTGAGGAAAGAGGAATTCAGCTCCCGAACACCAGCTGTGCTCGGAATCCCCCCCCCGATTTCTGCCACCACAAGCAGCGAGGGCAGGCTGGGCTCTGGCTGCACAGAGGTGCCACAGCCCGGTGTAACTCCCACTTTTCCAGTCCAAGCTCAGGGGTTACACTGCCAAGAGAACAAGCACTCCAGGGCATGTTTTCCCACAGCTCCCAGTTGCAGATAACCACTGAGCTCTGTTTAGAATGGGGTGATGTCCCAGCCAAGCCCCTGGGGCATCCTCCCAAATCAGAGCTGCTTTGTGGGCAGAGGTGAAGCAGGTCAGGCAGGTGGTAGTGCAAGTATTGCTCAACACAGCCTTGAAAATCAGATACTACAGGTTTGACAGAGGGAGCGATGAGAAGTGAGTTATTTATCAATTTATGAGCACAGCTGAACACCAGAGGTCGAGACCACTGTGACTAAGAGATGAGCCACCACTAATAATCCCTCCTGCTCAGCACTGTCAGCCTGGAGGAAGACATGAGTGAGTCAGCAGGAAAAAAGTTCATCCCTCCCTCCTCAAACCCAAACAGTACCAGGTTGTTTTTCAGCAGGAAACAAGTTCCTTTTCTGAGCATAACTCCAGAGCAGGACGCTGGGAGCTTCCATCTGCCTGGTGTCACCTGCATTACTCACTTATGGAAATGCCTCTTCCCCCAGGGAATCTCACCTCAGCTTTGGTGTGGGAGTTTGGGTGCACATGAATCATCCAGGGGACACCTCGAGTCACTTCAGGAAGCAGACAATTTGATGGACACAGAGGCCTTTCACCAGTTCACATGTGACAGGAGGGCACAGGTAGGACAGAAAAATGCTTTAAAGGTGAGCAGCCTCAGAGAGACACACAGCTCATCTTCAGCAAAGGCCATACCACACTGCTTCCAACTGTGACCTCAAAGTGCCATCACAAACCATCCCTGACCCGGGAAATCCCTCTGGAGAGTACCACAAGCTCAACTGGCTCAGCTGAGCCACCAGAAACAGCATTAACCTTAAAAACAGCCTTTCTGCATTGCTGGTTTGCACCCCAGAGAGCCCTTTCCAGGGGAAAGAAAGAGGCAACAGCCATCTCGAGGCAGAGATGCTGATACCAGACAACCACCTCCCCAGGGAGCCTCCCTGCCTTCATGACATGGGTTTCAGAGCAGTGCAGGTCTCACAGCAAGTCTCAGTGAGGTCTAAGCCACATCAGTGAATCCCAGGCTGTACACAGAAACGTCCCAGGCTCAGAAGAAAAATCACATTGATCTCCAGTGCTGCCTCACATTGTCACCATAAACAGATTTAAAAAAACAACAAACCAAAACAACACATCAGCTCTTGTATGATCTCATCTGTTCTCAATCAGTGTTAAAAAGAAATAAAACCAAGATTATCTTTCCTAGCAAGGCTTTTCTGGCTCAGAAGTACCACAGGGGCTGCTACTGCCCCATGGCACCAGGCAGAGCAGACTGGGCTCAGTACTTCCCACGAGACTCCAGAGGGAAGCACTGCGCCCAGGAACAAAGCTTTCGGCACTGACAGGAACAATCTGGGAGTGTCACCACGCTGGTGGCACATCCTTTATGGCACAGAAGCTTTGGAAGGAAAAGTTCTCAGTATCCAGGCTCAGAGAGCAGTAATTCTGCCCTGTCCAGAGCCATCCAGGAGCCCCAGGAGAGGTAGTTGTGACATGGCACCGGCTCAGCCAGGAGCAGCATGCAGCAACGCCAGCCTTGTTTCACCACAAAGCACAAACGTCAACTCCCCAACAAAAAAATAAAATAAACTATTAGAGATACAACATGGAATCCAGTACATTCATCCCTGATCTCTCCTGAGCACTAGTA
The DNA here is from genome assembly GCA_035221455.1 of Xenops minutus. Lineage (NCBI taxonomy): Eukaryota > Metazoa > Chordata > Aves > Passeriformes > Furnariidae > Xenops > Xenops minutus. The sequence goes on along the minus strand of JAWWEE010000030.1, from coordinate 14,115,103 downwards.
CCTCACCAGCCAGGCAGCCTGTGCTAACAGCCTGCTGTCTCACAGCGTAGCTCCAGCTGAATTGCATCATTTCCCCATCACAAAAAGCACCTAAAAATGAGGGCAGTTGCCCTCATACAGTTCCCTTCTCTCCTTTAAAAGCCACCCCTGACATCACTCGCTCTGAGGATTCCCAGTCTCCCTCCAGCCTTCTCAGAGGTCACCCAGCAAATAGGACGTGACAAATGAACAAGGCACAGTGCTCTACATTCACAGCAGCTGGCACCTCGGGGTCCACCAGCATTAGTGAGTGCTTACACCTTCCTGATTTTAACAAAGCTGGGAGAAACTGGAAAATGCTTCCTGGAGAGAAGCACGTGTGCCTCCACTGTGCTTCCCACCCACCCAGGCACAACCTGTCCTGGGAAGTGCCAGGAAACTCAGAAAATGCAGGAAGGGGACACCATCTGCACAGACAGGTACCTGTGAGCTGCCACCCTGCCAGGGAGCTCCGAGCTACACTCACGTGACACACCAGTGGATTAAAAACTTCACGTGGCCTTTACATCTGCCCTCTGGTCTCTGCCCTGGCTCCACAGAAGGGACCAACAGCGCTCGGGGTTCTGGCAGAAGCATGCAGAGCACTGTGTTATTTTGGGGGCTGCACACTAGTAAAGTATCGATCCCCAAGACAGCCCCCCTCTCTCCATGCCATAATCCCCCTGGGATGCTGCCAGGATCCGCTCTAAAAGCCAATAGTGCCCCTTCTAACATTCACAGAGTGCCCGATGGTTTATGGGATGGAACATGTATGTTCTTGGCTCTGGGGAACACCCAGGAATCTGCGCCCACAGACAGGGATTTCTGCGGGGCAGAGACACAAACACCTCGGCCCCTTCCTGGCGTGTGGGAGCTCCGGCAGAGAGCGGTGATGTCAAGCACGGATGAGCTCTGTCAGACCCCGAGCACGCGGGCACACGGCCTGTGCAAGGCTAGATTTTGTACAAAAAGCTGGGAACATAGTCAAATCTGAGCAGGGGGTTCCCCCCCTGCCCCGGTTCCTGAATGTAGTGCAGCTTCAGCAGCTCAGCCAAGTACTGCACGATTTTGACATCTTCATTGGCAAGGCCCAGCTGAAGCTTCAGGAAGTTCATCCTGCGATTCACGACGGACTCCTCCGGTTCCCTTTCACTGATGGGAAGGTGCAAATGATGGCAGAAGGTGAAGAGGAAGGCTTTAGAGCAGAGCTGGGTGAGGATGCTTTGGACGTGCATGTAGTAGGTGCTGCCCCGTTTGATCTGGGTGCGGTGGTCGGCCAGCCGGGCCACCACGGTGCCCTTGTAGAGGGGGCAGCGCAGAGTCTTGCTGTCGGCGTCCAGGATGCTCAGGTACCGGCTGTACCGGCTCAGGGCGTGCAGCACGTTCACCCCTGCAGGGGACACCGTCCTGGAACAGCAAGGGGACAGGTCACAGCTGGAGGAGAGTGCTGGTTTAAGCAGCAGGCTGTGTCCGTGCCCTGCACCCCCTGTACCTTCCCTCTAGCGCATGGAAGAGAAGCCACAAATTGCCTCTCTGGCCTGCCAGATCCCAAAGAAACCTCAATCCCTGGCCCCCATGTGCCCTGATCAGCACTATGTGTGTGCTACTGCATAAGCCACCACATTTCAGGTCTGCTTCCTCCCTCAGCAACATGGACAGGGAGTGATAAGACATTTCTGGTGAACAGACACAAACCTTGAAGCAGCTGGAAGTTTCTGGATGTGACAACAGGAACTCAGAAACTTGAACCAGCCCCCCATTTCCATGAGTTCCTCTTTCCCCCGTATCATTTTCGGATGGAGCTGCTCTGCAGTGGTCAAAGCCCTGAGTGAAGTGAAACCTTCAGCCTTTCCTTTAGAAGAGAGAACCATCCTTAAACCACAGCATTCCCTGGCTGAGCCCAGCCATTTGTCACTCAGGTGCAAACCCACAGCACGCTCACAACACACAATTACCCACCAAGCTTAGCCTAATGTTATTTAAATGCAAATCACGAGCCTACACAAACCCTTCAGCTCCTCCATTTGCTGTCTCTGTGGTGACAGTCGCTGGGCTGAGACACAGCTCCCAGCCTCAAACTGGGAGCCCCAACTGGTGTAAGGGCTGCCCCCGTGCCCAGGCAACACCTGGCCTTAGGAGATGCAGGATCCTTACCAGAATAAATAATTGAGTCGGTAAGTTCCTTCCCAGAGCCCTCAAACAAATGGTTTGCTGAGAGCACCCACATTAAACCCAACGCTTAATTAACATTCCACGGAGGAGAGCTGAAAGACTGACACATGTTACAGGCAGTTCTTAAAAAGAGATTTCTGTTTATAAAAATTGCAGCTAACCACAAACATTGAGCAATGAGTAAATACTTGGGGCTTTTAAAAACCTCACTGACAGACAGAGAGCTTGTGAGCAGCTGTTGCAGAGCTGTCATCCTGCCTCATGAGCAGAGAAATGAGGGTAAACTCGTAGTTTTGGGTAATTTCACCATCCACAACCCCCAGCAATACAATACTCTGCAGCCCAGAAAGCACATTTCTGTGTTCCAAGTTCCACACTGCTCAGGAACATTCTTCCAGGAGCTATTCCAGCTCAGCTCTGAGCACTGGGCTGCCACTCTGACTCATGTTTTCCACACTGGTGACACCAGTGGCCATTCCCTGTCACACCTGCACCCAAACACATCCTGCTAACACATAAGCTTTTCATAAGATGAGCAAAGGCAGGGCTGGACTCTCGAGCTGGGCAATCACTGTTTGCTAATTGGAGCTGTGAAGCCACATTTCAGGACTGGGTGTTGGGAAGGGGTGCTTGTTTTTGGGATGGTCCTCACCCCAAGCAGAGATTTCCTGTAATCCCAACACTGCACCTGCACAGCTCCGAGGGCCTTTTTTTCTCACCACCACAGCCCAACGTGCTGCACTCCAATTTCTGAGCTAGAGATCTCTGCACCTCTTCATTATGATCCACAAGAAAAAGCCCTCCCCCGCAGCAAAACATTTAAATCCCAAAATTCCAACTAGAAACATCAGAAGAGTTCCAGCAGGAGGTGGGAAAGCCCACAGGGGACTCCAGGACTATTTGTATCAGATCATGCAGGAACCCAGCAGGACTCAAGTGTTTGTTCTCCACTTTGCCAGGCAAAGACCTAAACCAGAAGGAAACCTCCTGGCCAAATAACTCACTTGAGGCCAGCAGCAAACACCCAGCAGATGTTTTAAACATTAACTCTCAAGTGAGGCTGGACATAGAGAGACAAATCTACCCCTTTTCCAAAATAAATCCCAAAAGCAGAAATTTGTGGCAGCCGTGCAGGTTATTAGAGACATCCCCTGCACATCCCCTTCCCCTCTGAGATGAAGTTCTTACCACACAGCTCGACACCACTAAAGCAAACAGATCCTTGGATTTACCTCTGGAGCCCGATCAACTTCCACTTCTGGAAATCCACCAGGTGCAGAGGAGAGGTGACCCAGTGCTTCACGGGCTTGGTGTACACGCCGCAGTTCGGCACGAAGATGGAAAGCGCCGTCACCAGCTTCTTGACCATGGCCTCGTCCTCCCCCAGCACGACCAGGGTCCTCCCGCTGAGCAGGGAGTAGATGGCGGGGTGGGCAAAGGGGTACTGCCGGATGAACCGCAGCGCGTTCTGCCCGGCCCTCTTCCTGTGCCTCTCTGCAGCCTGGCAGGCGGGATGGGCAGGAGAAGGGGTCCTGTCGGAGCACGTGGAGGCGGCGCTGCTGATGTAGCTCATGGAGTCCGAGCACTCGTCCAGGCTGCTCTTGCTGACCTCCCTGCTGCCCGACAGGTAGCGTGAGTCGAGCTCGTAGGGCAGGAGCCCCCCAGGGACACCATCATGGGAGGGGAAGCCCCCACGCAGCCCCTGCTCGGCCGGCCGGTACGGCTGTGGCGGGATTCGCACCACGCCGTCCTCCTCGCACGGCTTCTGCCCCAGCTCGGGCAGGGGCTCCAGGAAGTTGGGACTCTCCTTCCCGATGCAACAGGCAGCATCGACCTGCACTAAGCTCTCCTGCTTCGAGATGTCGTCCTGCTCGTCCGCAATGCCCACGCTCAGCCTGGGGGCGAAGCGAAGGCCGCGCTCGTCGTCGTTGTCCACGTAGGGCTCCTCGTTAATGGCACTTGGGTAGCTCGCCTTGAAATCCTCCGGGATGAGGGACTCGGAGGGACACGTGCTGAGCACCTCGATGCTGTCCTCGCTGACCGTGCGCCGGCTGCCCACCTTGCTCCGGCCCGCCTGGGGGCTGGGGATGACGGGCAGGCTGGCCTGGCTCTCTGACTTCGTCAGCCCCGACCCCGACTTCTCCGTCCCCAGCACCTCAATGCTCTCCCCGCTGCTGATGCTGCCTTTGATATCTGCATCCAGATAGTCCAGGTTCTCCTGGGGCTCGGACATCACAGACTCAGACATTTTGGGTTCTTCAGAGTCCTCCATCTCCTGCTCCATCTTGATGGGCACACACTCCACGCTGGACTTGTAGGAGCCCAGGCTGATGACCACTTTAGGAGTGAGGGACTCTTCCAAACACTTCCCATCCATGGCATCTTGGCCAAGCCCCTGGCAGCCTCTGTACTGTTTTTCAGGAGGTTTTTCATCCAGAAAAGACATGTCCTCGAAGAGGAAGTTGGTGACACTCTGCTGCTTCAGGAGTGCCCGGCTGATCTGCTCTGTCAGGAGGTAACACACGTCACCTCGGAAAGTCCTCTCGATATGGTGCAACTGATCAAGGGTTTGTGTGAAAAAATAAACATCGCAGAGCTCCTCCAGCGTCTTCAGCTTCTTGTCAAAGCACTTGGCAGACTTGGCTTTGATGAGCTTGGGGGTGTAGGATGGGATGTGAGTGTACAGGTGTGTTTCACTGGGCTCTGTAGGGTCGGAGGAAGCTGGGTGCTGATCACAGCCCGGGTCAGCCTGATCCAGTGCACACTCTGGCTCGTAGGGGTGGAACTCAGACTCCTTCAGCTTCCTGTAGGGGTAGGACCGGATCTGTCTCAGCAGGTCTTGGTGCTCAATGATCAACTTTTCCACACTGGCCAGCTCGTTGGCCTTCTCGATGGCCTGGGTCGTGTAATAGCCCTTGTCGTTGGCTTTCTTCTGCACCTCGGTCTCGTTGTGCAGGACTGTCCTGGTGTAGTCGAGATCTTTCAGTTTCTTTTCCAGCTCGTTGGCAAAGGCTTTCCGGTTCCCCGTCTTGAGGCATTCGGAGGCTTTGGAGAACTCGGCGGAGAGTTCCTGAAACTGCTGCATGATTTTGTGCTCGTCAGCAGAGATGTAGGCCATGCAGAAGGGCCTCACGAAGCCCCTGGCTTCCAGGTCGTACAGGGTCAGGTGGTGCACATAGGCAAAGGCCCCTTCCTTGGAGTCCCCCAGCACCACCTTGGAGTCCTCCACGAAGTTCAGCTTCGGGTAGGCAGAGCCCGGGGGGTGCCCCACAAAGGACGCCTGGTAATCCACAGACATGATCCGCAGGGAGAAGTAATTGAGGTCGAAGGTGCCCGACACCTTGGCGTCATCGGGGATGGTCAGCAGGGGCTGGGGCCCCACCTGCTCCGAGAACTCGGAGATGAGGATGAAGTCCCGGGTGAACTTGGAGCCGGCGACCTTGGCCCAGGGGTTGGCGCCCTGGCCGGCGAAGGGGAACAGCGGCACCGAGTACTCCTCGGGCAGGGGTGGCTCGCGGTACAGATCATCCTCCAGCTCCTCCTCCCTGGTGAAGGCCACCACGTCAGGGGCGCTGATCATATTTCCAGCTGGACGGGGCCGACATGGAGCTCCCCTCGCTCCACTGAGGCCGCAGCCCCGGCCTGACCCCTTGCACCCCTCACACCCCTCAGGCCCCGGCCTGGCCCTTCACACCCCTCGCTCCCCTCACGTCCCTGAGGCCTCAGACCTGGCTCCTCACACCCCTCACGCCCCGG
>JAWWEE010000030.1:14092678-14109093 GCA_035221455.1 Xenops minutus | reverse complement strand
CACTCCCCTCAGGCCCTGGGCTGGCCCCTCACGCCTCAGCCCCAGCCCCTCCCACCCCTCGCTCCCGCGAGGCCCTGGCTCCTCACTCCCCTCACGTCCCTGAGGCCTCAGCCCCGGCTCCTCACTCCCCTCACGCCTCAGCCCCGGCCCCTCACTCCCCTCACGCCTCAGCCCTGGCCTCTCACGTCCCTCACTCCCCTCACGTCCCTGAGGCCCCGGCCCCTCACGCCCCTCAGGCCGCAGCCCCGGCCCCTCACGCCCCTCAATCCCCTCGCTCCCCTGAGGCCCCGGCCCGGCCCCTCACTCCCCTCGCTTCCCTGAGGCTTCAGCCCCCGTCCCTCACGCCCCTCGCTGCCCTCACGCCCCCGAGCCCGCCATGGCCGGAGCCGCCTCCTCACGGCCCCGCAGCCATCTTGGCGTCACATGACGCGCGGCCTCCGACCCCGCCGCCAGGAACCGCCGCCGCCCGCGGGTGATGTTGCTCTATATTTTCCTCTATTTTCCCTAATTTTTTTCCTATATTTTTCTATGTTTTTTCCTGCCGAGGCCGTGTTTTGGTTTTCTTTTGCGGTCGCCGGCGGCGCTGCGGGGGAGCCGCGGGGCCTGACGGGAGTTGTGGTTCGGTGAGGGGCAGGACGTGACGGTGAGGGGAGAGCGACGGGAGAGCGCGGGAGGTGAGGGGGGCACGGGGGAAAAGGGGCAAAAAAGGGGGAAAAGGGGGGAAAAAAGGGGAAAGGGGAAGGGAGGGGATGCCCTGGGTGAGGGAGAGCCCGGCCTTGGGGGGAAACAGAGCGGGGGAACTGCGGGAAACGGAGGGGAAAGGAGGGGAATGGAGGGGAATCAGGGCGGGAAATGGAGGGGAGAGGCTGTAACGGGTGAGGGAGAGCCCGGGGGAACATGGAGGGGATGCCTCAGGTGAGGGAGAGCCCGAGGCGGGGATAGAGGGGCTGCTCTGGGTGAGGGAGAGCCTGGGGGGACATGGAGGGGCTGCCCCGAGGGCAGGAGAGGGCTGAGGCCCTGCCGGTGCCCGGGGGGCTGCGGGACCTCCTGGCATCCCTGTCCGGAGGGGTGCCACGTCCTCCCGCCTGGCTGCTGGCCACCCTGACCTCTCCTGGGAGCCATGCAGGCACATCAGCTGTGCCTCTCGGTGCCCGCAGGGACGCGGAGCAGCAGCATGCCCTGTGCCCACTGGGGATGAACCTGCAGGCGAGGCTGCTGGCCGGGGGCAGGATGCTGCCCCAGCCCTGGCGCCTCTTCTCCAGGGCAGCGGAGGACACGGCGCTCCAGAGGATCCGCAAGGTCCTGTGTGTGGCGGAGAAGAACGACGCTGCCCGCGGGATCGCCGACCTGCTCTCCAATAGCAGGATGCGACGGGTAGGAATGCTCCACATAGGAATGCTCCACATAGGGATGCTCTACACAGGGATGCTCCACACCTCGCTGCTCCCCTGGGGTGCGGGCAGGCAGGGCTCTGCTGGGCAGGGAGGGGCAGCAGCACAGCACTGGGCTCAGGTGCTGAAAGGGGATCTGAGACTCCCACATACGTTTGGCCAAGCAGTGTTTGTCCATAGAACAAGGCCATTCTTGTACCCTCCCATGGTCAGAAGTGTCCAGAGACACTGGAGGCTGTTTCCTCTTGTCCTGTCACTTGTTATCTGGGAGAAGAGGTTGATCCCCACCTCATACAACCTCCTTTGTTTGTCTGCAAGGTTTTACTGAGAACCTGTGCACTGACAGTTGCAATCAAGGAAGAAGCCACCCTACTTCTATGGAGAAAAACAGTAAATACACAATCTAGAAACTTGCACGAGTCTCAGGTTGGAAGTGGCATTGGTGCCCCAGAGATGGGACACTTCTTGTCATTTGGAGCAGGACAGATGTTTGTCAGGAGTGTCTGTGATTCTATGATCACTGGCCAGCCCCATTAAATCATTGATTTTTTATCCATGGGGAGATAACCCTGGATCACCTTCAGGGATTGTTTAAAATACTCTTACTCTGGAAATCACCATTTCAGTGTCTCCATAAATGATACAGGCAATTTCTATTCCCCTGCTGCAATTCCCATTAGCCCCAGGACTTGTTTTTCCCTTGCCCTGTGGCTCCTGTGCTCCATCACAGCGTGGACAAAATGAGGCAGGATGGATTTGGTTTTTGTTAAAAGCCAGAAACTCAGCAGCTCTCCTTTTCCTTCCAGAGAGAAGGGTTTTCCAAGTTCAACAAGATCTACGAATATGACTACCAGATGTTTGGCCAGGTAAGAGTTTCCTTTCAATCTGGTGCTGGATTAGTGAGGTGCAAATATTAATTAATAAAAGCCATTTGTCAGGAGTTACAAAACACACCCCCAGCAGTGGGGATGTTCTGCCCAAGGATGAGGAAAAGTCAGATGTTGTTTTCTTGGCTCGACCACCCGTTTTGTTGCTTTGAGTCTTTCAACTTTCTGGTTTTATATCAGTCAAAAATACGTTGCTGTTAAGAATTGGGAGCTTCCTATAAAAATTGAGGATAAGGCCATGGATTTACCTGGCAGTAGAGAGAAGAGCTTGTTATGATATATTAGTTTGAATGTCCCATCCCTGGACTTGTTCAAGGCCACGTTGGACGAGGCTTGGAGCAACCTGGTCTAGTTGAAGGTGTCTCTGTCCATGACAGGGGGTGGAACAAGATGATCTTTTAAGGTCCCTTCCAACCCAAGGCATCCCGGGATTCTGTCATTGACAGGAGAGAGATGTCACTCATTGTGTAAATTGAGACCTGGAGGAAGATTTGGGGGCTGTGGGTAGTTTTTAGTGAAGGATGGGCACCAATTGCCTTGCTGTGTCTCTTGCAGAACGTTACCATGGTGATGACATCCGTGTCAGGACACTTACTGGCTCATGATTTTAAGATGCCATTTCGCAAATGGTTTGTACCTTTTGCCCTTGGCAGGAAGGGGTCTGTCACCTCCTGCTCCTCCCAATATGGGGTCTGTCACCTCCTGCTCCTCCCAATATGGGGTCTGTCACCTACTGCTCCTCACAATATGGGATCTGTCACTTCCTGCTCCTCACAATAAGGGGTCTGTCACCTCCTGCTTTTAGCCCTGAGCCAAGTGGAACATTGAAAGCTCAGAGACAAGGGGGCAGCGAGAGACTCTGGCAGAGAGCAGGGCGATGGGTTCCAAATTTTATTTACTAAAATATTGCTTCAAATTCATGTTTTCAGAGTGCTAAAAAACCCCAAAGTCATAATACTGGTTAGAATACATCCAGGCAGGGCAGACCCAGGGAATTCAACTGATGCCAGAATTGGATGGGTTTGTGTTCTTTGTTCAGCTAGGAGCTGTCCTGGAAGTAAGGCACTTTCTCTGCCTTACTTTCCTTTGCTCTCTGGGCTTAAAATAAGAGAAGTTGCTTGTTGCCTTTCAGATTTGCTGTTTTCTCTGGCTGTTTTTTGATTCTGTTGCTTTTAAGTGTTACTCAGCATTGCATGTGAACTCTGTGTTGTCTGAGATGAGGCCTGTAATAAAATATATTGTTAATTCTAGTATTTAGATAGCACCAGATATGTCTCATAACGTATGTTTTCGTTTATGTGATGCAGAGTGTTTATCTTGTGTTTTCCAGGCATAGCTGCAACCCTTTAGCTCTTTTTGATGCTGAAATTGAGAAGTATTGCCCTGAAAATTACCTGGATATTAAGGTATTTTGTGGTTAAGAGTTCAGGGGTTGGTTCAACAAATACTGTCCCAGACAGAAGGATGATTGTACCTTTGTCCTTAACATCCAAATTTCGAGAGTCTAGCAAATTGCTCCTATATTTCCTAGACTATTAATGCTGTTCATTTGTGACATTGTACCTGAGCAGGAGAGTTTCAAGTAGTGCATGAAGGAACAACTAATTTGCTAAAAGTAGAAATGTTTTTTCCAACAAGGTGGAATTGGGGATTGTGTCTCAGCTTTACAAAAAAATGACATTTTTAGAAAACAGATTGTGGTAGAACCCATTCCAAACCAAGCTTTTTAATGGAATTAGATATAAATAAATGACTCAATTCTTTTGAAAGCTGCCTAATCTCATGAGACACACAATTACCAAACGTTATTGCAACAATCCATCTCCATGGCTACACGTTGTGTTTCGTGTGCAGTGAGTCATTCCAAAATTAATGACAAAGCCAGTGACCTGGAATGTCTCCCTGTGTTGTTTTCTCCTCTCAGAAAACCCTTGAACGAGAAATCCAGCAGTGCCAAGCCCTGGTGATCTGGACTGACTGTGATCGGGAAGGGGAGAACATCGGCTTTGAGATCATCCACGTGTGCAAAGCTGGTGTGTAGAGTGTCTTCATCAGTCTGAGTTCCATTAAAGGTTTAACAGCTCCTCAGAGATCTCTCAGCAGAGGTGTATTCTCAGTCTTAGCATGTCCAGGTTAAATGCTGACTGTAGTTCTGATAAACAAGAAATCCATTCAGTTGTTGGAAAGCTACAGAGCAGATTGACAGCACGTTCTTTTGAAGAGAGCTGTTTATTAGTTGCTCCTCTCCGTTGGTATTTCAGTCACACTGATTTCATTTTTGTGTGTATGTGGCAGTAAAGCCAAACCTCCAGGTTTTCCGGGCCCGTTTCTCAGAGATCACCCTTCATGCTGTGAGATCAGCCTGCGAGAACCTCACCCAGCCCGACCAAAGAACCAGCGACGCTGTTGAAGTCAGGCAGGAGCTGGACCTCAGGATAGGTACATAAACATCTGTCCCTGTATCCTCAGCACAAGGCAGAAATGCCCTCTGTAGTGTCATAAACCTGATTTTTAGATCAGATACAACTAAATGACATTTCATGTTTAACTGGAGATGTGCTCTTTGAATGAGAATCATTTGGGTGGGGAGAGATCTCCAAGATCGTTGTGTCCAACCTGTGACTGATCACCACCTTTTCAACTACACCATGGCACTGTGTGCCATGTCCAGTTGTTTCTTGAACACCTCCAGGGATGGTGACTCCACCGCCTCCCTGGGCAGCCCATTCCAGTGTTCAAGAACTCTTTCCCTGAAGAAGTTCCTCCTAAAGGGAGGAAACTGCTCCCTGAAGCAAATATTAGGTTTATAACCCACACAGCCCTGACAAGTCTCTGCAACCGAGTATTAAACAGAGTAAAATTAATACTCAGAGTATTAAAAAGAATCATCTGCAGTGCTGTGGTTATCATTCAACATCGTTGTATTCAGTTCTGGTGTACATTCTGTTTTCCCAGGTGCTGCCTTCACCAGGTTCCAGACACTGAGGCTGAGGAAGATCTTCCCTGATATTTTGGCAGATCAGCTGATCAGCTATGGTAGCTGCCAGTTTCCAACACTGGGATTTGTAGTTGAACGCTTTAAAGCCATCCAGGCCTTTGTTCCTGAAGCCTTCTACAAAATTAAAGGTATGTTGGGGAAAACCAATCCTGGGCTCCATCTCAGAGGGTTTGATGTGCAAAAGAACGAAAAACATGGGAGCAGCAAACACATAATGCTGCAGAGGTGGTTTCCTCTTCCCCTGCCATGACCACTGAGCAGAATTGGATGGTTTGCAAGGGCTTTTGTGATGTTTCCATTTTGTTACTACTTTATCAGCCAGCTCTGTTGTTCACCACAGTGACCCACGAGCATGAGGACGGCAACGTGGTCTTCAACTGGAAGAGGAACCGTCTCTTCAACCACACAGCATGCCTGGTCCTTTACCAAATGTGTATGGAGGTAGGAAGGCTTGGAAATAGCTCTGTAACCCAGATTCAGCCAAACATTCCCTGTATCTGTCTTGTTCAAGACTGTTAAAGAACAGTTTGTGCAAACTCTTAAAGGAGATTTGGGGTTTGCTTGCTCTGTTTAGGATCCAGTAGCAACTGTTGTTGAGGTTGCGAGCAAGCCAAAGAGCAAATGGAGGCCCCTGCCCCTGGACACTGTGGTATGTCTGAACTCTGGAAAGGACTTCTCTGAAAGGAACTTGGAACAGATGTTTTACTCGCCACCCTGAATTATGCACTAATACTTCTGGTTTTTTTGTGGCCCTTCCCAATGCAGGAACTCGAGAAGTTGGCTTCACGCAAACTGAAAATCAACGCAAAGGAAACCATGACTATAGCAGAAAAACTCTATACTAAAGGGTAAGAAAGCAAGACTTGGCTTACGAAACTTCATTATTTTAAAAGTAAATATCCTTTTGTCCAAACTGGGAAGCATCTTGGAGCACCTATTTAAGTGCTCTCCTGTCTTTCTGCCTAAGGTTCATCAGCTACCCCCGAACAGAGACCAACATTTTCCCCAAGGAGCTGAACCTCTCTGCCTTGGTAGAACAGCAAACACAGGACCCAAACTGGGGAGCTTTTGCACAGAGGATTTTGGATCAGGGTGGGCCAACCCCTCGGAGTGGAACCAAATCCGATCAGGCTCATCCTCCTATTCACCCCACAAAATACACCGATAACCTACGGGTGGGTGAAACCAGAGGTAACTGGTTTGTGTTGCTTGATAAATAGAGATAAAAGTCCTAATAGCATGGTCATTAGCACAGGACCCTCTCCTGAGGTCCCACTAATTTCTGGGTGTCTCATTCACACGGGAGGACACTGACCCCTTGTACTGTTTGATATCAGGGCAATGAGCAGAGACTCTACGAGTTCATCGTGCGGCACTTTTTGGCTTGTTGCTCTCAAGATGCCAAGGGACAGGAAACGACTGTGGAGATTGACATTGCCAATGAGAGATTCATTGCTCAAGGACTGATGATCCTGGCCCGAAACTACCTGGAAGTCTATCCTTACGAGAAGTGGAGTGATAAGGTAATCCCCTTGAATAATGTAGGTGGGAGAGGCTAAAGTAGCACTTCAGACTTCTCTGCAAAACATCATTTGACCATTTCTGGTTGTTTTACTCGAAGAGTTCTCTGCTGGAAACCTGTGCAGCTTTATTGTTCCGGCTTTGGGTAGATTCTCTCCCTTCTGACACCACAGCAGAAACCATTCAGGGTTGTAGGGTTGACTTTACCCACCAAGAGGAGCTGCTACTGCTGCTCCATGGTCTCTGGCAGCCCATTGTTGGCTGATCCTATGGCCCCTGGGGCTGGATTCCCTCCAGAATAGGCTGCTGCTCTCTGACTGCACTGGCTGTTGGTGTAGCATTTTTTCCTGAGTGAATGGACCAGGAAGCAGTTTCAAAGAGATTCTCCTTTCCTTCAGGTTATCCCAGTGTATCAGAAAGGGTCTCGCTTTCAGCCCACCACAGTGGAGATGGTGGATGGGGAGACCAGCCCTCCGTTGCTCCTCACGGAAGCGGATCTCATTGCTCTCATGGAGAAACATGGCATTGGTCAGTATTGGCAGTGTGGCCTCTTGCTCTTGGCAGAGGGAATTGGGAATTCTCCAAATGTCACTTCAGATAAAAAATCACTTAAAAAAGCAGAATAAAGGGGTGTAGAGACCTATGGGCAAAGTCCAGACGTCCTAGGGAGCCTAGGGATGATGGGTGATTTCATGTCCAGGGTGTGCCACCAGCACCACTGCTGGCCCCAGTGCCAGTGGGGCATGAGGGCAGTGCTCACCATGAGTTCTCCTTGTGCCCTTAGCCCCTTGCACTCTGCCCCAGGCACAGGGGAAATGAGTTCTTGGCACCTGCTCCCACTGAGCCCTGTCTGCTTCCAGGGACCGACGCCACCCACGCCGAGCACATCGAGACGATCAAGACGCGGATGTACGTGGGCCTTACAGCAGATCAGCGGTTCCTGCCCGGCCACCTGGGCATGGGGCTGGTGGAAGGTGAGGGCACTGCCCATCAGGAACGTGGCAGGTGCCTTATTTTCTCCTTCCTTTCGCTTACTATTCTGTTTACTCCTCAGGCTATGATTCCATGGGCTATGAGATGTCCAAGCCTGACCTTCGAGCTGAGCTGGAGGCTGATCTAAAACTGATCTGTGAGGGGAAGAAAGACAAATCTGCAGTGTTGCAGCAGCAGGTCCAAAAGTACAAGCAAGTCTTCATTGAGGCAGTGGCCAGAGCCAACAAGTGAGTCCTGTCTTTCCCCTGTTCCCTTTGCTTTGCTAGTCTGGCTGCTTATCTGGGGCTCAGCCTGGAGTGGGGGATCCTGTCACACTGTTCCCCTGGAGTGGGGGATCCGGTCACACTGTTTCCCTGGAGTGGGGGATCTGGTCACACTGTTTCCCCTGGAATGCGGGATCCTGTCACACTGTTTCCCTGGAGTGGGGGATCCTGTCACACTGTTTCCCTGGAGTGGGGGATCCTGTCACACTGTTTCCCCTGGAATGGGGGATCCGGTCACACTGTTTCCCCTGGAGTGGGGGATCCGGTCACACTGTTTCCCCTGGAATGGGGGATCCGGTCACACTGTTTCCCTGGAGCTCTGCCCGGTGTGTGTAGGCCTTTGCCTGGGAAGGGATGACTCTCAGCCTGGCACACTGTCATGAGTCCGTGCCAGCTAAGGGTTTAAACCAAGATGAGCATTTAAGATTAAATTTGGGGATGGCAACATGCACTGGCCTTTTTGATGTCATACTCACACCTTTCCTGTTCCAGAAATGTGGTGCTGAATCAACATGCTCAGAGGGGCTGCATGGGAGGCAGCAGGTGCTGAGCACTGATTGCTCCTTGCAGAGATGCACAGGATGCTCTGCTTATTTCTTTGCAGGCTGGACGAGGCCCTGGCTCAGTATTTTGGAGAAGCTGCAGAAATTCCAGAGCAGAATGAGGTGTACCCAGCAATGCCTCTTCCCGTTCGGAAGTGTCCACAGTGCAACAATGACATGGTCCTCAAGACCAAGAAGAATGGCGGGTTGGTGATCTTCTGATCTTCCCTCTTGTAGCAAGTGGCCTTCTGTGTAGATTTGTGTTTTCCCAGGTGCTCATTTACCTCCTTTGGTAAAAACTTGGAAGTCTTGGGGTGTAGCTTGCTAACTCCACCAGTTCTGTAAGCTGTGTGGACTCAGCTGAACCTCAAGTTGGCGTTTGCCCTCCAAAATTGAATTTTTGAGAATTTCTGATGGTTGAGAAGATGAGAATGGATTACCGACTGTCTTGACTTTTCCTCCTTCCTCATCATTCTTTTGTCCCACGGCAGGTTCTTCCTCAGCTGCATGGGCTATCCAGCCTGTAAAACTGCAGTCTGGTTCCCTGACTTTGTGCTGGATGTGACCAGGGACGAGAGCATCTGTGAAGAGTGTCAACCCCATCCAGTTCACAGGTAGGTCATACCAGTTATCCCTTGGGAAAACAGGGCAATACCTGTTGGATATTGAGACAGAGACTTCCATGGGCTAGGCTGGGAACCATTTTCCATTCTGCTCTTGGAAACCTGAAGCATGGTATGTAATCCCCATGGAAGAAAGAGGGGTTGGGAAAACTGACCCATGTGTAGCAGAATTAAATATGTAAAAGTTCAAGTCTAAGTTGGGGTCTGTTGATGAGAAACTGGGAGACTTTGACTCCTGCTTTCCTTGCAGACTGAAGTTTAAATTCAGGAGAGACAGCGTTCCTCCCACGATGCCCCTGGAGTTTGTTGGCTGCATCGGAGGCTGTAATGAGATGCTGAAAGAGCTCTTGGACCTCAGGTACTCACACGGGTCCTCCCACCCCGCATCATCAGCCACCCAACCAGCGCACCACCTGCAGGCCAACCACTCCCTGAACAGAGCCAACGGTGAGAACAGGCATGGGAGGGGGACCACAACCCCGGCACGGGGCCACCTGCTCTCCGTGATCTCCAGGAGAACATCCAGGGATGCTCCTCCCGCGGCTCCCGAGGACGGGAGCAATGCCGTGGTGTGTAACTGCGGGAGCGAGGCGCTGCTGCTGACCGTGCGCAAGGACGGGCCCAACCGCGGCCGGCAGTTCTACAAGTGCAGCTCCAGCTCCTGCAACTTCTTCCTCTGGGCCGATGAGCAGGCAGAGTTCAGAGCCCCTGCGGCTCCACGCGGCTCTGTGCTCCCCCAGCCTGCCATGGGAAGGGGCCCAGGAGGAGGGAGAGGCCCGGAGCCGCTGAGAAGCAGCAGCTCCAATGCTGGAGGTGGCACAGTGTGCAGGTGTGACCAGCCCGCCGTGACACGCACCGTGCAGAAGGACGGGCCCAACAAGGGGCGGCAGTTCCACACCTGCCTCAAGCCCCGGGAGCAGCAGTGCGGCTTCTTCCAGTGGGCAGATGAGAACGTGGCACCAGGTAAGGCCAGGCTCAGGGTGAGACACAAAGGCTCGAGGCTGTTCTTAAGCTGAACAAAACAAGGGGCTACTGGAGAGGGTCCAGTGGGGGTCCTGAAAATGATGAGGGGCCTGGAGCATCTCTCTGATAAGGGGACACTGCAGGAGCTGGGCCTGGTTAGTCTGGAGAAGACTGAGACGGGATCTCATTAATGCATATAAATATCTCAAAGGCAGGCACCAAGAGGATGGTGCCAGACTTTTTTCAGTGATGCCCAATGATAGCACAAGGAACAATGGCCATAAACTAAAACACAAGAAGTTTCACCTCAGTGGGAGGAAGAACTTCTTTACACTGAGGGTGGCAGAGCACTGGACCACCTACCCAGGGAGGGTCTGGAGTCTCCATCTCTGGAGACATTCCAAACCCACCTGGACCCTTTCCTGTGTCACCTGCCCCAGGTGACCCTGCCTGGGCAGTGGGGCTGGAGTGGATGATCTCCAGAGGTCCCCCCCAACCCCAGCTATTCTGGATTCTGTAAACTGAACACCTCTCACACATGCTCATGCTGCACAGCTTGGCAGCTCTTTTGGCATTTCATACATTTAGAACATCTGTCAGCAGCTTTATAGCACTGCAAATGTTGCTTTTAACAACCAAGTCTGACTTACCTTTCCAAGTGCTGGCAGGATCCATCCTCACAGCACACATCTGAGCTCTGAGCAGGATGCTTGGCTTCTGTGTGCAGTGAACTTGACCATCTGTCTGTCCATGACTCGTTGGATAAAGCCCAGCCCTCTTTCCAACAGTCTGACTGGGAATTTGTCCTCCCAGATTACAGTGCTCAGCTTTGTGAGAGCTGTTACCGACTTGGTAACCACCTTGGGAGATCTTCAGCCCCACCCTGACATGCCAGGGAAACTGCTGCTCTCTCTGGCCTAGTTTAGGGATGCAGGGAAAGGCCAAGTCATTCTGGAGCTTTGATCAGAAATCAAACTGACTGTGAGAAGATGCTGAAAACAAAAATAATCACAAAGGATGCAAAAGAAAGAGCAGTGACACAAAGGAGCAGTAACTAAGTACAGAGGGGGAGATGTGGTCTGTGAGAGATCTTCAGCACTGGCTTCCTCCTCCTCCTTAGAAATTTGGGCCTAAAAGGGTAGAATCAAGGTTTCAAAACTACTTGAACCCCAAGTTTTCCTCTGGCATGTTTCTGCTTCAGCTGTAGACCAGAGCACACAAGCAGGCACAGCAGCTTCCCCCATTCCATTCCCACACGTCTCTCATGCTGCAAGACAAAGGGGTTACATTTGACTCTTCAGACAAATCCAAAACAAGTGCAGGTTCAGGAATAATCTGAGAATCCTTGATCTGCAATTTTGAACTTACCTTCTGTTTCTCACCTACTTATATTTCCCAAGATCCTTAAAGTCAAATTGTTCCTCTCTAGGCCCTTCTGGAGATGCCTCTTTGAACAACTTTGGCAGCAGTGGATACTCAAGAGAGTTGGGAAGCAAAGCCAAGAGACCAGGCAGTTTCTCCTCAGGATCCACTGCCAAAAAACCACGGACCTGCAGCATTTGCCATCAGCCTGGGCACACGAGGAAAACATGCCCTCAGAACCACTGAGCTTGGGTGGACCTGAAAGGACCAGGGTTGTGAGCTCCTACAGGAGCAGCTGCTGCCACGAGGAAGTGGAGCCTGGAAACAAGTCCCTTTAGTGTTTTTTTGGAAGGGCTGGTTGCAGGCTGTGCCTGCCAAGGGATGCCATCCATTACAGTAAAGGTCCCACCAGCTTGGAAAGGTGGTTCTACTACCAGTGTCATCTTTTGTTTTCAGTTGCTCTTCTGCTGAGCAGATTGGAATAGTCTAAACATTTCAAGGAAGCACATGGATGCAGAATCTGCAGAGAAGACTGTGCTGAATCATCCCCCTGCACCATTCCCGTGGTTGTACACAGCCTTTGCACAAGAAAGAGCTGGACTGGGGCCACTAGGACAGACAGCAGAGCTGCTGAGCTCTGCTCAGTCCCTGGCTTTCCACAGTGTGGAATTTAAGTTCCCTTCTAAGTTGATTTTACCTGAGCAACATTCCCCTTTTTTGCCACCCTTACCTGGTTTGTCCCTGCCAGTAAAGGAGGACCAGGTGCTTGTCCTGGGGGAAGCTCAGCTGCAGTGCTCAGGAAAAGCCTTCATTTTAGATGGTCATTGAATTTGAAACAGAGTTCTTCCTCATACTTTGAGACATGCCTTTGTGATGCTGCTAGCTGATTTTGTGAAACTAACTAGTTTCTTATTAAAATATTATTTAATTTCTAAATTTGGTGTGGTGACACCGTAACTCTGCCTTGTTATTTCTTCCTACTTCAAACAGTCAAGCTTTTGCTGTAAAAGCATCCACCCAGATCTTGCTCTTTCCACTCATCGGAACAACACAGGAGCTTTCTTGGCAGACACTCCCTGCAATAATTTAGAAGTGAGTTGCAGAGGGGTGGGAAAAGTAGTTTTATCTCACCAGCTGCATCTGCTGCTCTGCTGCTGCCCCAGGACAGACAGAGCTGGCTGAGCTGAAGGGAGGCTCTGTTTTCCTGCTTGGAGTTCAGACTGAACTCCCTGGGAAGCCAGGATGTCTCTTCCCTCCCTGTTGGGGCTTCCTCTGCACATCAAAGGAAAGAAATCTGCAGGATTCCTGTGTGCTCTGGTGCTCAGGATACTGCTCAGGACCTGGGCACAGAGCAGTTCCCAGGGTCAATCCTTAGGGAAGTGGCAGCACACGGTGGGGGCAGGAGGCTGGAGCACCTGGAGGGCAGCTGGAAGGAGAGACCACACCAGCACAGGTTCACTTTAACATCTCCACGAGACAAGAGAGCCTTAAACTCTGCAGCAGCCCATTGCTACCAGGCCTAAATCCATGGAGGAAGTCAGGAGACCTGAGGTTGCATTTCCCTGTCCCCCTCACTCCCACCATTAACAGCTGTGGCCTAAAAATACAGACCTGTGGGCTAAAATAACAGGATTACGAGGCTTTGGAATGTGATCACTGAGTGAAAGCACAGCAGCAGCCTGGGCAGCCACCTTGGAATGGCAACAGCAGTGGGAAGCACTTGTGCAGGACACAGGGAGCACGTTGAACCTCGCTGGTGGCATCAGCCAGGACCAGGTTTGCTGGTCTAACCCTGGTCAATGCTCAGCTGAACCCTGGGTAAATGGTTCAAGCTCAGTGTCCAGACTGCAGCCAGGCACTCTGGGCATCCAGGGGTTTGGAAGAGGAGAAGGAAAACCTTGCAGGATGGGATTTGACCACCACCAAGCTCTCCACAGGAAAGGAGACAAACCAGAGCCGACACCAGAGAACCAGTGTTCACAGGGAAGGTTTATTCTCATCACTAACACCTGGGAAGTGGTTTGGAGGAACAAAGTCATTTTCAGACAGGGAGGAAAAGCAGGTTTTTTCCCTCCCATAAACAAGATAATAGTTGTAAAGAAAATGAAACCACAACAGCTGCTCACACTGAATTTCGCCACAGGATTTCTCCAGCTCCACCCATGTGCAAAACCAGCTCTTCCCATTAAATATAAGAATAAATTCCTTTGCCCTGGGACTACAGCCAGACCAAACCCTACCAGCAGCCAAAGAAAAAAAAAAAAAACAAAACAAAATACCCAAACAAAACATATTTTCGTAATAAAAAGCATAAACCACTTCAGTTCTTGCAAGCACTCTGCTTACAGCATCATTCCTGCCCTGCTTCCCCACCCCATACCATGGGGCTCCAGGGAAAAAGGACCTCAAGACAGCAGCAATACATGTGTGAAAAGATGACCAGACAGACTGGAAGGGGACACAGGACCCACAGACACACACTGGCAGCCACCCACCCACGGGGGAGGGGACACAGCCCTGCTGCAGCCTCCAAGGGACTGAAACCAGGAGCTGCCCCAGAGGCAGCAGCTCTCTTTCAGGACATCTTCCAGCAAAGTACTGTGGGAAAAGGGCCATGAAGTCCCAGCTCTGTGCTGGAAGTGAACCCGTTCCTTGGGAGGGGACAGAGAGGTAGAGCTGAGCTCACTCCTTCTGGCAGCTGAAAGGGTTTCCAAGGAATAAACCCCCAGCCCATTTGCTATGGCTGTACCATCAAGTGCCCAGACAACCACCCAGGCCATCCACGGGGCTTATTTTGGATAGGCAACATCCTACAGGCAGGTGAGGCTCCCACCCTGTCCCAAGTGCTGGCACAGTAAGAACACATTGAGTGCTGGTGAAAGGACCCACCCAGGATGCTGCACCTGAGGGGTCTGCAGGATACAGCAGCAGGAGGGAGCTGCTCCCTGCAGCTCCAGCTGCTCTGGGAGCACGAGGGGAGCCTGACAACTGGGACAGGCAGAGGACACCAGGAACCAGAGACTAAACATGCTTCACTTGGCTCCCAGTGGACGGGACTCACCTGTGGGTACTTCAGGTGTGGGCTGCCCTCACCCCAGGTTTGGCAGAGCCTCCCAGCCAAAGGCTCCTTCTGCCATCACCCACCTCTGCTCAGGCACGTTTTCTTCACACAGGAACCCTTTTTTTTCTCATAAAGTGCAAGAACTTTGCCTCTTACTGACTAGTCAACTAGAAGCATCGCAGCCCTCACAGTGGGGAGCAGCAGGCAGGGGAGGAACATCCCACATCTGGGAGCTCCTGACACACCAGTCACTCCAGCAGCAGCTCTGGCTCAGATATGGCCCTGTAGAGCACAAAGCCCATCTCATCGATCTCCTCTTCCAACAGCTCAGAGAACAGGTTGATTTTGGGGTTGAAATAGGAAGGCAGGACCCCTTTCTCCAGGTAGGCCACCAGCTCCTCAAGCACCTGCTGGAACCTGTCAGCAAGGCTTTCCTCTGCCCAGTCCGAGCCAGTGCCACTGAGGTGGAGGATGACATGGGTCATGGGGCTGCCACCCAGTTTGTGCAGGGTGGGGTGGCTCCTGCAGACACCATTGAGGATGCAGAGGCAGCGCTGCCGAGCCCCGGAGTCACCAGCATCCAGCTCCTTCACCTTCGACACCTCTGCCCTGTAAAAGCTCTCGAGCCAGAGGTTTTCCACCAGTCCCTCGGGAGGGACAGCCAGAAGAACCTTGTCCTCCATTTCCACCACCGGGAAGAGGGTGATGCTCAGCTCAACCTGATCGTGTTTGACTTCCAGCTTCAGCTCCCGGGATGCCACAACAGGGTGGATGGCACATCCCAGCAGACCACCGATGGCAGGCCAGTTGATGGAGGCCACCAGCATCTTGTGGAGGGTCTCGTTGAGCACGTTGGAGGAGAGGTACCGGCCCACCATGAACCTGTCCCAGGGGCTGCTCCCACGAGGGAAATACCCCAGATCAACCCTCTTGATCATCCAGTACTGGGGGTTCCTCACCACAGTGTCCTCTCCTGGGATGAGGCTCCAGAGCCCGGCGTCGAGGACCACGGGCAGCATGAGGTTGATGTGGTCAGCTGCCAGGACCTCCAGGCCATCCAGGAGGGCTCCGCTGAGGAAGAGGCGGCCAAAGGGCAGCTCGGGGCACTTGCTCCGCAGGAAGTTCTGCAGTTGGGTGCTGATGCTCCTGGCCAGCTGTGGGACGAGGGACACCTGGATCTCAGGCACAGCCAGCCGGCTGCTGTGGTGGGAGAGGAGCTTCTCCTGCAGGGTGAGGCAGCGCAGGGGGCTGGACTTGATGCGGGGAGCCCCCAGAGGAGAAGAGGAGATCCTGGGATCTGTGAGGAGGGAGAAGTCACAGCTCTAAGCAGATCATGTGCAACCCACAGCAGCAGCTTCTGCTGCAGCCGAGGGGGAGGCAGGAGCTGGGTGCCCCATTCTTAGCCCACCTCCCTGGACGAAACACTAACCTTGCCAAGTGGCCCCACTGCAGCCATGAAGAGCCCCAAAACCCAACAGTGCCCAGCCTCACCCCTCAGCTAAAAATGAGTGAACCGGGTAAAGGATTTGCTGCCAGGGTCCCTACAAGTCTCAGCCCCACTGAGACTGCTCAGGCAGATCCAGCCTATCCCAGTGACTGCCTGACCACTCAAGTGAACTTAGAGAATGATGGGATATCCTGAGCTGGAAGCAACCAACAAAGATCATCCAGTCCAACTCCTGGCCCTGCACAGACACCCCAACAATCCCACCCTGTCCCTCACTCCAAACACTTCTGGAGCTCTGGCAGCCTTGGGGCTGTGCCCACTGCCCTGGGGAGCCTGGTCAGTGCCCACCACCCTCTGGGGGAAG
>JAWWEE010000030.1:14064371-14092578 GCA_035221455.1 Xenops minutus | reverse complement strand
GAGCTCTGGCAGCCTTGGTGCTGTGCCCACTGCCCTGGGGAGCCTGGTCAGTGCCCACCACCCTCTGGGGGAAGAACCTTTTCCTGAGATCCAACCTAAAGCTCCCCTGGCACAACTTCAGACCATTCCCTCGGGTCCTGTCACTGGCCACCAGAGCAAAGGGATCAGTGCTGCCCCTGCACTGCCCCGCAGGAGGGTCCTACAAATGATCCTGCTCCACGTCCAGTATCTCAGGGCCTGCCCTGCACTGAGACGGGCCTCCTGCCCACTTGGAAAAACCACCATCTCCGTAGGCAGCCGGACAAGGCAGCCTTTGTCTGCAGCAGCTCCCGAGCACACCTTCCTGCAGGCAGAGCTGACCCAGAAAACAAGGGCAGCCAACTCTGCTCCAGAGGAGACAAACCCTGACAGCCCCCGCCGTGCCGTGCTGGCCAGGACACCCAGGGTGTTATCGGAGGTCCTGTTTCCACAGGCATTGCCTAAAAAGGGGCCGTGGCTCGGGAGCCTCCCACAAGGGCAGGCTCCAGTGGGTCGGCTTCCCGGACACCCAGCTAAAAATAACACGGAGCTCCCAGACTGCCGGGAGCAGAGCAGAGCCAGCATGGGGCACAGCAAGGTGATCTTCCCAGCTGGCCCCCCTGAGCCTCACCTGGCACCAGTGGCCGAGCTGGGGAGAGCAGAGGCTCGCTGAGGTCTTCCCTTCTCTGCTTCTTGGGGGGCTTTGGTGTTGTTTTGATCAAGGCCAAGTCCTGCCAGCTCTCCTCCAGGGTCTTCTGCTCAGCTTTGGGATCACCTTCATCCCGAGGGCTGGTGGCTCGGTCAATCAGCTGGAGGGAAGGAAAATCCACACGGACAAGTGGTTATCTTTGTTTCCCCTGAATTATGAGTGCCAGCAGCCCCTCTGGGGGAACACAGCCCCACACAGGGCTTCTGCTCAGAAAAACACACAGTTTGGGGGACCATAAAGGTGCACATCTTCTTCCCGTGGACTTTAAGTGGAAAACGTGCCCAAATAGGACTTAAGGCCCAGGTGCCTTTCTGTATAGGATACTGTATCCCAGGTGTGTGCTGCTCCAGGCAAATGGAGCATGGGGCTGTTCATGGCCCCGTAGGGGGGGAATGGGCAGCTCCATGCCCATGGCACTGCTGCCAGCACCCGTGGCCCTTGTGCCAGGTGCGAGGGACCAGCTCTGGAGCAGCCAGCAAGGCTTGTGGCACATCTATCCCCACCATGCTGGGGACCTGAGCACCAATCCTGACCCTCCTCCCGTGCTCCAACCTCTGCCCCAGCCTTACCCTCTTGACGGCCAGCGTGGCGATGGCCAGCACGGCGGCGCCGCTCACGCCCAGCACCAGCCTGGCGTTGGCCAGCAGCACATCGAACACGCTGCCCAGCCCGTCCAGGACACTGCCCAGCCCGCCGTTCTCCTGCCGCCGGCCCCGCTGCTGCCAGAACGCTGCCATGGCCGCCCTGCGGGGGAGAGCGGGGGGTCACCCGGGGCTGCGGGACCCCCACCCGCCTGGGGTGGGAGGATCTTTGGGCAGGGGGAGGATCCGCCGCCCCGCTTCTCTCCTCCCCCGGGGCAAAGGCTGGGACGGCTGGGTGAGGCGGAGGAGCCAAGGGTCACCCGGGGAAGGGACGGCACGGGAAACGGGCACGGTGGGGAGGGAAGGGGCACCAGGGGAAATGGGCACTATGGGAAGGGAAGGGACACCAGGGGAAATGGGCACCCTGGGGAGGGAAGGGGCACACGGGGGGGAAGGGGCAGCCCAGGGAAGGGGGGTACTCTGGGGAGGAGGGCACCAGGGAAAATGGGAACCCCGGGAAAGGGCATGACAGGGAAGGGTCCCCTCCGAGGAAGGAAGGGACAGCCCGAGGAACGGGTACCAGGGGGAAGGAAGGGACAGCCCGGGGGAAGAACGCTCATGCCGGGGAAGGGTCACCCGCTCCTCACCCGGCCCTGCCGCAGCCGCAGCCGCCCCGCAGGGCACCAGCGGCGCTGGGGCGGTACCGCGGGCCCCGGGAGGGGCCGGGCCGGAGACACCCGCCGTGCCCAGCTGCGGGGCGGCGGCAGAGCCGGGGGCGGCAGCACCCACACCGCTCCGGGGCCGCTCCGGGCCCGGTCTGACCCCTCACAGGGCCTGGCCCCGCCCACACTCACCGCGCGCGCCCCGCGGCCAATAGGGGCGCTGCTAGACCAAGCCCCACTCACCCCGCTCGCGCCTCGCGGCCAATAGGGGTGCGGCTCATCCCGGCCCCTCCCACCCCGCGCGCGCGTCACGGGCGGGGCGGGGCCTGCGTGGGCGGGGCCGGTGTGGGGCGGTGCCGCCTCAGGGTCCCCCCGCCCCGCCCGGCCCGGCCCGGCCCGGCCCTTCCGCCATGGCGGCCACCGGCGTCCTGCCCTTCGTGCGCGGCGTCGACCTCAGCGGCAACGACTTCAAGGTGCGGGGCGGCGGGGCCGGGACCGGGACCGGGACCGGGACGGGGGCGGGGGCGGCCCGGCTCAGGGCCCAGCGAGCCCGGGCCCCGCGCGGCGCTGTCAGGCCCGGCGCGGCCGGATCCGGTGCCGGGATGGGGGTGCTGGGCCAGCCCCGGCCCCGAGGGCACTGCGGGGCTCGGACACCCCTGACCCCACAGCGTCTGTGGCCGGGAAAGCTGCAGACCCCCAGCCCTGAGGGTCCCTGAGCCCCCCAGGTTCCAATCCCATGGGACTGGGCGATCCCAACCCCACAGTACTGGGGTATCCCGGGTCCTAATCCCATAGAACTGGGTGATCCCGACCTTCTCCACCTCCCAGTCCCGTAGGAGTGGGTGATCCCAGGCCCCCAGTTCAATAGGACTGTGTGATCTGATCTCCTGACCCCATAGGACTAGGTGATCCTGGTCCCCCAGCTTTCAATTCCATAGGACTGGGCAATCCCAGGCTCCCAGCCCCAAAAACCATCGAACTGGGCGATTCCAGCTCCCAGTCCCATAGGACTGGGCAATCCCAGGCTCCCAGCCCCAAAAACCATAGAACTGGGTGATTCTAGCTCCCAGTCCCATAGGACTGGGCAATCCCAGGCTCTCAGCCCCAAAAACCATAGAACTGAGTGACTTCAGATCTCAATCCCATAGGACTGGGTGATCCCAGCCACCCGGGGTCCATCAGACCGAGGTCCCCAGTCCCTGACCCCATGGGACAGGGGCTCTGCTCACCCTCCTCCTCCTCCAGGGCGGATACTTCCCGGAGCATGTGAAGGCCATGACCAGCCTGCGCTGGCTGAAGCTGAACCGCACGGGGCTCTGTTACCTGCCCGAGGAGCTTGCTGCCCTGCAGAAGCTGGTGAGCCCCACGTCTCGGGAGGGAATGGCGCTCCCTTGTCCTGCTGGAGCCATGGGATCCGACGGGAGCCAGCTCCCTGCCAGCCCTGTGGCTCATTGGCGGATGCTCCGGTGTCTAATAATAGAGCTGAGCTATGATGTGTGGTTGAAATCAGCTGCAGGAATTGTCAGGAGTGGGGTTGAGATGGGCTGGTACTTGGTTTCACCTTGTTTTCTTAGAAAACCAGATTAAAAACCATGCTTAGATCCTCTGCCCTTTAATAGATGAGGAGAGTGGTGATTAGTATGGGGAAGATTGAGTATTTTAGGGGCTTTTTTCCCTCCTCCTCTGCTAAAATACATAAGGAGCAGGAGCTGGCAGCTTCCTGGCTTTGTTTTTTGGGCGGCTCTCCCAGTCCCTTGGTGGAGCTCCCTAGTGGAGCCCGTGGCTCAGCTTTGCTTTGGTGGTGTCCAGCAGCACCTCAGGAACCTCCTTCAGTCGGTGTCAGACAAACTCAACACTTTAAATGCTGCCAGGAGTGCCCATCCCTGTGCCAGGGGCAGGGAATCCCTCCCTGCTGCTCGGAGCCAGCTCCCCCTGGCCCTGCCACATGCTCGGGGGACACGGCGAGTCTTAAATCTTGGCATCCTGCCCACAGCCTGCCAATTCCATGTTTTCCTGAGCAGGCACCAGCCGGGCTGGTGATACCCAGAGGAAAACATTTTCCCAGGGAAATTCCTCCTACCCCACCTACCCCATGTCTTTCCCCATGTGCTTTCAGATCACCCAGTGAGAAGCATTGATTTCCCATTTCCAAGGACTGGGATCTGTTTGCTCAGGGACTGTGTGGCATCCCAGAGCACCCTGAACCCTGCAGCAGGGCTGGGGTGTCCCAGCCAGGGCTGCCCCAGGAGTGAGGGATGCAGAGCCAGAGGGGGCACACAGGGGCCAACCAACCAGTTTGAGACTGGGAGCATCCTTGCAGCCCTGTGTGTGTCAGGGCTTTGCAAGCCACTGACTCTCCTGGGATGCAGGAGCCCCCACATCCCTGTGGGGTCCTGATTGTTGCTCCGAGCAGCCCCAGCTCCTCTCTCTGCTCACTGGGATTTGCCTGGGGCTTCCCTGCAGGAACACCTCTCTGTGAGTCACAACAGCCTCACCACGCTCCATGGAGAGCTCTCCGGCCTGCCCTGCCTCCGGGTGAGTGTCCCCCTCCTGCATCAGGTGTCCCCAGGCACCTTTCAGCTTTGGGGGTACACAAGGATCATACCTGGCCACCCTGGGGAGCTCAGCAGGCGGCTGAATTCCTGCCTCTCTCCCCTTTCCAGGCAATTGTGGCTCGTGCAAACAACCTGAAGAACTCAGGAGTCCCTGATGACATCTTCCAGCTGGATGACCTCTCCGTGCTGGTGGGTGCAGAGTCTCCTTGGCTGATGCAGGAGCCGGCTCAGACTCCTGGATCCCATTCCTACACCCCAGTGTCCCCTCGTGCTCCTTGAGAAGCACCAGTCCCAAGCCCATGTCTGAGCTCCAGGGAAGCTGCCTGGGGACTGGATGACCCTTTCGCAGTGCCTTGTTTAAAGGCTGATGCCATGGCTAGGTTCCCTATATGCTGGTCCAGCTTCTGCTGCTGTGCCCCTGGAGATTCCCTGGGTCCTTAGGTTTGGGAGGTGGTGGCTGGTTGAAGAGCAGAGGGTGACACCTGCTTTTTGCTCCCATTTTTCCCAGGACCTGAGCCACAACCAGCTCACAGAGTGTCCCCGGGAGCTGGAGAATGCCAAGAACATGCTGGTCCTCAACCTTGGCCATAACAGGTGCGTTCAGACCAGGATGACCATCTCCCCTTGGCCATGGCTACCTCCATGTGTCACCAGGTTCTGCTCTCTGCCTCTCCTTGAGGGAGACCCAGGGCTGGTGCAGGTCCCAGGCAGCCCTGCATATCCCCATATTCCCACAGCATCGAGGCTATCCCCAACCAGCTCTTCATCAACCTCACGGACCTGCTCTACCTCGACCTGAGCGACAACAAGCTGGAGAGCCTCCCGCCGCAGATGAGACGCCTGGTTCACCTCCAGACCCTCATCCTCAACAACAACCCCCTCCTGCATGCACAGCTCCGGTAAGACCCTGCTTTCCAGGCTGGATCCCAGCCTGCCAGGGCTGAGCCAGTGCCTGCTCCCTCCTGAGGCTCTCCCTGCCCTGTGGTCCACAGGCAGCTCCCAGCGATGACAGCCCTCCAGACCCTCCACCTCCGGAACACCCAGCGCACACAGAGCAACCTGCCCACCAGCCTCGAGGGGCTGGTGAACCTGGCAGGTAGGCCTGGGGCATCCAGCCCCACAGGGCCCTCTAGGGGCTCTCCCAGCCCTGGTGTGGGTCTGGCTGTTGGTGCCACCCCATTGTCTCATCCTCCAGATGTGGACCTGTCCTGCAATGACCTCAGCCGTGTCCCCGAGTGCCTCTACACCCTGGGCAGCCTGCGGCGCCTCAACCTCAGCAGCAACCAGATCACAGAGCTGTCCCTCTGCATCGACCAGTGGACCCAGCTGGAGACCCTCAACCTGTCCCGCAACCAGCTCACCTCCTTACCTGTATGTTTGTTTCCATACCTACCACCCCTGCCTGTGCTTCCATGGTTCTCCCTCACCCCACCTTCTCCCTCTTCCCCAGTCGGCCATCTGTAAGCTCACCAAGCTGAAGAAGATGTACCTGAACTCCAACAAGCTGGACTTTGATGGGATCCCCTCGGGCATCGGCAAGCTCACCAACCTTGAGGAGTTCATGGCAGCCAACAACAACCTGGAGCTCATCCCTGAGAGCCTGTGCAGGTAGAAAACAGCCCATGGCTGCATCTGCTCTGTCCCCAAAAGGGGACACAGGATGTGTGCTTAACAGGGTGCCACTGTGGCCTGGCCCTTCACCAGCATTGCTGTCCCACAGGTGCTCCAAGCTGAGGAAGCTGGTGCTGAACAAGAACCGCCTGGTGACGCTGCCAGAGGCCATCCACTTCCTGACGGATGTGGAGGTGAGCACCCAGCACCCCTCTACCTCGGGCTGGGGCCACCAGAGCACCAGTGCATCCCTGGGATCCCAGGGCTGTGGGGTGGGGCGGGTGAGGTGAGGGCAGGAAGGGTTGAGGCACTCTGGCTCATGGTTCAGCCCAGGCAAATGGAGGGTTCGGGGCTCCCTCCACACCCCTCACCTCACTGAAGCCCAGGGTGCTCCAGGGGTCTCCATCCCATGCCACATCCTCGATGCCCCTGTGAGCAGGTGCTTCAGAGCACTGAGGCCTCTGCCCCCTCCTTGGCAGATCCTGGACGTGCGCGAGAACCCCAACCTGGTGATGCCCCCGAAGCCAGTGGATCGCTCCTCGGAGTGGTACAACATCGACTTCTCCCTGCAGAACCAGCTCCGCCTGGCCGGAGCCTCCCCCGCCACCGTCGCAGCGGCTGCAGCAGGTCAGTGTGCAGGGACAGCCCCTGGGAGAGCCTGGGAAATGAGCTGTGCTCCATAGGGTGCCCCACAGGTGTCCTGGCTGCCTCTCACCCCGTCCCTGTGTCCCCAGGGAGTGGCACCAAGGACCCGCTGGCCCGCAAGATGCGGCTCCGGCGGCGCAAGGACTCTGCCCAGGATGACCAAGCCAAGCAGGTGCTCAAGGGGATGTCAGACGTGGCCCAGGAGAAGAACAAGAAGATAGAGGTAGAGTCTGGGGTGGGAGAGGGGCCCCCAGGGCATCACAGTGCCCCTGGCCCACCCCAGGTGCCAGCAGGGACCTGGTTTTTCCCAACTTGGTGACCTGTCCCCATCCCACAGGAGAGCGGGGAGGCGAAGGCGCCAGACCTGAAGACACGGCGCTGGGACCAGGGCCTGGAGAAGCCACAGCTGGACTATTCAGAGTTTTTCAGCGAGGACGTGGGGCAGCTGCCTGGCCTCTGTGTCTGGCAGATCGAGAACTTTGTGCCCACGCTGGTGGACGACACTTTCCATGGCAAGTTCTATGAGGCTGACTGCTACATCGTGCTCAAGGTACCTGGGGAGGACTGCGGGTCCCCCAAACCCCCACCCAGGGCTGCAGCTGTCCCACCTCACACCCTGTCCTTTCCCAGACCTTCCTAGATGAGAACGGTTCCCTCAACTGGGAGATCTACTACTGGATCGGGCAGGAGGCCACACTGGACAAGAAGGCCTGTTCCGCCATCCATGCTGTCAACCTCCGCAACTACCTGGGGGCAGAGTGCCGATGCATCCGGGAGGAGATGGGGGATGAGAGCGAAGAGTTCCTCCATGTGAGGCCAGCCCCAGGCTCCCCTGTAGCCCCCAGCCCCTCCTCTCCCACCCTCACCCTCTCCCTGCCCCCAGGTCTTTGACAACGACATCTCCTACATCGAGGGTGGCACAGCCAGCGGCTTCTTCACCGTTGAGGACACACAATATGTCACCAGGTACTGCTGGGGACAGGGGCAGAGGGGTGTGTGGGGCAGGGGGTGCCCCATGTCCCACCGTCTCTGTCCTTCTCCCAGGCTGTACCGTGTCTATGGGAAGAAGAATGTCAAGCTGGAGCCAGTGGCACTGAAAGGGACATCACTGGACCCCCGGTGAGTGGCCAGGGGACACAGGGTCCCCACTGCAGAAAGTGCAGCAGGGTCCACCTGAGACAGTGTAGCTGCAGCTGTGGGGTGCAAATGGGCTACACCAGCACATTCCTACAAGAATGTGGGTCCAAACCCCAGTTGTCCGCTGTGGTGCCCTGCAGGGACCCCAGGGATAAGGAGGACACT
The DNA here is from genome assembly GCA_035221455.1 of Xenops minutus. Classification (NCBI taxonomy): domain Eukaryota; kingdom Metazoa; phylum Chordata; class Aves; order Passeriformes; family Furnariidae; genus Xenops; species Xenops minutus. The sequence goes on along the minus strand of JAWWEE010000030.1, from coordinate 14,084,495 downwards.
TAGTGCACCCCACTCTCTCCTGACTCCTTTTACCTGTCTCCACCAGGTTTGTCTTCCTCCTGGACCATGGCCTCAACCTCATCGTGTGGCGTGGGAAGCAGGCCACGCTGAGCAGCACCACCAAGGCCAGGTAGGGCTAGTGAGGGGGCTGGGGGGTGGGGAGCCCACCTGCCATCTCACCTGCTCCCACTGCAGGCTCTTTGCTGAGAAGATCAACAAGAACGAGCGGAAGGGCAAGGCAGAGATCACACTGCTCACCCAGGGCGAGGAGACCCCCGAATTCTGGGAGGCTCTGGGGGGCCAGCCCGAGGAGATCCGGCCCTGTGTCCCTGATGACTTCCAGCCCCACAAGCCCAAGCTGTACAAGGTGGGGAGCTGTGTCTGTTGTGCTGTGGGCACTGCTGGGGTCCTGCAGCCCCCCCTCACCTGTGTCCCTGTCCCCTCTGCAGGTTGGCCTTGGTCTGGGCTACCTGGAGCTGCCCCAGATCAACTACAAGCTCTCAGTGGAGCACAAGAAGAGGCTGAAGGCTGATCTAATGCCAGAGATGCGCCTGGTAGGATGGGATGGGGAGGTTCTCCCAGTCTGACCAGTGAGACTGGTTTCATACCCCTCTGCCTCAAGCTGTGCCCTGGGAGAGGCAGGTTTAGCCAGCAGCGCCTGGCTGGGGGATGCTCTGCTCTTCCTGGCTGTCTGGTCTTTTCCAGCCAGGAATGGCTGACCCTCTCTTCCCTGCGATGCCCTCAGCTGCAGAGCCTGCTGGACACCAAGAGCGTGTACATCCTGGACTGCTGGTCTGATGTCTTCATCTGGATCGGGAGGAAGTCGTCGCGGCTGGTGCGGGCAGCGGCGCTGAAGCTGAGCCAGGAGCTGTGCACCATGTTGCACCGGCCCAAGCATGCCATGGTCACCAGGAACCTCGAGGGCACCGAGTGCCAGGTAGGGCACGGACCTCTTGGATGGGGTGCTGGGTGAGGGTACTGTGGCCCAGGGGGCGTTTTCTGCTTCCCAGTTTCCACCTTGAGTATCTGGAGGTGTTCCAGAAATGACTGGATGGGGCACTTGGTGCTCTGGCTTGGCTGACAAGGTGGTGATCGATCAAAGGTTGGACTTGATGATCTTGGAGATCTTCTCCAGCCTTAATGATTCTGTGATTTAGGTGTTCAAGTCAAAGTTCAAGAACTGGGACGATGTCCTGCGCGTGGATTACACCCGGAACGCTGAGACGGTGCTGCAGGATGGTGGCCTGGCCGGCAAGGTCCGGAAGGATGCCGAGAAGAAGGACCAGATGAAGGCTGACCTCACAGCACTCTTCCTGCCCCGGCAGCCCCCCATGCCCCTCAGCGAGGTAGGGCTGGGGACCCCCAAGAATCCACCCCTGGGCATGGGCTGGGTGCTGATGGAGGGGCTGGGGGCTGATGGAGCACGTGGGGTCACAGGCAGAGCAGCTGATGGAGGAGTGGAACGAGGACCTGGATGGCATGGAGGGCTTCGTGTTGGAGGGCAAGAAATTCGCTCGCCTGCCCGAGGAGGAGTTTGGCCACTTCCACACCCACGACTGCTACGTCTTCCTGTGCAGGTGACACCCAGCTCTTGCCCTCGGGGGCTGCTGGACAACCTTGTCCCCCACCTCCCTGCTCAGCCCCCCAGGCTGCCCTATCCCTCACAACACTCCCTGTTCCTGCCCTCAGGTACTGGGTGCCAGTGGAGTACGAGGAGGATGAGGAGAAGAAGAAGAAGGGTGAAGGCAAAGGGGAGGAGGAGGGAGAGGAAGAGGAGGAGAAGCAGCCCGAGGAAGACTTCCAGTGCATCGTCTACTTCTGGCAGGGCCGGGAGGCCTCCAACATGGGTTGGCTCACCTTCACCTTCAGCCTCCAGAAGAAGTTTGAGAGTCTCTTCCCTGGCAAGCTGGAGGTGACACAGCTGGGGAGTGACACAAGTCCCCCTTTCTGCCCCTGATGCTGAGGGCAGGGGACAGCAACAGAGATGGGGGCTGGCAGGGGGGTGCAGCTGGGACTTGGGATTGTGTTTGGGGGGTCCCCATGGCCCCGCTGACACACAGCCCTGTCCAGGTGGTGCGCATGACCCAGCAGCAGGAGAACCCCAAGTTCCTCTCGCACTTCAAGAGGAGGTTTGTGATCCACCGGGGCAAGCGGAAGGACCGGACCAGCCCTCCCCAGCCCAGCCTCTACCACATCCGCACCAACGGCGGGGCCCTCTGCACCAGGTCAGTGCTCCAGGGGCTGCTCCGGGCCGGGCAGCACCCACAGGTGCCAGAGTCCAGGTGGGATACTTGCCAGTGGGCACAGCTGCCGGGTCTCCTGCTGACTTGGGGCTTCCTCCTCCAGGTGCATCCAGATCAACACGGATGCTGGTCTGCTCAACTCGGAGTTCTGCTTCATCCTCAAGGTACTGCTCCTGGCTGAGCATCCTCAGGGATGGCTGGGTGCCCTCCTGCCCCCTGAGCAGCACTGACTCTCTGCTCCCCAGGTGCCCTTTGAGAGCACAGACAACCAGGGCATTGTCTACACGTGGGTGGGCCGGGCGGCCGACCCCGATGAGGCCAAGCTGGCTGAGGACATCATGAACCACATGTTTGATGACTCCTACAGCAAACAGGTGAGTGGGGCTCACCAGCTTACCTGAGTGACAGTGACCACCCAGGCCATGCTCAGTCCTGTCCCTGCCCTTGCAGGTCATCAATGAGGGAGAAGAGCCCGAAAACTTCTTCTGGGTGGGCATTGGGAGCCAGAAGCCCTACGATGAAGACGCTGACTACATGAAGCACTCCCGGCTCTTCAGGTGGGCACTGGCCCAGGGAGGGCTGCTCTGATCTGCTGGTTCCCTTCCTCAGTGCCCAGGGCCTCTGCTCCCAGTTCTGTCCATCCCTTGGGAACCAATCAGCCAAAACAGAGCTGCTTCTTCACATCTCTTCCTTCTGCATGAGCCAGGTCCTAACAAACTCATGCCTGATGCTGTCCCCTTCTGGCTCTTCCCACAGGTGCTCTAATGAGAAAGGTTATTTCTCCGTGTCAGAGAAGTGCTCAGATTTCTGCCAGGATGACCTTGCTGATGATGACATCATGCTGCTGGACAACGGGCGAGAGGTGAGTTGAGGGCAGGAGGCTGTCCTGGGTCTGGATCTTCCAGTGGTTCCATGTGCTGAGCCAGCTGCTGGTCCTTCCCACAGGTCTACATGTGGGTGGGCACCCAGACCAGCCAGGTGGAGATCAAGCTAAGCCTCAAAGCGTGCCAGGTAAGGCCTCCCTCCGGTTTGGGGCTGTGGGAGGGAGGATTTGGGCACTTCCACCTCCCCTGGAGGCCCTGATGCAGGTGGTGCAGAGCCCTGACGGTGGGTGAGGGCTGGGGACCCCCATGGCTGTGCTCTGCCCCAGGTCTACATCCAGCACATGCGCTCCAAGGACCCCACACGTCCCCGTAAGCTCCGGCTGGTGCGGAAAGGCAACGAGCCCTGGCCCTTCACCCGCTGCTTCCACGCCTGGAGTGTCTTCCGCAAGCCACCTGCCTAAGGACTGGGGGCACCTGGTGCTCTGGCCATGCCCCCCTGGCACGGCTGGATCCCGGCACCCTGCGCTGCCACACACGCCTGCTCCCAGCCAGGCTTGGCTTGGAGCTGCTTCCCACCAAGCTGGGGCCAGTGGGGAGCACTGGGGCTGTCCCTGTGTCTCCACCTGCTCCTGGCACAGGGCTCCTTCCCTTCCTGGGGAGCTCCTGTTACACCCTGCTTGGGGATGCTGCTACTCCAAACCAGTGCTGAGCTCCCCCTGCAACTGGGAGGCAGGAGTGATTCCCAGTTTGGGTGGGAGGACGCTTTGCTAAGGAGAACTGGGGGAGCAAGGGGCTCTCAGCCCTGGGCCTTACAGCTGGGGGATGTACAGCTGTCCTGGGGGATGGAACCCTGGCAGGGATCAGCCCATCAGGATCATATCAATAAAGGCTGCACTTCTTACCCCAGGCTCTGTCTCACTGCCAGGTGGGGTGCTCCCCACCCTTCCCCTGCCCCTCCACAGCTCAGGGGAACCCCAGCACTCACCTGGCTCCAAGGCTCCCCGAACACCTGCAGCCTGGGCAGTTGATATTAAATGCTTTATTTTCAATATTAAAAACCAGTATTTTTAATAACTAAACAATGCTAAATTCATCTTACCAAAAACAAAAAAAAAAAAGGATGAGGTGGGGGGGTTCTACCAGGGACACTACAGCCCCGGCCTCGGCCGGCAGCAACAGAGCCCGACCCCCCCAGCCACACACGTACCGCAAGAGAGCTCGTGGGGGGCCACAGCGGCCCCACATCCCCAACAGGAGAGGGGAGGGGCCAGGCTGAGCCCCGTGGGGACAGCCACCATGGGCCAGGGGACAGAGCTGGCGTCACCCCAGGGCACCCTGGGAGGATGAGGCCAGGCTCAGAGCCCAGGGGCAATTTGGCACAGTGAGACCCCCAGGGTGAGGCAGCCCAGCCTGGGGCAGGAGGGGGCTGGGGCAGCCCCATTTGCCCCGCCACCCAGCACCAACACGGACCAGGACCAGGAGCCAGTGTGTATTCCCACAGCGTGATCCCATCCCAAACCCACCCGTGGCAGGAATTAGTGTCAGAAAGGAGCAGCAGGCACGGAGCCCAACCTGGAGAATAGCCCTTGGAGAAGCCACTAAGAGAAAAAGGCCACCTGTGACCCCCCACTGTGCCCCTCCCCGGGCTGTTCAAGGCCTCCAGTGCCCACCTGGGAGCCAGGGGGTCCCCGCTGGGCTCCCCTGGGAAGGGGACAGTCCCTGTATGGCAGCCGGAGCCTCCCGGCTGGTAGGGGACAGGGCTGTAAACTGCAGGGAGCTGGGCATGTAAACACAGAGCAGGGTATGGGGGGGTCGTGCCCAGGGGCTCCCAGCCCCCCACCTCCCCAGGGGACCAAAACTGGGGGACAAGTGGGATCCACGAGCCCCAGCTCTCCCCGTGGAGCCAGGGAAGCAGCAGCAGCAGCATCCCCCAGGAAGGGGGCTCTGGAGCAGGGGACAGTGACACTCGACCGTGTATAAAAAAATATCTTCCCCGGGAAGAGTTTGTGCCCCACGGGCCCGGCTCGGGGGTGCGGGGCCGGTGGGCGGGCAGGGAGGTGTGGGGGGAACGTGCCAGAGCCGGGGCGCGCTGGCGGCCGGCGCGGTGTTAGAGAAGAGGCGAGTCTACGTTACATGGGGAGGGGGCGCAGGGGGTCCAGTCGAGTCGCGCATCCCGGGAATCCGAGCACTGAGATGGGTCAGGGAGGCTGGTGGTGCCTGCAGGGGACATAGTCCCTGAGATGGGGACCTGGGGGGGCCCAGCACACATATCCCCACTGCTTCCCTCTCTCTACAAGCTCCAGGAACAACAGTTCCATCCTCCCGTCATGGATGGGGATGCCAGAGTGTGGCATTGGGATCCCAGCTCCAAATCCCACTCCCATCCCAGGGACCAGCCCCTCACAGACCTCACTTGATGAGGATCCCTGTGGGCCGGGCCTCATCCTCGCTGGCATTCCTCAGGTTCCGCTCTGCTTCCTCCGAGGACCTGGGGCAGAGTAGGGTCAGAGACAGCTGAGGGCACCACCATGGCCCCTCAGCACCAGCTACCCCCATTCCCACCCCACTCACGCCAGGAAATCCTTCACTTCCTCCACAGTGATGTCCCCAGTGGTGTCCAGCGGGTTCTCCAGGCTGCTGTTTGGGGAGTCAATGGGGCCAGGCGAGAAGGCAGCCGAGTGTTCCTCAGGAGACCCTGGAGAGTGATGGGAACAGGAGGGATTGGAGGCAGCCAGGACACGAAGCTGGCCCTGTAGCAGAGCCCACAGGACGTGGTGTCTGTGCAGGGACAGGGTGACCACTCACGGTCGCTGTCAGAGGGCGAGTGCCGGCCCTCGGGGCTGCGGGGGACGTGGGTGCCATTTGCCTGCGGCAGCTTCGGCGTCGCCATCAAGCTGTTGCTGGAAGGAAAGGGAGAAGTTACATCCACAGCCAGTGCCAAGGGAGTGGGTGCACAGGGCTGCTGCCACAGCAAAGCCACCCACGCCCCCCAGGGTATGTCCCACCTGAGGCAGGAGGTGTCCTGGAGCCGGGCAACCTCCAGCCGGCACAGCGGCTCCGTCACGTTCCTGGCGCTCAAAGAGAAGCGCTCGAACTCTGATGGTGAGATTAGGTAGAAACCTAGAGAGGGGATAAAATGGAGCCTCAGGGGGGCTGCAACAAAGGACAACGTCCCAACAGCATGGGCTGTCACCTGGTGCCCTCACCTTGGCCATGCTTGGTGAAGACACAGGAGGCAATGCCGCTGATGTCCTCCTTGCGGATGCAGCCGTAGTGGACCTGGGGCCGCAGGCTGGGCACAGTGAAGATGTGGATGTCCCCGAGGTTGGTGAGACAGGCCAGGCAGTTCTCCAGGCGCTCCTCAGAGCCAGCACTGGCCAGGCTCACCAGGGCCACCTTCCGCACCCGGCAGCCCTCGTGAGCTGTCAGCTTGAACTTCGTCTTGGCACTCACTTTGGGCAGCGTGAAGACCTGGGAGGGGGAGAGGAGCTAGGTGTCAGAGGGGAACAGGAACCTGCAGGATTTTGGGGGACACCTTGGCCCTTGGCAAAGGGCAGCACCTTTCCCTTGGATCCATCACTGTGGGGACAGGCATAGGAGTGCTCACAGACCTGGCTGGTCACCTCCAGCCTTGTCCCGGCACAATGGGGATGTAAGACATGTTGTGTCCCATCCCTTCTACAGCAAAACAACAAACCCCACGCTCACCTTGAACTGCTCCTCGGAAGAGATGAGCATGGAGTGGCTGCCCTGCATATCGGGGGCCTTGGCGAGGTCCCGAGACACCTCGTAGGGCTCTGGCAGGGGGTTCCCCCGCCCATCCAGCACTGCAATGGCCACCACTGGCGCCCGGTGCATCAGCTGGATCTCCTTCCCCAGCACCGCCTCCACCGCCCGCTCCGAGAACTTCTCCTGCGACGGCACCTCCAGGGCGTAGGCGAACACCGACCCAGAATTGGTCCCTGCCCACATCGTGGGGCCGTGGTGGGCGGCTGCAGGGGTGGGAGCAGTGTCAGAGCACCCTCCCCACAGCATAGCACCAGCCAGACCCAGCCTGGGGGCTTCTCCCGGGGCGGAAAGAGGGGTCTCACCATCACGGAGGAAGGTGTCGGCGAAGTAGAGGCACCGCACGACCCCCGAGAGCGAGTCATCGGCCGAGCGAGGCTCGATCCGCCGCTGCACCGGTGTCATCTCCACCTCGGGGGGCCCCGCCTGCTCCGCCAGCTGCGCGTTGGCCTCCTGCACCTGGGGAGGGGACACTGATCAGTCCCTGCACAGCGGGGACACGGAGCTACCGTGGTGGGTCCCGCTCGCTGCCCACCTTGCTGGAGGGGCTGCTGGCGTTGAGCCTCTTCTTGCCGGACACACGGCTCTTGCGGATGCGGCGGAAGGACTGGCGCAGGGACTTCTTGAGGGACTTCACGCGGGACAGGGGCCCCTCCATGGCCAGCGAGTCGTTGGGGTGCAGGGTACACCTGCAGGCACCGATGCTGCTCAGCGCCCGGACCCACCACGTCACTCCAGGGGTCCCCAGCACTGAAATCCCCCATACCTGGCCAGCACGGGGTTGCGCCGGTAATAGTCAAAGAGCCCGAAGCCGTGGCTGGTGCCGAAGGCCACGAGGTTCCACTCAGAGTGGAGGGTGACAGCGGTGACAGCGGCAGGGGGGATGCACTGCACCAGCACACTGGGCTGGAAGCCAGGGGCGAAGGGCAGGGGGCCATTCCGGGGGGCCAGCCGGTCGTGCCCCTTCCAGGTGAAGCCCTCACGGTCCTGCAGCAGGTCCACCGTGGCCACACTGACTGCGTGCTCTGACTTCTCGTCACTCAGCTCCATGACCAGCACCTGCAGGGACAAGCATGATGTGGGGACACACACGAGGACTCCCCAGCCAGCCACCTTGCAGCAGCCCAGGGGCTAAACCCTGTAGGTAGGAGGCCTTCAGGGACAGCCAAGGGTGTCTGCAGGGCCTGTAGCCCCTCCATGCTGTGAGTCCCCAAGTGGGGAGCCGAGAGGTGCCCAGCAGCCCTCGCTATGCTCTCCCTGCCCTACCTGCCCTGCCGTGCCTGCCACCACCATCTTGGCTGTGTACTTGCAGAGCGCGATCTTCTGCACGCCCAGGCGCGGGTCGTCGCTGTAGGGATCAAAGCAGCCCACCTGCGGGAGGGGACAGGTGAGGGGGGGGCTGGCACCCTCCACACACCTGTGGGGTAGCCTCCCACTGCACCCCCACGTCCTCCCAGCAGCTGTGGCACATGGGCCACTCCGGGCATCACGCCCAGGAAAGGCCTGACCCCACACACCCTCCCGACTCTCCCCCCACCACCAGGGCAGACCCGCGGGACGGGGCACACGGAACAAACGTCCCTTGTGTCCCCACGGTGCGTCACACGGCAGCTGTGCCCTGAGCCGGGGGACACGTCCCCGGGGCACAGCCGGGATGGCTCCAGCAGGTGCACCCCCACGTGCCCGCCTCTGGGCTTGCTCCTCCCCATGCTGGCAGAGCCAGGGGAGTGCTGGGGTCCCTGGCAGTGCCCACCCACCCTGGGGACCTCACCTTGCGGAACGGCGGCCACTCCTCTTCGCTCGCCTGGTTGAGGCTGTCGTTGTGCTCACAGTCTGTCTGGAAGATGCTGGCGGTGCCCAGCTTGTAGAGGGGCTTCAGGGAGACCCCCGAGGCGTCCCAGAACCGCACCGTGCCGTCCTCGTGCCTGGGAGGGGGGGGCCCTGTCAGCACGGGGCCCCGACATCTGCCCAGCTAAACAAGAGCTGCCTGTGTGCTGGCAGCCACCGTGCCAGAGGGGGGGACAAGGGGGGACAGTGCAGCGGGTGACACACTCATGCCCAGCCATCAAGCTGAACGAGGAGGGGCAGCCCACCCAGCAAGTGCGGCTAGACCTCACCAGCACCCCATCCCAGTCCCCCACCGCAAGAAGGGGTGAAGATGTGTGTTCCCACCCAGTTTGGGTTTCCCAGGCCCCTTCCCCACTGCCAGGCCACTCACCCAGTGAGGAGAAGCCCCCTCTGTGTGGGCTCCTGGGCCAGGTTCTTCCCCCCGTCAATGGGCCAAGCCTGGAGGGAGGGATGGAGAAGGAATGGAGGGAGGGAAGGATAGAGCCCCTCCTTGGGGGCTCATGAGTCCCCCTCCCCACCATCCCCATCACTGACTGCAGAGGACTGCCGGGGGCTCTGCTGCTCGCCGACACTGACGATCCTCTCCCAGAGCTTGAGGGGTACATTGGAGACGTGGCAGGAACAGGTGATGGCGGAGGAGTGGAGGGGTGCCAGGTACGGGGCAGGGATGGTGGGCCAGCCTGGTGTCTGGAGGTCGATGGCTACCAGCTCCTCCTCCACCAGCACCACAAGGGCTCGAGGGTTCTCGAAGCCTGGGGAGGGGGGAGATGGCTGCTGCAAAGGGAGACCCTCACACCATCACCCACTCCCCGGGGTGGCCCCAGCTGGACGTACCTCCCTCGGGCACCTCTGCGCTCTGCACAGTGAAGAAGTCGATGACACGGGAGGTGAAGTCAAGCGTGGCCAGGCTCTGGCCCTGCAGCACGCTCACGCAGTGCCGGTCGCCATAGCTGGCCCGTGGCATCCCCCCACTGAAGATGATGAAGGGGTTCCTGGGTGGGATGAAGCAGCTTCCATCAGCCCCTGGGCCCCCTGGTGCCCCCTGTGCCCACCTCCAGCCCGCCCACATACCCCGACTCGCAGGTGCGCCAGAGGATTTTGCTGATGGCTTTGCAAGGAAACGGACCTGAAAGGAAGACACCGACCATGTGGCTGTGGCACCGGGATGGGGGGGGGATCATCTCCCAACCCCACAGCCCCCCAAGATGCCCATCCCGTACCATAGGGGATGGTGGACATGACAGGCTGCTGTGTCTTCTGGCCAGTGCCGCTCACTGCCCACACCATGTACCCGCCGTCGCTGTGGGAGCTGACGATGCTCTTCCCGCTCTGCTCCCAGGCCAGGCTCTCCAGCTGCTGCAGGAGCACATGGTGGGCTCAGCACCCGGATGGGGACACACACACAGGGCCACAGCCCTGCCAGCCCCCCACCAGCCCCGATACCTGGTTCCCCAGGAAGAGGTGCTGGACGGTGCGCGTGCTCTGCTCCCAGAGGACCACCAGTCCCCGGCTGTACCCGATGAGGAGCCGGCTGCCGTCACGTGGGTGCTCCTGGAGGGATTCCACCGGCCCCAGCGCCTTCCCGCAGCGGTAGTCATCAGGGACACTGTGGGGGGGACAAACACAGGGGGTCAGGGGGGACTGGGGGTGGTGGGGAGGGGACACGGGGTGTGCAGGGCTCTCACCTCTGCAGGATCTCGTCTGGGAAGAGGGTTTTGTCCTCCAGTGGTGTCAGGGTGGGAAGGGTGAGGAAGTACACAGCACCACCCTCAGTGCCCAGGCAGACCACCGTGCTGGCTGACATCGGCAGGACCACCGTCACCCGTGTGATGCCAGGGGAGCAGCTGGAAGGGGGTTGGGGGCTGCATTGGGTCTGGGGGAGTGGTGGAGAGATCCCACACCTCCTTTGCTCAATCCCTGCATACCCATCCCCCTGGGCTCAGAAGGACAGGGACAGCCCCAGTGCTGACAGCAATTAGAACCATTAATCACCCCCGGGCCCTGCCAGCACCTATAAAAAGCCCAGGGCTGCGCTGCACCCCCCACAGCATCCCAGTCAGGATCGGAGGAGGATCCTGGTGGAGAAAACACCACCACTGAGGGGACCTTGGCCACCGTCCCGCCGGAGCAGGGCGGCCGCTCCCACGCGCCGTTCCCAGCCGGCAGTGATATCGCTGCGGCCGCAGCCCCACGGGGGAGCGGCTGGGACCCCCCCAGGCAAGTACTTAGCGCTGCCGGACCCTGGGCGTCCAGGGAGGCCGAAGCTGCGGGTCTCTTCCAGGTGGGAGCAGCCCTCCTTCTGGCAGACCTCCCAGAGGTGCAGCGTGTTGTCATCCAGCAGCGAGAGGAGCCAGCCCTGGGGATGGAGGGATGATAGTGGGGTGTGTAGGGGGCATGGGGGCTGCTGCCAGACCCCCTCGAGGACACCCAAGTACCTGGCCGGGGAGGAAGTGCAGCTGGGTGACAGTGGCCGTCTCCTTGTGCAGTCCTGTCAGCTCCACGCCTGGCGCGCCGTATCTGGTGGGGCCGTCAAAGAAACAACGAGGGTAGAGCCCCCCCTGCCCCCAGTGAACCCCATGACCTCCCGAATTAGCGCAGGTCACACTTCTGCCTGCAGGTGATAGTTTAGCCTCCTGTCCCTGGGAGAACCAGGGCAGAGCATCCCTGGCTGTACTCTGTATCAGAGCTGGCTTTGGCACCACTGTCCCCAGCTAGGATCCACCAAGCACCTCTGACTGGGATGCCCTGGGTCAGGCTGGGATCCAGGCACCTCTGACTGGGATGCCCTGGGTCAGGCTGGGATCCACCAGAACCTCTGACTGGGATGCCCTGGGTCAGGCTGGGATCCACCAGAACCTCTGAATGGGACGCCCTGGGTCAGACTGGGATCCACCAGAACCTCTGACTGGGACGCCCTGGGTCAGACTGGGATCCAAGAACCTCTCACTGGGACACTCCAGCCAGGCTGGGATCCACCAAACAACTTCACCTCCAGCTGGGACACCCCGGGTCAGGCTGTGGCCAACACACGGCCAGGCTGGGTGTGTGAGAGGCGCCGGGAGCCCCGGCACACACCGGCAGCGGGGCGGGGTTCGGCATGCGCCGGCACAGCCTCACTCACCCAACTGGTCCCGGCTCCTTCGGCGACGCCGCTCGGCAGGAACCGGGGCAGGACCCACACAGTGGCTCCAGCACCACAAAGAGCACCCCGGCCTGGCATGCCCGACACCCCCAGACCTGGCCAGCTGCACCCCCAGTACGGTGACACCACTGCATGGCATAGCCATGTCTGGGCACATCGTGTGCTGGGGGTCGTTGCCCTCAGTCACCTCCCGGTGCCCTCGGCATAGGGAACCAGCCCATCGGCTCTGCCCGGCAGGACAGGCAGGAGTTGTCTGGCAGTGCCAGGCACAGCCAAGCCAGCAGAGCCAGGTGGGAGCCATGGAGTTTTGGGGAGAGCAGACAACAGGGTGTGCGAGGTGGAGCATGCAGGGGGCTCTGGGCACTACATAGTAGGGGGTATGCCACCAATCCTCGAACATCCTGGGGTCTTTCCCCACCAAAAATGGTGCCACAAGCTGAGCCCTTAAGGCAAATAGCTCAGGAACATCAGTGACACCAGTGTGTGGGACCCCCAGCTGCCCCAGGAGAACCCACCATGTGCTGGCAGCCCCTTGATGCTGGACTGCCCCTGCGGCCAGACCCACCCAGCCCGGATGGGGAGCACCTATGGGTGCCCCCACTAACCAGTAACACCAGTCAGGCCAGCTCTGGCTGCTGCCTCACCCGGCCACAGCTTCCGCGGCACCACCAACCTCCAGAAGCATCTTTTTGGTGGCAGCCAGAGCAGGGTCGCATGGGGCACGGGGTGCAGGACCACACCGTGTACCACCCCAAAGCCATCCCCGTAGAGGATGCTCGGGGTGCTGCAGCCCCCACAAGGGCACCCCATGGCACCGGGGGGGCTCAGCCAGGACCAGCACCCGCGGGTGGGCAGGCGGGCAAGCGGGGCGGCCGGCGACATCGCGGCCGGGCTGGCACCCGGGCAGCCCCAGCAGAACAAAACACGCCATCTTTGTGCTCGGGAGGCCGCGAGCCGCCGGCCTGGGGGAGGGGGAGCGTGGCGGCCCCCCCACACCCCGACCCCGACCCTGCTGCTGCAGGCGCAGCCGCCCCCGCGCCCCCACCCCGCATTCCTGCGGCGCGGGGGCCCCCCGAGCATGGGCCGCATCCAGCCCTGGCCGCCCGCCAGCAGCCCTCTGAAGTCTCCCTGCACGCTGCCGGCAACAAAGCCCGGCCGGCATCCCCCGCTTCGGCCCCCCACCCGGGACCGGGCTCGGCGCCCACCACAGCCCCTCACCCCGGCGCCGGGCTGGCCAGAGCCCCCGCTGGCCCCCCCCAGGGCTGTGTGGACAAGGCCAGGATGCACAGGAGCCACCCTGGGATGTGGGGGTGACACCGGGAAGGACCCCCACTTGGGATGCCACCTAGGACAGCCAAGCCCCTTTGTCCCCCCTCGATGTTTTGGGTGAGGTGGGGGTTTCCTCCAGCCTCTTCTTCCCTGCTCGGCCCAGCTGCAGCACAGCTGGACGGAGGGATGGACGGATGGACGCCAGCAGAGCAGGGGCTGCCGGATGGACCAGAAGCAGCACAGCCACGTCTCCAAGCATTCCCCAGGATGCAGAGAGCCAGAGGAGTCCAGGGGTGCTCAGGGAGTCCTTACCTCCTGCTCATGTAGGGGAAAAGGATACAGCTTGACAGCTCCCGCCTTGGTGCCGATGGCCATCACGCGCAGGACGGGGTCGTAGGCCAGGGCGCTGGGCTGGCTGGGGAAGCCATGCTCCACTGTCTGCCACAGGGACAGGCAGGTCAGGGCGGGAACACCCCACCCCTGGCCCCCCCAGATCCCCTCCATGGCCCCTCTACCCCCCACAGCTCTGATCCTGCACCAGCCTGAGCATCACCCCTACAAAAGGGGATCATGAGGACACTGTCTTGTCCCCCACCGACATCAAGGGGGGGGCCTTGGAGAGGGGGACATCTCTCCATCACTCCTCACCTAATTTCCACCCAGCACCCCAAAACCCAACCCGAGAGCCACACTGAGGGCCAGGGTACGTCTGAGCTTGGACAAACCACCCCAACACCCACCAACGCTTTGGGGATGGATGGGATGCCCTGCTCTAAAGGGGCAGGGGACACTCCAAGAGGGGTGAGCAGGACCCCTACCACGACATCACCGGGGGTCCCCCATTGCCAGGTGGCAGAACGAGGCGAGCGGGACTGGCCAGCGCCCGGGACGTCCCCGCAGGAGCCTCGTGCTGCCCGCGGGCACCTTCCCAAGGAAGTCCCGGCCGACGACGGCGTGCCTGGGCTCGCCAGCCCGGGAGGGGCTGCTGCCTGGCAGCGGGGGACGCGAGGGGCACCCACCCGCAGGGCTCCCTCCCGGGGGCAGCTCCCGTGGCGGAGCAGCCACCACGGCGCGATCAGACGATACGGAGGCTGCCGGAGCCAGACTGGCCGGATCCTGACCTGCTCCCTTTGTCTGGGGCATCCGAGAGGCGCAGCGGGGCGGCTTTTCACACCCGCTGGCGGCAGCCACCGTCACCCCAGCTCCTGCTCCCCTCCCGAGGGACACCTTCAGGAGTGTGACAACATCCCCCAGCCCATCCAAGGCGTCCCAGCCCATCCAAGTGGGTACCAGCCCACCCAGGGGGTGAGGCAGAGGATGCTCGTGGGTGCTGGTCCCTGTGACTGCCCCACAGAGGGTCACTTTGAATCCCCCTGGGCAGGAGGAAGGAGCTGCGACAGCAGCAGTGCAGGGACACCACAGTGATGCTTTAGGCTGGGGTCCAACATGATGACAGTGGCAAAGGCTCCCCAAAAAGTGCTGTCCTGGCTCCGCAGCATCCCCAGGCCCAGAGGGGGGCCCGGCTCAGCCCCCCACCCACAGTCCTCCCTCCCGCTGCCGCATCCGGCAGGCTGTGCCGGCCGGCCAAGGCGCGCTCCCGGCCAAATTACCGCAAATCCCAGGCAGATCTGGAGCTCGGGAGGAAAAACAACCCTTAATGGGAGGCAGGTGGGCAGCCGGCGGCCCCAGCGCCAGGATGGCCGGAGTAGGGCTCTCCACAGCCCCCCACGGGACATCCCATGTGCACGGATCCCCCAGGTGCCCCTCGGGCAGGATCCGGCCATGGGACTGTGCTCCCCAAAAACAAGGGAGCTCCAGCTGGGCTGAGCCTTGTACCCTGGCTGAGCTGAGCCTTGTACCCCGGGCCAGACCCCTCCGGGGGGGTCAGGGCTGTGCTGGGCAGCGGGTGCTGGTTCTGACCCCCACCCCACAGCACACCCCAACAACTCCCAGCCCAGCCCCACCGTGGGACAACCCGGGGGTCCCTCTGGTGTGCAGCACCATCCCTACCGTGAGTTGGGCAAGTACCCAACGGCAGTGCCAGGACGTGCCAAAGGATGGACAGACACGGCTTGGGCTCATCCAGGGGCCACTGCCGGTGGTCTCCTGCACCCCGGGGCCAGGGCAGGAGGGTGGTCCCAACTCCACGGAGCTCCCGGGAGGAGGTGCAGGGAGTCCCATGTGGGCAACCCTTGGCACAGCCCGATGTCCCGAGGGAAAGGTCCCCCACCCCAGGGCTCGCAGGGTCCCGCCGGGGTTGTTTGGTGAGTTTGGGGGTCACCCCCACCCCGAATGAGGGGGCCGAGCAGGAAACCTCCCCAGTGCCCAAACTGCAACTCCGATGCCTTCTGAGCCCCAGACACACAAATTTGGGGCACAAGCGGACCAAGCCCCAGGGGTCACCACCACAGCCCTTCCTGCTGACACAGAGGGTCCAGCCCCCCAGTATCCCACTCCTGGGAGGAACGGGGTGAGGGGCAGAGCCAGGGATGCCCCAGGGCCAGGCAGGGCGGGGGGATCGCGGGACACCCCGAAACGCCCGGGAGAAGCGCCGGGACAGGGGGAATGCGGGACCCGGGACACTCCCGGAGGGATGTCGCGGCAGGGAGGGGGTCACATCCCATCACCGGGGGCTCCCGGTGACCACCCCGGGGTGTCCCCTCCCGCAGCCCGGGCTGTCCCCGGTTCCCCGGACTGTCCCCGGTCCCCAGGGGTGTCCCCGGTTCCCCCGGGGTGTCCCGGTCCCCAGGGGTGTCCCCGGTCCCCCCGGCTGTCCCCGGTCCCCCCGGGCTGTCCCCGGTCCCCCCGGTCCCCAGGGGTGTCCCCGGTCCCCCGGGCTGTCCCCGGTCCCCCAGGGCTGTCCCCGGTTCCCAGGGCTGTCCCCGGTCCCCCCGGTTCCCAGGGCTGTCCTCGGTTCCCAGGGGTGTCCCCGGTTCCCAGGACTGTCCCCGGTCCCCCCGGGTGTCCCCGGTTCCCAGGGCTGTCCCCGGTCCCCAGGGTTATCCCCTCCACGGGGAGCGGCGGGTCTCGGTGCGGCCGCCCCGGCACTCACGCCGGTCCCGGGGGCGGTGCCCCGCTCGCCTCCCTGCGGGCAGCATCCCTCCCGGTACCCCCGGTACCCCCGGTATCCCCGGTACCCCCGGCACCCCCGACCCTGCCCCGCACTCACCCCGGGACATGCCGTGGCGGCGGCCGGGGCCGGGGCGGCGGCGGCGGGAGGAGGACGAGGACGAGCAGAGGGAGGATGGAGAGGAGGAGGAGGAGGAGGAGGAAGTCTGCGGCCGCCTTCTCCCGCCGCCCCGGGCGGTCCCGCGGAGAAACTTCCCCCGCCTCGCCCGCCTCCCCGCCCGCCGCTTCCTTCCTCGGGGTCCCGGGGGACCCGCCCGGCCGGGCTTGGGGGGCAGCCCGTGCAGGACCCCCAAGCCCCCCGGACCGCCCCGAGCAAGGGGCTGCAGCCCCCGGGGCCGGGCGGGGAGCAGAGATGCTGTCCCGGCTGCCTGAGCCCCCATCGCTGCCACCCCATCCCCGCCGGTGGCTCCCACCGCGACCCCCCATCCCTGGGGACAGGGACAGGACAGACCCCACTGCAGAGCTCGGGGGGGCTAAAAGGGGCTGAGGAGGGAGCTCCCTGGGGGCATGGGGGGTGGCAGCCCCTGCCCTTGGGCTGCCTCGGGGTCTGGGTGAGGGTTGGGTAGGGGCACAGAGGGGACCGGCTGCCCGGGAGGGACCTGGGGCCACCCTGCTGCACCCCAAGGGGAAACAGGAGGGTCCTGGGGCTGCGGTGGCAGCAGAGCCCACCCCGAGCACAGCCTTGTCCTGCTGGGTCAGGGCCAGAGGAGCCCCAGGTGCTCTGAGGGTCCCTGCAAGGACCATCCCCCCCAAGCTGGGAGTCCCCATAAGGGCCAGGCCCCCGCCCGCAGCGCCCCCGAGAGCCCCTGGGGCAGGAGGGGCTCGTGGGGGTCACCCGGGACTGGAGGGGAGGCAGTTCCCTGGGCAGTGGGCGGCCTGTCCCCATCCTCATCCCGCCATCTGCAGCTGTGGGACCCTCTGCGTGCTCCCAGCACGGGGCACCAGGACTGGGACCCACCCGGGGATCACCAGCCCCGTGTCCCAGCCTGGGCACCGCCGTGAGTGGGGTCCCCATGAGGTGCCAGACCCCCATCCCACACCGCAGGGCACCTGGCTGATGACAGCAGCCTGCTCTGGGGACAAGGGTGGCACTTCTTGGAGCAGCCAGCCCCGAGTGGGACAGGATGTGACCTTCCTGTCCCCCCATGGGCAGGTGGGCTCCGGGCACTGGTGGCACCAGCCCAGCGATGGCATCAGGAGCGCGTGGCCCTGGAGGTGTCACCGCTCTTGGGAGGTGTCACAGTGTCCCCGTCCCCACTGCGAGGGAGCAGCCACACGTGGGACATGGAAACAGCTCTGCCCGGCGAGCCGGGCTGCTCTGAGGGGTCGGGCTGCTGTGGCAATCCAGGCTGCTGTGACAACCCGGGCTGCTGTGAGAGTCTGGGGTGCCCCGAGGTGCCAGGGCATCCCTCTGGCTCTGCCGTCTCTTCTGTCCCTGCCATCCATTCTGTCCCTGCTGTCTCTTCCATCCCTTCCGTCCCTTCTGTCCCTCCTGTCCCTTCCATCCCTTCAGTCTCTTCTGTCCCTTCCGTCCCTTCTGTCCCTTCCGTCCATGCCGTCTGTTCTGTCCGTTTTGTCCCTTCCGTCCCTCCTGTCCCTTCTGTCCTTTCCGTCTGTTCCGTCCCTTCCGTCCCTTCTGTCCCTCCTGTCCGCGCTGTCCCCGCTGTCCCTTCTGTCCCTTCCATCCCTCCTGTCCCTTCCATCCCTTCTGTCTCTTCCATCCCTTCCGTCCCTTCTGTCTCTGTCTTCTGTTCTGTCCCTTCCATCCCTTCCATCCCTCCTGTCCCTTCCATCCCTTCTGTCTCTTCCATCCCTTCTGTCCCTTCTGTCTCTGTCGTCTGTTCTGTCCCTTCCATCCCTTCCATCCCTTCTGTCCCCACCGTCCCTCCTGTCCCCGCTGTCCGCGCTCAGCTGCCGTCCCCGCCGTGTCCGCCAGGGGGCGCTGCTCCCCAGCGGGCCGTGCCGGGGGGCGTGACCCCTCTCCCTTTGGGCCCGCCCCGGTGGGTGTGGCGCCACTTGGCCACGCCTCCTGTCAGCGCGCGCGCGGTGACGTCAGGGCCGGGTGCGCAGCGCGGTGGGCGAGACCACTGCGCCTCTTGGCGGGGGGGAGCGCGGGGCTGTCCCGGCGCGCACGGAGCGGCGCTCCCGGCGGGCACGGCCGCGAGGAGGCGGCGGCGGGCGGGGAGGAGCGGGGAGCGGCCCCGGGGCGGCGGCAGCGGCGTTACCCGCGCAGAGGGGCGGGCGGATAGCGGGGCTGCCCCGGGGAGACCCCCTGTGTGCGGGGGGAGTGGGGCTGTCCCGGGAGGTACCACTGCGGCGGTGGGGGCGGGCTGTCCTGGGAGATACCACTGCGGCGGGGGGGAGGGGGGGCTGTTCCGGTGCGCGGCGGCGGCTCCGGCAGTGCCGGGACAGGCGGGACGGCCGGGACAGGCGGGGTAGCCGGGATAGGTGGGAAAGGCGGGATAACCGGGATAACCGCGATAACCGGGATAGCCGCGGTAACCGGGAGCCTTCGGCCGCGCCCATGCCGAGCAGCAGCTGACGGCGGCGCGGACGCGGCCATGGAGCGGCGGGCGGGCCGGGCGCTGCGCGGCCTGTCCCTGTCCCTGTCCCTGTCCCTGTCCCTGTCCCTGCTGCTCCTGCTGGTCCCGCCGCGCCCCGGCTGCGCAGAGCGCGCCCCCGGCCCGCACCTGGACGACACGGCCCTCATCGCAGGTGAGCCCCGGCACGGCACGGCACGGCCCGGCCCGCGGGCACCGCGCTCGGCACGGCAGGGCTCGGCACCGGCGGCGGGGCTGCGTGTGGGGCTGTGTGCGTGTGTGGGGCTGTGCGCGTGTGTGGGGCTGTCTTTGTGGGTGTCTGTGGGGCCGCCCGTCTGTGGGGCTTTCTTTAGGGCTGCCCGTCCATGGGGCTGGGGCTGTCTGTGGGGCTCTCTTTAGGGCTCTCTCTCCGTGGGGCCGGCTCTCTATGGGGCTCTCCGTGGTGCTCTCTTTAGGGCTGCCCGTCCGTGGGGCCAGCTCTCTCTCTTCGTGGGGCCGGGGCTCTCTGTGGGGCCGGGGCTCTCTGTGGGGCTCTCTTTAGGGCTCTCTCTCTGTGGGGCCGGCTCTCTGTGGGGCCGGGGCTCTCTGTGGGGCTCTCTTTAGGGCTCTCTCTCTGTGGGGCCGGCTCTCCGTGGGTCTCTCCGTGGGTCTGTCCGTGCTGTGTCTCGGGCTCGCCCTCCGCCC
This sequence comes from Xenops minutus, assembly GCA_035221455.1. Classification (NCBI taxonomy): domain Eukaryota; kingdom Metazoa; phylum Chordata; class Aves; order Passeriformes; family Furnariidae; genus Xenops; species Xenops minutus. Next base: position 14,065,030 of record JAWWEE010000030.1, on the reverse strand, counting down.
ACGGGGCTGTGCCGGGGCCGTCCCGGGAGCCCCGCGGGTTTATCGGGTGTTCTCAGGAAATCATTGCCGGGTTCGTGTCCCCCCGAGCGGCACAGCCCTGGCTCCACCTGCCCTGGGCCCCTCGATTTCCACCCCCCGGCCCCCAAAGCCGCCCCAGCCGAGAGGAGAGCAGAGCCGAGCCCGGGACGGTCGGGTGTCCGTGGGCTGTGCCCTTGTGCAGTGCCCGAGGTCAGCGCTGGAACCCCGGCCCGGGTCCCTGCCGGGCACCCACCGCACACGGGGCACCACGTGCCGGGCCTTCCCACAGCCTTGGTTTGGTGCTCCTGGGGCTGGCGGGGGAGCGGGGCCGGCCTGGAGCTCCCTGGGGACTTTGGGTGCAGGGGAAGGTGGCTGGGTGAGAGGTCCCGGCAAGGGTCGTGAGCGAAACCGGGTGGTGGGAGCTGCACCCGGGGCAGAGATCCTAGAGCTGCACCTGGGGCAGAGACCCCGGAGCTGCACAGGGAGCAGAGACCCAGGAGCTGCCTAAGGGGCAGACCCTGGAGCTGCACCCGGGGCAGAGACCCTGGAGCTGCGGTGGGAGCTGCCCCCAGGGAGCAGAGACCCTGGAGCTGCACAAGGGGCAGAGACCCTGGAGCTGCGGTGGGAGCTGCCCCCCGGGG
>JAWWEE010000030.1:14044462-14064271 GCA_035221455.1 Xenops minutus | reverse complement strand
CGGGGGCGCTGCGGGTCCCGGTGCGGGTCCCGGTGCCGGTGCGCGCTCCCGGTGCCGGTGCCGGTGCGCGCTCCCGCCGAGCCCGGGGCAGGCTCCGCCGCGGCGGGGGCGGGGCGGCGTGAGGGGGGTGGGGGGGCGGCCCTGACTGACAGCCCCGCCCGCCAATCACCGCGCGGCAACGCGCGCCGCGCGCCGCGGCCACGCCCACCTCGCGCCGCGCCTGCGCCGCCGCGGTGCACCATGGGGGCTGTAGTCCCTCCCCTCCCGCCCGACTCTCCCCCGCGCTTTATTTATTCATATTGGGGGGTGGGCCTTTTTACTTTGTTTTTTTTTCTTCTTTTTAGCTTTTTCTTTCGCCTTTCCCTCTCACGGAGCCCGCAGGACCGCGGGGCGCCCCACAGCCATGGGGTGCCCCAACATGGCGGCGCCCGGGCCCGGCGCTCCCCGGGGCATTCCCGGGGCATTCCCGGGGCATTCCCAAAATTACCAGCCCAGCCTCATTCCCGGCCGGCCACTCATCGCTCCCCCCGCGGCACCGGGAGCGCTGCTCCCCGCTCCCCACGGGTGGGAGGGGGCGCGCCCTGCCCTGCCCGGGTTTGGGGTTCGGGGTTCGGGGTTTGGGGTGAGTCAGGCCGGGCAGGGCGCGGCGTCCCCTCCCTGATGAGTAACCCCGGCCCGGGGAGATGCGGGGCTGTGGGGCGGCAAACAGCCCGAGGGGCAGCGGTGGGGAAGGGCTGGAGGGGGGGGAGGCACAGGGACAGCCCCGGGCTGGGACAGCTGGGGAGGAGGAGGAGGAGGGACAGAGGGGAGAAAGTGGGAGGAAGAGGGGGGAGAGGAGAGAGGAGAGGGAAAGCGAGAGGAGTGGGGGGAGAAGAGCAACTGGAGGAAGAAGAGGGGAGGGAGAGGAAGAAGAGAAGAGGAAAAAGGGAGGAGGAACAGGAGAGGAGAAAGAAGAGGAAAGAGGAGGAACAGGAGAGGAGGAAGAGAAGAGGAGAAAGAGAAGAGGAAAAAGGGAGGAGGAAGAGAAGAGGAAAAAGGGAGGAGGAACAGGAGAGGAGAAAGAAGAGGAAAGAGGAGGAACAGGAGAGGAGGAAGGGAGGAGGAACAGGAGGGAAAGGGAGAGGAGGGATTGAAGAGGAAGGAGATTGGAGGCCACCCACGAGGCCAGCAGGCCCCTTCCACCCCCTCCTCATCCCACGCCCACCCACTCCTCTCCCTGCAGGAGGAAGGTGAGGGGCCCCCTGTGAGGCCGAAGCACAGGGCGCTGAGCCCATCTGGGCACCAGCTCCGGCCGTGGGCAGGGTGGGAGCTGCGGGAGGAGGAAGAGGAGGGCAGTGAGCCCTGTCCCTGCTTTCTAGGACAGCGCAGGAGGCAAAGCCACCACGCTCAGCCGCCCCGTCCCCGGGGAGCTGGTGACTCCCTTTATTTAGAACCAGTTCCCTGCTCCCAGCCAGCTCGATTCTGCCAGGGGGAATCGAGGCACGTCCCAGCCCACAGCACCACCACACAAGGCAGGCAGAGCGATGCTTTCTGCTTTTATTCAATTAATGCAGCAATCTATACAAGAAAAAAAAAATAATAATAATGAAACCATGAAATTCCAAACCCTGACAGTGAAGAACCAAATTCTTCCTAAGAATCAACCGGAATTAAAAGATTCCCCCACGTCAGACTGTACATAAAATAATCTCTGCCCCATTTACAGCGTTTCACACAGTACTTCTTGTATCTCAAACTTCAGAACTGTACAACTTTGTTACAAACCACGCTTTTTCCTAGGAAAAGCTTACGGAAAAAAATATTGCCACTTTCTTCTTTCTTTTTTTTTTTTCTTTTTTTTTCTTTTATTTTTATTGGTAACAAAAAAAAAAAAAATTTAGAATCTCTTAAAAAACAAAATTAAAGTCAGCCAGAACTTGGTAAGTGTGGGCAGGGGAAGGAGCAGAGGCGCTTCTTGGCCGAACGTTTCTCCTCCCAGTGGGGAAAGGGAACATTTTTGGCAGGTAAATGACTCTTTGCTGCTGGTGGGGGTCCAACCCCGGCCCCCCTGAGCCTTCCTCAAAGCCTGGCAGCTGTTTTGACCCTTGGGCTTGGCCAATTCCAACAGTGACTCTTCTGGAGATACAGGCAACAAGCAACAAACCCCAATTCCTCCTGTTCTTCATGGAAAAGCAGGGATGAATCCCACTGACCTTAGGGATGAACCCCACCTTCCTCCCCCTTCCTTAGGAAAGACAGTTCTCCTGCTCTGGGCTGTGGGTCTGGGCACATGGATTGTCACACTGGATGTAGCCTTATTCCCAGTTTGGGGCTGAGCAAGGACACGCTGAGGGTGGATGGAGGTCGGGCCACACAACTGGATCAGACACAGGACAAAGCCGAGGGGGTCAGGGCTGTGCATGAGCCCACCCCACGGAGCAGATGGAACAAGTTTTGCCTCCAAACTGCAGCTCCCCACACTCCCCACCAGCCCCATGGCACCAGCCTGAGCTGATGCCCATGGGCTGCCTGACAGAGAAAAGGTTTGGGATCACCAGGACCTCCGAGCCACAGTTCCACCACACAGGTTACAGGAAGGGATCCAGCCCTCTGGATCCGCGTGAAAAACGGGGCTTCTGCTTTCAAATCCAGGTTTCACTCCGGTGTTGTTCAGTGCAAAAGAGTTAAAAAACCATGTTATCTACACATATACATCCGTGTCTATAGAAAATGTCTGTACAAGTGGGAAGGTGGCCCTGCCTGCACGCTGGGGACTCCTCTCCCGAGGGATGCTGCAGGTCCCATCACCTGCACTCGGCTCCCGCTCTCCCTCCAAGGTGTCAAGCCCCAGCCAGTCAGGTTGAAAACCAGGTGAGCTACGAGAATAGAAGGTGGCTGGAGGTCCTCCTGTCCCCCCAGCCACAGCTGCCAGCTCTGACCCACTGCACAGATGTGGAGCAGGGAGGAAGGGAGGAGGGAAGAGCTCCCAACCCACGGCATGCAGGAATTCCAAAATAAGTTGGGAAAGGATTCTTGCACACATACAGACTGCACAAGAACCAGGATGAGGTGATGACTGGTACCAGGCCAGAGATAAGACCTCAGGGTGCCTTGTTCAGCCTTCAGCAGAGATATAGTCAGTGCCTCATCCCATGGGAATCCTGCTTGGGGGAGCTGCCCTTGGAAAGGCTGGCTGCCTCCAGCTTCATTTTGAGTTGACACCAGCGTAGAGTATCCATATTGCAGAGGTAGGCATAAAATTGGGAGCCAGGAAGGGAGGGAGGAGAGCCAAGCCCTCTGGCAGTGGCCACTGCCTTCAGCAGAGCCTGGCACCACGGTGGGCACAGCCAGGATGGATCCAGAAAGACAAAGCCATAAGGAGGAGAAAGGGTTGCTGCTCCCCACGTGCAGTTTTGCTATCAGGGGAATGCCAAGCTTTCCAAAACAGGGGGTTTGTAGCCAAGAGCTGGCCCAGATTCACAGCAGGAAGCTGGGAGGGTGAGGAACATCACTTCAAATTCTATGTGTGGTCTGAAAATGGCATTTTAAAGGTTTCAGAAGTGGCAGAAGCACAAGCTTTCAGATCTCTGGGCAGACAAGACAGGTTCCTTCGAAGGCTCTGCCTGTACCTTGGCACAGAGCCAGCAGGAGCTCTCACCAGGAAAGCAACTGGATAAAACAATCAGAGACAGGCACTGGGGACCACAGGTACAGACCCCCACAGACCAGCACTGTGCTGAAGGTGATGGCAATGGCCTCTGGGACCTCTAATGTGACCACAAGATCCAGCCTGAGTAAAACCTCAACAACACGCGAGTGGCAGGAGCTGCAGAAATAACCAGCAGGGAAGGAAAAGGACAGGGGGGACCCAGATGTCAGCAAGTGTTCTACAGGGAACAACGCCTGGGTGGTTGTTTTAGACCAGGAGCCCCTCAAGTCAGCAGCAAACAGGTTTCAAAATATATTACATCTTTTTATTGCCAAGCGTGCAGACCACAAAGTGTGTGGGGGACACAACACTAAGAAAAACTACAATTGGAAAGAGGGCAAAGCAGTAAAAATTTAAAAATAAGACTACTCCTTACAACTGCCAACACCTGGGTTCAAAGGATCAACTGGAGGAAGTTTTCCTTAAAAGTAGGATTCTAAATATGGTGTTGGGCCCCAAACTTTGCAAACGCCAAGGCTTTGGTCTGGGCTAACGCAAACCGGGTGGGAGAGGAGGATGAAGGCAGATGTTCTAACACAACTCCACGGGGCTGAATGCCTGATTCTTCTTGGCATTTCCTGTAGCAAGCAGAAAACTCCCTACCACAGGAATACAGGCAGGAATAAGCCAGGAGAAGGCAGGCAACTTCAGTGCTGGATGCACTGAACTGGGGCCAAGCTAGACCCCTGCAGTGTCCCTGCTCCCAGAGCCAGCCCCAGAGGGGACAGACCACAGCCAAGGCTGTGGCAGCGCCAGTTCCTGCTCCAGCAGAGCACAGCCAATCCCTGGAGATGGGGCACTGTGCTGGGATGCCTCTCAACTCCCTCCACCCAGGAGGGGCAGTGGAGAACAGCTCTTCTCCGGGGTCCCAAGGCACACACCCTCACAAGCACAGCGTCTCTCCTCCTCCTCTTTGCTATCCCCAGCTCTGGGAAGCAGCACATACTCAGTGTGATCCCTCACTCGGCAGCCCCGAGGCTCCAATATGGATCTCAGGACAGTGCTGAGCCATCCTTAGGGAAGCCAGCTATGACTCCTTCCTCCTCAACCACAGCAAAACTCCATCAGACCAGCACTGAGAAACCAGAGCTCTAGTACATTCTTCTTGGAGAGGGCAGCACAGGGACACAAGGCTGCGAGCCCACGCTGGCTTGGGGAAAGGGTCTGGAAAGGAAACCTACGGCATTTAAAACACTAAAGTGCAACGAAAATGTCCTAAACCCTTTGAAATCAATCGCAGTAAGAGGGGTCTGCAAAGCTTCAAACTTCCAGTTACTGTAGGGCACCCTTAAAAGGGACCCAACAACCACCAGGAAAGAGCAGACCGAGGAGCCCTTTGGTGAAACAAGGAACAAGATGCCACCACGGAATTTCAGCTCCTAGGGTCAAACATCATATTTAGAACATTTGGAAAAGAAGAATGTTAAAGCAAAAAAAAAAAAAACCAAAAACAAAAAACCCCAAAATGAAACAAAAATACAATTCTTGAATCTTGCGCAATGAAACAGTTAAACTTTTTGGTGTTTTCAAAAGAAATCCCACCAGACAGCCTGGCATAACTTTATCTGCTTCCTAAGGGAGAGATGCCCACTTGACCCATGACTCAGGACACCATGTGCACTGGACATGTTCCATCCTTACGTATGTCGCAGCATTCCTCCATTCATAAAACCAAATCCTTCCTGTTTACTCTTCAGCCTGAAAGGAAAAACCAAAACTGAAGCTAGATGGAAGATAGCCAGAGGGAGGAGAAAGTTTTCACAGACTGGAGGCCAATCTCATCAGCTCAATGAGCCTGGAAAGAGCAATCCTCAGTGTCGCCTCATTTTAACTTTCCTGGCCGGGCTGCCATCCTCCTCCTCCTCGTCACAGTCCTCTGTGTACTCGTAAGACCGTCGCCAATAGTTCTCGGAGCTGAAGTTGCTTCGTCTCCTATGTTTTGGTAAGAGGACTGAGCGCCTGTTCTCCTCTTTATCCATTTCTAGAATGCGTGGCCTATGGAGAGAGAGAAGGCAGGAGTGAGAGCACAGCCAGGACGGGATTTGGGCATTCCTGCTGTGCACACTGTCTGCAGTTCTGCATACCCACAGTGACAGCACTGCCTGTTTCCACACTGCCTTCCCAGCACCAGGCACTTGGCAGAGCAGGAACAGATCACCAAGCTGCACCTCCCATGGGGAGCTGAGAACTTTGATGGTGCAAGTCCTTCCCCTTCCCAGGGCAAGCTTTGCTCTTTACCTCCACCAGGAATAATTCCAAAAGCCCAGTCACCTCTTTTGTTTTGGTTTTTTTTAAGTGCAGCTTGTGGCCCCAAGAAACATCCATTTGGCAGCAGGGTCTGTATCTCCTGCAGCAGAACTCAGCACAGAGCTGAGCTCTTTATGGTGCAGGATCACACCACAGCTACAAAATCCTTTGTCCTCTCAAAACACTAGCACAGTGCAATTGTTATTTCTGCAGAGCTGCCTCTGATCACTTCATAGCAGGGCTGGGCTGGTGGGCTGCACAGATCACTTACAGTATCTGAGTGGTTTCTCTGAGAGATACCACTATGATATTCATGCTAATTACCTGTTGTATTGGAGTCTTTGAGGACACAGGAGCAGAAAAACATGTTTTTCACACCCATCTGCTGCAGGAGCCTATGCAAGCCATCCCCCCACACCCTGATAAGGTCACATCAGGCTGAAAAACAGCTCTGACAGATCTGCACATTTGTCCTGCATGATCGCTTCCCTAATCGGACACTGTGTGCTCTAAGGGAAGCTGCATCTGCAGGCCAGCTTCAATTCTTCATCCACCTTCCCAACCTGCATCCAGGTGAATGAACACAGCTCACAAACAAGCTATCCCCACCCTCCTCCCTCCAGGACAGGTTGAAACAGGGCTGTGACCACACAGCAGCCAAGCCCCACAACCAAGAGGGCTTTGGGGCTGTATCCAGTGTGCAGAGAATGCCATCTCGGATCCTCAGGAAGCTTTGGAATTGGACTATCCAGGCCAGCTGGCAGACTGGCTGTCACTCAGGGCTATCGGTGTGTTCACAGCGAGGTGTTTAAGGGAAGCCTTGCTGCAGAGCTCAAGCTGTCTGAGACCTTGGCAAGGAGTCTCCCTGAAGGTCAGGCTTAAGCATCCACACAGTCTGGTTTCTCACACAAAAACATACACACACAGCTCTGGAATCAAAACAGGTCTAAGAAGCTTCCCAAAAGGCCTTCACCTTTCCCAGATAGCAAACCCTCACGTTCCCTCCCAGGACTGCTTTCATAATATAGTTTAATGCAGCTGCACAGGTTGCTTGGCAATAGAGGTCAGAAATGATTAGCTGCAGGGAAACTATTGTTCTGAACGACTGCCTTATCAAAAGCCAGCCAAATCTATTGCTTCTTCATTATGCCACTCACAGGATAAACAATGTAAGCAGCTTACAGCCAGAGCTCAGCCTCCACAAGTCTGGGAGGAACACATAAAGAGCTCATTCTGGTAAAACAGATCTCGGCACCACAGAAAGCACCTGCCAGGTGCAATGAGGATGTTTTTAAGTGTGTTGTGCAGCAAAGGGCCTCAGCCATGCACCGACCCAGAGACCCCAGCCCAAACGTTGCTCTTAGGAGAGATCATCCTACCTGTGAGCAGCATCAGGATCTGCTTTGCGATGGGACCGCTTTGGTTTCAGGATCTGGTCCCGGTTGCTTCCCGACAGACGGTCAGAGTTATAACCTGGTGGCAACACAGAGCTACTCAGGGATTTTGTTTCCAATCGAGGTGCATCTAGTCTTGTTCTGCAAATGTTTAAAGAGAAGAGAATTTGCAAGGAGTTTCTGTGGAACCACTGGTGTGCTGCAGCAGACGTGTGTCCTGGATGTGCTGCAGGAGAACCCTCCATCCCAGGCACAGAGCCCAGGAAGAGGGGCAGGACTACCACACTCCAGAGGAGAACAATCTGCAGCTTTTTGGTACTTGAAGCTTCATAGAATTGCAGAATGGTTTGGGTTGGAAAGGATCCTGAAGATCCTCTCATTCCACCCCCTGCCATGGGCAGGGACATCTTCCACTAGCCTAAGTTGCTCCAAGCCCCCTCCAACCTGTCCTTGGACACTTCCAGGGATGAGGCAGCCACAGCTTCTCTGGGTAACCTGTGCCAGGGCCTGCCCACCCTCACAGGAGTAAGAATTTTTTCCTAATATCTAATATAAACCTCTTCTCTTTCAGTTTCAAGCCATTCCCCCTTGTCCTGCCTTGGTCAGAGGAAGCTTTAGGGACACACAGCCACGAGGTGAATGCAGGGAGTGCTGGGCTCACTGCAATGCCAGCTATGGGATACAGAGCAGAGGTGCTGCAGCAGCTGTGAAATCCTATGAAATCACAGCCTCTCATCAATAACTCACAGCTCCAGTTAAGCCACCTGGGTGGGAGATGTCCTGCAAAATTCATCACCTCCTCCAACAGTAATGACTGCTTCCACCTGGAAACTCCCTCCTGCCCACAGATCTCACAGGGTCAGGTGTTCCTTCAGCTTGACTAAGAGGTGCAAAGAGTTGAAGTACAACTCAGGAGCAGGTGTAGCAAACAGAAGCTAAACCACATCCCTTCCAGCAGCACAGCACATGCTCAAGATACACCAGAGAGCAAACAGAGCTCATCCCAGAGGAGAGCTGCTGCTGGCCTAGGCACACATGTGTGGGGAGAGGCAGCAGGAAACAAAACCTCACAGAGCAGTATCTTATCCCAGCACTGTGTCCCCTCCAAGCACAATACAGTTACCAGTCTCAGCTTACTTTGCCAAAGTCTATTTCAAAACACAGAGTGAAGCCTAAGAATGGGCAAGATACACTAAACTCTGCCGATGCTCCAGAGCTGCCAATTTCAGGAAGGAAAAGCATCCTGATATTGACTACAGAAGGGGTCTGAGTGAAAGAACGGGGAGAATCACTACTTGTTCTCCAGTGCTGAACTTTAGGTCCTGAGGGAGGTTTCCACAGGCAAATTTCAACCTAAATTCCTGTTACGAAACATATCCAGCTGCCAAGCTTCTCTCTGCCATTGGGGAGAGCCTCTTCAGTTAACCAGGATGAAGCCAGACTGGCACAGGTAATGCTGGGCATGGCAGCCTGAGTCTGCCCAGCATGCCAGAAAAAAGGAATACTTCCATAGGCAGCTGCCAGGCTGAAGCCTGCACTAGTCCACGCTGTCGTCCTGAGCTGTTCTCAGCTCCAGGACTGGACCCAGTCCAGCTAGAACACCAAAGGCATTGCTGATCCTGCCCCAGACAAGGTGGTTTAAATACCTCTCAAATACAACAGCAACTGCAGGGCTGCAATTCAAACAAACCTACCTGCAAATACACTGGAAGGGCACGGGAACACCAGACATGCTCCCTCTGGCCACAGAGCAAGGCAGGAGCAGGTTCAAGTCAAACAGAGTAACTCCTATTTATGAGTGGAAGCAGAATGGCAGCAGAAGTCCCCTAAAATTACTTTCAAGATGCACTTGAATAGGTCTCATTTCTACCCCCCCCTCCCACATTACCTCTTCCAGCATCTCATGAAATTGAGAGCAGGTTCCTCCACTCTTGCTCAAAGAACTTCCAAACCTCACTGGCTCCTGAATGCAGGGAACACCAAATGCCATCACACTACAGCACTGAAGTGTTTATGACCTACTTGGTAACCACGCTGCTCTGGAGCATCCTGCAAAACTCTGCCACTCCTCCTGCTCCCACAGCTTTGTTCTCCTGCCGCTGTCAGCAACAACACGCTCGGAGCAGAGGCAGGAGCAGAGCCAGATTCAAATGGTTGGGACCCAGCAGGCTCTCATATTCAGAGCTGAATATCCCAGCTCCAGCTGGGATGACCCAACTGATCTGATCCCGCTGGAAAGCTCCGGGCTGATCCTTACCATGAAAATGAGGAAGAGGAGTTTTAGCCTGCCGTGCTAGCAGGCTACCAGCGGAAGTAGCTGTTTTCCTGGTTGCATAACACACTATTTCAGAGAGAGTCGCATGATCTGGGAATGGGGAATGGCATTTGTGCAGTGATCCACACCGTGGGGACACGGCACAGACAGGGGTCACGGTGGACACACACAGGACACGAGGAGGGGGCCGCCCTCACCAGGGATAAACAGCAATTAATAAGCTCTATTTGGCAGCAATCGGAGCTCAGCCTTCAGCAAACAGGGAATTGCCATGGATTCACCAGGGCTGCTCACCTCTGCAGAGGTTACACAGGAAGAATTACCAAGCGGTTTCTGCTTTGCTCAAGAGAAAAATCCTGGTGTGGTTACATCTGGCCTGTCAGTCAGGTCAGCCCATGGCTGTGTGACTGGGCAGAGACACTTCTGCTCTAATGTTTAGCGACTCACACCCCAAAACTGAGGGGAAAGCAGAAGGACACACTGTTGGAGAGGGATGGCTGAGCAAACACAGCTGGTATGGCCTCTGGTAGGAGTTACAGGCTTTGTCTCTTCAACAGTGACACAGCAGCTCAGCCAGGTACACCCAGGGAGACCTCACTGCTCCTTCCAGGACTTAAAGGAGGCTTATGAAAAACAGGGAGAGCGACTTTTTACATGGGCAGATAGTGATAGGACAAGGGAGAATAATTTTCAGCTCAGATTTAGATTAGATATAGAAAAAAATCCTTTACTCAGAGGGTAGTGAGGCACTGGAACAGGCTGCCCAGAGAGATTGAGGACTTCCCATCCCTGGAAGTGGCCCAGATGAGGTTGGACTCGGCTTGGAGCAACCTGGTCTAGTGGAAGGTGTCCCTGCCCATGGCAGGGATGAGATTTAATGTCCCTTCTTGCCCAGTTGCACTTCGATGGCAGCCAGGTTAGACTGAAATAACTTAACATCCTCAGCTTACAGAAGCTGGACAAAGCAAGAGGCAGAGACAGTTTAAATAGCTATTTTCAGTATCTGCACCAGATATTGAGCAGCTTTGGCTTATTTATCCAATTCTGTCTTTTCCTGGGAACTGCTCCACAAAAAAGGACAGGCAGCTTCTCTATCCCAAAGCACAACCAAAGCAGCTCCAGGACTTGGAGATGCCTCCTTGTCAGCACTCACACTGCTTTTCGTTGGTTGCACCAACACCATGAACTCAACAGCTTTAAGTTCTTAGCACAACCCTCTCACCCCAAACCTCACGTGGCCATAACCAGCTGTGGGGTGGTTTGGCTACAGTCTGTCTTTCATCCCACTCTATCTCCTGCCACATCTCATCCTGCCTCCCTGGGTCTGAGCTGATTCTGCCTGACTGATGCCTCAGGGCTGCTGTTTTTCCTGCCTTCATTTCATGGGTCTCTCTAACCAGATGTCCAACTCCAGTCCACTGGCTTTGTGCCATATCTTCACAATGTTGCCAGACTTGTTTTGAAACCAACTAAGCCATCTAAAAGCTCATCCAGTCTGAATCCAGACCTGTTGCCTGATAGCCTTGTGCCAGCCTGGGCCACAATCACAGCCCTGCCACCAAATGCCCACGTTTTTGGCTGGGCTCACAGGATTCAAAATCATGTGTTTTCACTGACAAAAAGACTTCTTGACAGCAGAATTACTGCTAACACCTTCTAAAGTCATGGGTCAATGTGTGGCAGTCACATTTTTTGATCTCCTAGTAGAAGGAACTGATGAGAGATGACATTTCTGGGCACAAAAAAAATCAATACTTGAGGGACTTTGGGGTGGGGTTGGCTTATTTTTTTGCTATTTTCTTAGAAGTTTTAGGAACAAGCACGAAATGCCATCAAGACAGTGTATCTTCTAGAACAGGAAGCATGTTTCTAAAACAGCTTCCCAACACAGACTTGAAGGACAAGCTTTGTAAAGTAAGCACTGAATTCACTTTGTTTCCCTCCCAAGTCAGCATCCTCCTCCCTCTCCCCCAGAAACAAAAGCCATGCTCCCAAGAAAACTTCATCTGCTTTACAGGAGATTCTTCATTACAAACATCAGCTTCAAAGGACTGTCCAGGTAACTCACACAGGGGGGTATCATATTACCAGACACCTGAATACACAGCCCAGCACAACAGTTTGAAACCTGAGCTGTTTGGAGCTGGGCAGCCAAGGAAAGACAGGTGTTTAGACACCAACAGGGCTTGCAACCCCAGCCCTTTCAATGAAGTGCTGCTCACAGAGCCAAGAAGTGATTAACTCTGCAGGAACCAGTTCCAGCTACTTCCACTGCCCAGCACGGCAAGAGTGTCAGAATGATATCTAATCAAGGTGTAAGATCAAGCCAGCAAATTAACAAGCAAGGCAATCTTAAAGTGTTTAAACACCATGACACCACATCCATGTTTATCTTACTGTCTGGAGGGCTTCAACACTTACTTCCTCAGGATGATGACAGCTCTTCTTTCCTTGATGTCCTGTGGTCGAATGCAGTGTGTGATTTCGTCAGCCGCATACCCACTGACAACAGAAACAAAAATCCACTGTGAGAGAGACACCAGGCAGAGGCAGCAAGTGGTTTCCAGCCTCAACAACTCATTTTGGCCACTACTTCCAAACTTTTCACCAGGAATTCCTCCTCCCAACACCATTCCCCAGACACACAGGAGCTAGACTTCCAGGAAGGAACAAATGTCGGGGAAGAAAAAGGACAGCCAGGGGTTTTGGGGGGCACTTTATGACTCAATTTTTTAGCATACACCAGAGGAAACTGCCACCTGCTACAGCACTGTGAAACAAGACACGTGGAAGTGAGTTTATGGATTGTAAATTCAGACAATTAATTTACAAAGAAATTAGAAAGCAATGGGGGAAAAATCAGCACATTCCTCCAAAGAATCTCCTAATGCACATCCCTGAGAAAAGCAATCTCTCCCCGCTGAGATGTGCAGCACACCCAGACACAAACACATACCAGAGTCAATGAGATCTGTTAGTCATGGAGGGGCACAGTGATGGCAAGAATTGAGCCTCTCTCACCCCCCCTCACCTGGGCACAGACCCCCTCAGCACCCTCATCCTTCTCGTTCCCCATCACATGGCACATCCTTAGCTGTGGTATGAACATCACCAACCCCAGCCCAATGCACATGGGTTATAATCTTCAAATTCAGACCTGCAGACCAAGCTGCACTCCCAAAACCTCCCTGTTACAGGGCCAAACAGCTCCCTGGACTGAGGAAAAGTATCCCAGGCTCAAGCAGTAGCTGCTCTCAACAGGAATGTTTCACTATGTGAGAAGACTTCAGACACTCCACATTTCCAGCAGGCTGGAGAAAAGCCACGGCCAAGGACAACCCGAGCTTCCCACAAAACACTGGAGCATTTTTCTCATGGCTGCTTCTGTTGTTCAGCAGGTGATTCTCGGACACACAAACCACATCTGTCACTGCCGTGGGAGTGAGCCAGCAGGTCTGAGAGTGGGGCCTGCCCTCTACCTGCCACTTGGAGAGTGTCAGCTCACAGAGAGCCTTCTGGACTCCAGCATGGGAAAAAGGGAAGCTAAACACCTTCAGAGCTTCCTGAAACACCTGACAAAGACAACGAGCACCTTGAAAGGGACTTGGGTGAAGGCTGCTCAAGCCACACAACACTGGCACACCCCCACGCTGTTTAACCTGAAGCAGAAATCACCAGGCCCACTGTCCCCACGAGGCTTTTCCTGGCACTGCTGGCTGCCAGGCAGCCCTGAGGATCACAGCCAGGGTCAGGGGGCCGGCAGGTTATTCAGGACACTCAGAGCAGAGAACACATCTCACACACGTAAGTCTTCTCCGGGGACAGGACCGGGTTTCCTTGATCTGGTTAGATAACCCACCCACTCACCCAGAAACACACACCTCTCCTCAAAGACAGATTTACTGCTTTAGGAGGGGAGCTAAAAGTCTAAGTCTTGATCAGTTAAAACAGGGGTGATGTCCATCCCTCTGTCCTCCAGGCACTGCAGAACAAGACAGTGTTATGCCAAGGGGCTTATGATGATGCTCTATTATGTTCCAGGAATCTCTGCATCAGGCTCCAGTGAATTCATGAATATCACCCACGTTAACATTCAACTCAGTGCATCCTCAGCAACACCCTGAACATCAGGAAAGGGTTCCTTTCCAGATGTGTTTCCAGATCCATGCTCTCCATCACGAGATGTCAGCCTGGACACCTTTTCTCTCCCCAGACCAGAATTCCCTTTCCAGATCACTTTCAGAACAGCACTAGGAAGAGTTTGTGGTCCCAGGTGCACATGGGCAGCACCAAAGCAATAGCCCCAGTCTGAGGCCCTAAAGAGCACCCAGTCTGCCCCAGTGCCACACTGGTGTGGGAAAACTGCTGGCACCATATCACATTTAGTGATATTTTCTCTCTGCACAGGCAGAAAAATTGAAGATTATGTGGTTGTGTCATACTTGTGCTGCCTTGTGCCAGCATGAACTTCTCGCCCACTGCCTGACCTTGCCCATCCTGATGATGGGTGAAGGGGCAGACACTGGGAAAAATACCCATTAGGAGTCTACCCACGGATTTCTTGCCCAGAGAACAAACCCAAAGCAAGTTGGTAAGGAAAACTCTAAATTCCTGCCCAGGAGAACACCTGAAGACATCTCCATTCCAGAGTGTTTTCCAGAAGAACATAGGGAGGTGCTGATGTTATCCACACACTCCCCCAACACAGCCCAACTCCAAACTGTCAGACCTCACCCTCCCAAGTCCTCCCCGAGTTTCCTTCTCATTCCAGAAGAGCCACTGCTGAGCCACAACAGAACTGATTGACATGGAGATGAAAGTGGATGTTTTTTGGTGCAAACACCACCAGAAAGGAGGCCCTGAAGTTCTGCAGAGTCTCTAACAAGAAACATTTCTATGACAACGTGTCCCGAGGACAGCCAGGCCAGCTCAGAGGCAGAGGGACATGTCCCACTGCAGGGTTTGGGCAACTCAAGGCTTTACTTGCGGCTCAGGAAAGCTCCTGCCACAAACCATGGATATGACACCAACCAGTTCGAGCAGAGCTTGAACAAAGCTCTGCCTCATCACCACTGGCACATGCAGAACTTCCTCTGCACCAACAGCTTGTTCTGAGGGATCAGGCTTTTTTGGAACAGCATCTAATGCAGGCAGCTGCAAAGAGATTCCTCCAGCTGGGAAGGAAGCAGGTTCATCCTCCTGTGACTCCAAGCAGCTCTGATTACGCACCACCAGGCATGCCTGGAGACAACAGGAGGGACACACATCACAGTGTTTCCCTGCCATTACAAACAGCCAGGAGATGACCTGGAGCACTCTCCAGCTGCAGGAGGGAAGCCCATATGGCACCCAAGCTCCCAGAACTTGGGGAATGTTACCTGTGCCATTTATTCCTCCAACTGCAGCTGCACTAATTCCAGCCACGGCGCTGAGACAACATTCCTGGCAGTTTCAGTGCTGAGATTTGCTACCTCTGACAGCAGCTGCAGGGCAGGGATCTGGATGGAACCCCCCATCCCAGCTGGATCTGCGTCCCCCAGCTCCCTCCCTTTTTTCCAGCTTAAGCATCGTCAAAGCACACATGAACAGGCAAATTCCTCCTTCTCCTCCCCACTGCTTCAATTGATTGATGCTTATCAAATTATTGCTAAAAAAAGAAAATCCACAAATGTGGTGCAGCCAGGAGCCCCCCCAGAGAGCTGGTGGGCCACAGGACTGGGATGCAGCAGCACACACTGAGGTGATGCATCCTCTTGGACTGGCTGGCAGTGGGACAAACCTTCAGGAGCACCTGCTTCCCAGGGTTGCAGGAGAAGAGGGGACTGGAGCAGGTCTTCTAGATCTCAAAATCTACAAGGGCAAATTCCCCCTGAAGATGAGAAAGGGCCTTTCTGGAAGAGAGAAGGGCTCCTTAGGGGTGGGGTGGCTCAGTCTTTGGCTTCTGGCAGAGGGGCACAGCCCAGGCAGGTGAATTCTGTTCCAGTTCACCTGTTGTTTGAGGTCTGAACCCTTTCCAGCAAGTCTGAGGCAGGTTCAGAGTTGGCAAACACCACATCCTGCTTCAGGGCAGGCAAAGTCAAGGGAGGGATATGGGGAAAGCCTCTCTGCAAAATCCCTGCTGGGTAGGCGGCTATGAAATCAGGAGGAGAATTGGGAACAGGCTGCTGAGAGCAACAACGGGACAGGTGTGGTCTGGGGACAGGCTGAGAACGCTGTGAGGTCAAAGAGAGGGATCCAACAGCTTCCTTTAGGTCCTCCTGAGTTCCACACGGTACCCAAAGGCACATGGCTACCATGGCTTCCCCAGGAAAACACCACGCCAGGAGCAGCCACTGACCCAGCAGGATTTGAATCCCAGACATTACAGGCATGCCACTTCTATCTGTGCCCGTTCCCCATCTCCAGGGCAACTGCCTCCAGCAACTGTTTACCCAGAGCAGAAAAAGCCAAGTTTGGGGAGTTGACTTAATCATAACCAAGGGCTGGATTTGGTGATACACCCCTGAGAGCCTACCAACAATCTGCACCTCTCCTGCTCCTCCTAAACTGTTGGGGTTAGAGGGGAGGCAAGGAGATCTGCTGTGAAGCAAGGAATTCGATTCCAGGCAGGATCCTATCAACACAGAACAATCACTTTGGCAGAACCTCATCTTAAGTGAGTGCTAAGTATCTGCTAACTGCTGTACCAAAATTGAAATAATCCATTTTAAAGTCTATTATTTGCTGGAAAGCAGAACATCTGACTGTGATGAAGCTGCAGCGGGTGAGTCTTAAAGCAGCCCTTCGATTTGGAGGGAAAAGGTACTTCACTGGGTTTGTGCAACTGCTTCAGCCACGTTAATAAACTGGTTACAGCAGCTGGGTGATGCTGGCCAACAACCCAAACACCCCTGGGAGACATCCCACTCCAATCCTGCGAGCCCTGAGCTAGCAGCCTCTTCCCAGCAGTTTTGAGGGAAGAGTGCGGGTCTGGGATAAGAAAACATCGTTCTCTGGTCCTAGAGCAGAGAAAGCATCTCTCTTTCCTCCCACCATCCTCCACTGCAGAGTCCCAATCCTCCTCCAGACATAAGGCCACAAGTTCTCTGAGTGGCTTTAGCTGCATGACTTGAGGCTGTCCTCTGTCAGGTTATAAAAAAATATAAAAAATGCCGCTGGCTGTGAAAGAAAAGGTAACTATTTATCCAGGCCCACAGGGGAAAGACAGCAGAGGGGGTTCTCATCACCAGCAGGAAAATCACGATAGAAAGTTTCCCTCCTGGTGTCTCAGAGAAGTGAGGGAGTGGAGTGGAGTGGCTGCCTCACAGCCAGCAGTCTCCATCCCTGGGGATGGATGGAGCTTGCTCTGCAGTAAAAGGACATGGGGCAGGATGGGTCCCCTCGGGTCCCATTTCACAAAATCACTCTGACCTCTGCCTCCCTCGCCCTGGTCATCCCACCAGAGAACCAGAAAACATCCCCAGCGCCGTTCCCAATTCCCTCCGCAGCCTCCCTCATCTCTGGCTAATCCACAGAAGTTACCTAACGGCAGGGTATGGCGAGGATTAGTTAATGTTTGTGCAGGCTTTTCCAAGATAAAAGCTACAGGAGATCTCAGCATTTATTATTGATGCACCAGTCAAGGAGGCCGTGTGTATGTGGGGGGAAAAATTCCTTCCCGAACCCTGCGGCGATCACTTTACAAGCCAAAGCAAGGGATTGTGTTACAACCTGGGAGCCCGGAAAACTGGCCTGGACCTTCACCAGTCCAAAAAATAACCCCTCAAACGAGGGTAAATTGGTAGCTCAGAGCACTGCTGGCAGGGTCCTGGTGATCCCAGCTCCTGGCAAGGAAGACTCTGACCTTCAGGGACACGGGGAACTGGCAGCCCTGGTGCTGGGCTTCAAGCCACCTGCCCCAGCAGCTCACACCAGTGGGTCTGTATGCTCCAGTCCTGCCTGTCCTCTTACCTCCCTGTCCCCTCACCTGCCTGCTCTCCCTCCCAGCCTGGACCAAGAAAGCAGTGGGATTAGGAAGCAGGCGTTTCCCAGTGCCAATCCCAGCTTTACTGCCGACCAGCTGCATGACCTTGGGCAGGTCATTCCACCTCCACAGTTCTTCCTCAACACACATAAAGTCCTTTCCTGCCTGTGACCCGCTGAGCTTCCAAGTGACATTCCCACAGGGCTCTGCACTCCGGTGTCCCCATCGTCACTGGGCAGGGGAGGGTTCAGTATTCCCAGGTTACAGACTGGGAAGACAAGGCCATTCACACCTCCTCTCCACGTTTAAGGTCAGGTCAGGAGCTAAGAATAGACCCAGAAGCCCAGTCCCGACCAGCTGCTCAGTTAACAGTTAAAATAACACGTCTGACCACTCTCAGGCACAGGATCCATTTTGAGTCTCGACGTGTTATTTTAACCATTTACATGAACTACGGCCAACCTCAGCTCGCCGAGCGGCCACACTCCCACCACGACTCACCTCAAGCGCCGTGAAGAGGCTGCCCACTCAAATCTTCACCCACCACGGCAGCAGGACCCCCTCCCAAAACCGCTGCTTCACCCATTCCACCCCAGTGAAACCCAGAGTGTTTACAGGCGAGGGAGATGGAGCCCAAGGCGCCGTCGGGGCGCATCCACGAGCCTCGTGATCCGCGTTACACAACCGAGCCCCGGCAACGCAGGCGAGTTACCTGAGCACCGTGACGCTCCCCCTCTTCACAGGCAGGAAGAGAACGGGTTCCGACACCCTGATGGGCTTGAACTGGAATTTACAGCCGAAGCAGAGCGCCGAGTCGCTGAAGAAGGAGACGGAGACGATGGGCCTCTCAAAGATATGGATGGGGTCCACGTGGGAGACAATGCAGCCCCCTGGCTGGTAGTCGTTGATGACAGCACTGTTCACAAAGCCCTCGGGGATCACCCGGTGCTCCACCAGCTTCCTGATCACCAGGTCGTGCACCCACTCGGGGATGGCATCCACCTCCCCACGCGGGTACAGCCGCTCCTGGCCGGGCCCCCTCCGCTGCAGCTGGGACCCGTAGGTGTAGCCTTCCCCGAAGAAATACTTGTTCCGCAGCGGCGCCCGGTCCACCGTGTGCTCCTTGTAGAGCCCCTTCTCGGCCCGGGACACCACGTCCTCGATGCGCGCCTCGATCTTGGCGCACTCCTCGGCGCTGAACAGGCGAAGCTGGCGGATGCCGCTCTTCACTTTCCGGGCTTCCTCCTCCTCCTTCTGCTCCTCGTAGTCGCTGGGCTCGGAGCCGGAGTCCTCCTGGTGCCGCCGCTTGCGGTCGTAGGGCGGCTCGGGGGGCTCCCTCGGGATGCCCCCGCCGCCAGCACCGCCGCCTTTGTGGCCGTCCCGGTAGGGCATCATGGACTTGAGTTTCTCCCGCAGGTCCGTGTAGCCGCTGCCGGCCATGGCGCGTCCGCAGCCCCCGCCTCTATCGATCCCGGCGCTGCAGGAGGCGGCGGGCGGCGGGGGACGCGCGGCTGCCGCTGCTCATGGCACCGCCCGCCGCCCCGCCGGGACACACACGGGGCACCGGGGGGAGCGGGCCGGGGCCGCCAGGGACCCACGGGGGAGAAGGGACCCCCCTCCCCGCTCCCGTACAACCCCTCCCGGGGCACACTCACGGCTCGGCCCGGGCTGGGAGCGGGCGACGCTGCCGGTGGAGCCGCTGGTGCCGCTGGTGCCGGGGGTGCCGGGGGTGCCGGTGCTCACGCGGCGGCCGGGCCTGGCCCATGCCCAGCGGCGGCCCCGGGCGCCCCGCCCGCTCCGGCCGCCCAGGCGCTGCCCATGCCGGGGGTGTGCGGCGGACCGGGGTGGGCGGGGGGGGCAAAACCGGCGGGGGTCGTGCAGGGACCGGGGTGTTGCGGGGGGGTGCGGGGGTGTCCCGTGCCGTGCCGGGGGAAGCGGCGGCGGCAGCAGCGGCCGGGCGGGCGGGCGGGCCGGGGGTGAGGGGAGGGGGGCAGGTTCTGGCGCGGCCCTTCCCGCGACGTCACCAGGAGCCGGCCCGACATCCCGGATCGCCGCGGGGCCGCCCCGCCCCGCCGCGCACGCGCGCGCACCGCACGGACCGACCGGGCCCGCCCCGACCGGGCCCGCCTCTCACGCTCACGTAC
Source organism: Xenops minutus (assembly GCA_035221455.1). NCBI lineage: Eukaryota > Metazoa > Chordata > Aves > Passeriformes > Furnariidae > Xenops > Xenops minutus. Next base: position 14,044,560 of record JAWWEE010000030.1, on the reverse strand, counting down.
ACACCGACCGAGCCCGCCCCTCACATGCACGGACCCACCGGGCCCGCCCCTCACGCTCACGGACAGACCGACCGAGCCCGCCTCTCACGCTCCCGACC
>JAWWEE010000030.1:14004606-14044362 GCA_035221455.1 Xenops minutus | reverse complement strand
AATTGGGATATGGGGATGGGAAGCAGACACAGAGATGGATGGGGAGAAATGGGATATGGGGATGGGAAGCAGGCGCAGGGATGGATGGAGTACTGGGGCACAGGGATAGGGAAACGCGTGAGAATGAATGGGGGGAATGGGGCATGGGGATGGGAAGCAGGCACAGGGATGGATGGGGAGAAATGGGATATGGGGATGGGAAGCAGGCACAGGGATGGATGGGGGAAATGGGGATGGGAAGCAAGCACAGGGATGGATGGGGGAAATTAAAGCACTTCGGAGAGGGACACTGGGGCACGGGATGGATGAGCAAACAGGCAAAGGGGGTAGCATCCCGGCCTGCAGCACAAAACCACGGACACCGAGTCGTGCCGGGGCTCACAGCGTGTATAAAACCGCAGAACAAGGGGCTGTGAGCGGGCACGGAGGGACAGCGGCCACCGCCAGGCTGGGGACACCCTGGGGACACCACACGGGGTCTGCAGGGCCATGGTGGGCTCAGAGCAGGGTGATCTCGCTCGGCGGCAGCGTCAGCCTCTTCTCCCGGGCGCCCAGCAGCCTCTCCATGTGCACGGCCACCACCCGGCACAGCTCCAGGCCCTGCCGGGGTCACACCATCAGTCAATGGCCGTGCCACCACCACAGGAGCCCCTTCAGGGCCACCCCAGCCCAACCCGGGTGTCCCCAACCTGCTCCAGCTGCAGCTGGGTGATGCCCTGGGCCAGGAGGTCTCCCAGCGTGATCTCCACGTAGGGGTAGCTGGATCCGGCCGTGGGGCGCCGCGTGCGCGTGGACTGGATCTCACTCAGCGAGAACTTGGCGATGGGCTCCTGCGGGGGACAGGGTGGGTGGCCCCGTGAATGCCACCAAAGGGACCAGGGACCCCAGGTGGGACAGGGTTCAAAGCAACCTGGTCTGATTGGGAAGTGTCCCTGCCCGTGGGACTGGATGAGCTTTCAGGTTCCGTCCAAGCCCAACCACTCCACGATTCCACATGTCCCACACAGCCCCCCACCTACGTGGGTCTCCTTGCTGAGGAAGTTGAGGCCGTTCTGGTTGACGGCCAGGATGCAGGGCGAGACAATGGCATTGTTGCTGCAGCTCTGGATGTAGAAGAAGGACGAGCCAAACATGGGGTAGGCGCTCAGCAGCCCTGCAGGGTGGAGAACGGGGTCTCAGTGCCCACTGCCACCCCCTCCTGCCCCGTCCCCAGGGTGGTCTGCACCCACAGGGGCTCTGCCAAGGCTCTGTCTTGTGCCTGACAGGAGCTGATTTGGTTCTCAGAGCCTTGCACTGCTTCAGGCTCTGGACCAGGTGCAGGATTGGACCCAGGAGCAGCCAAGGGAAATGGGTGCCTGAGTGGGGGGCCTGGAAGCAGCCTGTCCTGTCCTGCTAATGCATCCTGCCCTCCATGTGCACCACAAAGGGACAAGGGCTGCCTGTCCCAGAGTCCCTGCAGAGGAGTCACCCAGCAGCATTCCATCCCCATCATCATCACCCTCTGGGCAGAATCACATGCCCAACAGCCTTGTATCCTCCAGCAGCATTGCATCCTCTTAAGCATTGTATCCTCAATGGCACTGCATCCCCTCAGCATCCTCCCCCTCTCCATGTCACCTTCCTGTCCCCATCCCTGTCCCCTCACCCAGGAATTGTGCCCTGGCCTGGTGGGCACTGAGTGCCTGGGCTTGCTGGACGTGCTGGGTCACCATCTGCAGCCAGGACTGGGGCTTCAGCAGGCGGAAGAGCTGCGGGGGGACGTAGTCCTGCATCTCCCTCCTGCAGGGAGCCCAAGGTCAGGGCCAGCACTGGCCAGTGCATCCCAAACCCCACGGGATGTGTATTTCCCCCCCGTGGATGCCCCATCCCAGGCCATACGCGGTGGGGAGGTGGTGGTGGTCCTTGGCTCGGTGCTGGAGGGCAGCCAGCTTGGCCACGTGCGGGAAGTGCTGCTCTCCCGGCCTCGCGGGCGGCAGGACAGTGAACAGCCCCTTGAGGTAGTCAGGGAGCACCTGGCGGGGGACAGAGTACAGGGACACGGCTTGGGGACAGGGCACGGTCTAGGGGGGGCTGGGAGGTGGCCCTGGGGCAGGCTGATGGGGTGGCCTGACCTGGTTGTAGTGGACGGTGACATAGAGCTCGTTGTCGAACTTGAGGGGCTGGCTCCAGACCACGCGGCGGCACCAGAAGGTGTAGCTGGTGTCCCAGCGCTCCGTCTCGGCAGCCACATCCAGGACATATTCCCGGCGGGTCAGTGGCCGCACGCTCTGCCCTGTGCCACCCGGGAGCCTGAGCGTGGCCACCACGCCACCAACACAGCCATCCCACCCTGTCCTGCCCTGTCCCCACCAGCCCCTCACCTCCATCAGTCACCACGAAGAGGATGTACTCCTCCAAAGCCTCTGGATGCTGCAGCCCCATCTCGCAGCACAGCTCCTCGATCACATCCAGAGCCACCTGGGCACAGGGACAGGTGACTGGGGCCATGTCCCCCTGTTGTGCTCCAGGTCACCAACACATCCTGCACTGAGGCTCATCCCGTGCAGCTGCCCAGGGAAGGGATCCGCCTTTCCCAGAGTACAAAGTGCCACAGCAGGGACAGCCGAGGGGTGCAGCACCCCCATATGTGCACCCTCCAGGCACCCACCCCAGCGAGGTCACCACGGTCCTGGGGTGCACTGAGCCTCCTGCCCCTCTGACTCACCGAGCACGTCTTGATCTTGAGGTGCCTCTCAATGCCACCAGGCAGGAGGAACAGCTGGCGCTTGGCGCTGCGTCCGGCCTGGGGGGGAGGACTTGTTGGGGTGCAGAGAGGCTCTCCACACAGCAAGACCCCAGAGGACACCCTGAATCCCACAGCTGTCCCATAGGGACCATCCCATTGGGATCATCCTATCCCTTGCCCATGCTGTCTGTCTGAGCTGTCATGCCCCAGCTCCATGTCCACTGAGCCGCATCCCCACTGGGCACCCCTGAAAGCTCAGGGCAGCCCTAAAGTGGTGGAGAGCAGGTCCCAAAAAGGACCATGCTCTTTTGGGAAGATCCCCAAAAGGATCAGCTCAGTTCCAGGGCAGTGTCTGGGCAAAATCCCAAGCCCATGCAGGTATCCAGAACTTCTAGGGGGGACCACAAGTTGACACCAGCCCTGCCCCACACTCCATGGGCATGCACTGGCCCCTGGCCTCACCACCATGGCCTTGAGCTCCATGCTGCTGGGGAAGAGGCTCCGGCCACCGAACTGCAGGGTTTTCCTCAGGTTCTGCTCACAGGCTTTGGCGATTCCTGGCAGGAACGAGGATGAAACATGGGGCTGAACAGCCACACATGCTCTGCTAGAGCCCCTCCTGAGCCCTGTGACACCCAGGGTGTCCTTCCCTGCCACACACCCAGCACTGTGGGCTTTGCACAGCCCCTACCGTGGAAGGGCAGCTCTGGGTGCCTGCTAGCATCCTGCAGGAAGGCCAGGAGGAAGGGCCGGAGCACCTCGGAGCACTTGTAGTAGGCAGCGAGGATGTAGAGCAGCCTCCATCCCTTTTGGCAGCTGTCCCTGTGGAAAGAGCCAGGGTTAAACCTCTAAGCAGGGTGAGGGTGCCCACGGTAGCACCCATCACCCTGGGGAGCAGCGCAGCCCGCTGTGAGGATGGGGTCCCTGGGTCTCCCCCAACATTGTGGCAGCTCAGCCCAGCCAGGGACACAAGAGTTCCCAGTGCCAGCCTCTGCTGTCCCAGCAGGGTGTAGGGACTCACGTCTTGGAGCTGGTGTTGTTGGTGATCTGCTTGATGATCTGGCAATACACCTCATCCCGCAGGACCTCGTGCTCCGCACACAGCTGGGAGACAGGCACAGCTGCCACCCTCTGCCCAGGACACCTCCCACCCGGGCCACCCCCAGGACTCACTGCTCTGGTGGCAGATTTACCTTGAGGATGGTGCAGACAGCATCCAGCTCTGTCTGCCCCCGCAAAGGGTGGTCACCCATGAACTTCATCACAGCTGGGGACAACAAAGCCACATGGTGACACAACTCAGGGCATCCCTTCCCCAGGGATATGCTCCTCTGGGTGGGTAGTGGGACCAGAGGAACTAAGTCCTGCAGGCCACTCCATTTGCTAGTCCTGGTCCTGTCCCCACAGTCCTCAAAGGATGGACTGGGAATGGCAGGGGGACAGTGTGACAGGACACTTATGTCCTTGCCTACCTTGGAAAGCCTCAGCAGCCAGTTTGTTGATGCTGCCATCCACGAATTCGATAAGTGACTCCTGGATGGGGATCTGGAGTGGAGGGAGAGGTTCAGGTCCCAGGAGAAGTCAGAGGGATGCTGGGGGGCCATTCAGGGAGTTCCTGCTGGGATCTCAGTGTGACCTGCAGGTGACATCAGGGCAGGGGCCCCCCAAACTCTCCACTTACCTTGGTGAAAGTCAGCATCTCCAGCACACTGGGCACATCCCTCCTGGCCTTTGTCCCAGAGGAGTCCCTGGGAGAGAGGGACAAGGGAGTGGGTGGGCACAGGTGTCCCCCCAACGATGTGTCCCCATCCCACCGTTGGACACTCACGTGGTGCCGTGTCGTGCCGCACGGAAATGCCGCTGGGCAAAGGACAGCATGGGGCAGGTCCCTGTGACATCCCTGAGCTGCTCAGCACCATCTCCCTCTGGCTCCTCCACAGAGGCTGGGGACACCTGCGGAGTGGGGCAGTGGGCACCGGGCACAGCCAGCACCATCTGGCAGCGCCGGGCCAGAACCCACCTCGGTTTTCCGGTCCAGCTCCTGGGCAGCAGCAGTGGAGGCCACGGCCACAGCCACAGCCGCCGAAGCTGCCACCTTGCCCTGCTTGTCCCTTGGCTCCTCTTTCCTCTCCGCAGGCACATGGACGAAGTCAGGTGCTGCGACGGGCTGGACATACTCGGCAGGGAAGAGCCCTGACCTGCCATGGATGGCCCCGAACTTCCACCCTGTGCCAGGCAGATGGTGGGGATGGCCCTGGGCTGGTAGCCATGGGGTCACCTCCAAAAAGTCTCTTCCTGCTCCCTCCTGCCCTTGCACCCTCTGCTGCAGGTTGGCATCACTCATGGTGAAGGCACAGAGCAGGGGCTATGAAGCCTGTCACCTGCAGGGACATGGGCAGCACCTGGTGCCACCCAGGGTGGGACCCACGGGGAGCATCCCCCTGCATCAGGTCAGTGCCAAAAGACCCCAAACCATCCTGCTGAGGGATGACAGAGGATCCTGCCCTGTGTCCCAGGAGGGGACACAGCTCAGGGCATACCAGGGACACACACAGGGACAGCATGGCACCCACCAAAATCCTGGGTGCCCGTCTTCAGCTCCTCCAGGTACATCACCTTCTTGCGGACCACACAGCCATAGTAGCAGTCTGACACCATGGGGACACCGGGTGTCAGGGGATGCAAGACAAGGATATGGCCACCCCCATGCCTTCCACTGAGGGTGTTTTGCCATGGGGGGAGCCGTGTGAAGGCCTCTCACCTCTCTCAGGATGCTCCATTGACTGGAGGTGGATGATGTCCCCTTTGTGGAAGCTGAGCTGGCCCCCATCCTCCGGGCTGTAGTTCCTCACGGCCACCACGTACTGGGAGTCCTGGGCACAGGGGAGGTTGGCACAGCCCATGCACACAGGGACACCCACACCCCACACAGCACAGGGATTTTAAGCACCCACAGCCCCAGGACAACCCCATTTGCAGGGTGCCTTCTGTTACCCACCCCAGCCCCCAAGTGTGGGCACACAGGCAGGGTCTGATCCCCAGGACACGTCCCCTCCTGTCCCCAGGGCACCTCCCACCTTCCTGAGCTCCGTGATGAAGTGGTCAACCATGACCTTGACCTGGGGGGCTTTGGGGGAGAAGAGGATGAGCTTCTCGCTGCGCAGGTTGAACTCCAGCATGTTCCTGGACGGGGTGGTCACGAAGAGCACATCGGCATAGCTGGGGCAGGGCAAGGGGAGGCTGAAACACCTGGCACCCATGGCACCCATCCCACCCCGGCTGCCTGTGCTCCTCACCCCTACCTGTACGCCCGCAGCACCCTCAGCTGCTCCCCGGGGACATTGGTGCCCTTCACCAGCCGCAGCAGTTTGACACCAGAGTGGGACACAGCCAGGATCTGCACACCTGTCCCCACGCTGCCCTATAGACCAGGACAGTGCCTCAGCTGGGGGCACAGGGCCATGGGGACACGGTGACCCCCATGCCAACCTGCCCCATGGCCAGACGCTCACCGTGGCAGGGAAGAGACGGGAGAAATACACCTCACAACCATCCCGGGCTGCAGCAATGATCTCCCTCTTGACGCTCTCAGTGGCCACAGGGCTGAAGGAGTCCAGCTTGTTTTCCGCTGTGGGGAGAGGGAAATACCTCTTGGTGAGCATCCCCCCTCCCTGGGAAGGATTCAGACATGGTTCCCAGAAAGAGCAGGGATGATCATGGCCTTCCCACGCCTGGCAAGAACATGATGGGAAGACTTGTGTCCCCCAGGCAAGCTGCCTGAGACCAGACAGAACTTGTGACATTGTGGATCACTAAGTTACCATGGGGTCCTTGCATTCGGAGGCAAAACTACCTTGGCTTTAAGCAGAGCCAGTTGTAGCTTGGAGATGCCCAGGAGATGAGGATAGGCACTGGAGAAGCTGGGTGTGAGCCCCCTAGGCAGGGAACAGCAGGACACAGGGGTACAGTCAAGGGTTACCAAAGAGGGATTTCAGGCGGAGCCGCTCCTCCTGGCTGATCCGGATGCAGGTGTCAGACAGCACATCATTGAAGATCTGGGGAAGGGGATGAGGAGCAGTGGGGTCGTGCTGGGGGGTGCAGCGTGACCCCAGCTCTTTTGCCCTGCCCATTCCCCCTGGCTTGGGGTAGCTCCTCCGTGGCAGCTCGGCAGGGAAAGATGGGATATCCGTGGTGGGATGAGTAAACCATCACCCCTCTGGAGAATACTTCAGCTTCTAGGGGACCCCTGGAGGGGCTCAAGGGCAGCTCAGTGCCTCACCTGCCGGAAGATGAGATCAACCAGCAGTGGGTTGTTGATGCTGTCCTTAGGGTAGAAAACCTGTCAGGAGAGAGACCAGGGCTTAGTGAAAAGCCCCCTTTACCCCTGTAACCATCCTGTCCCTGAGTGTCCCCATAAACCTGTACCTCCTTCCGGATGAATATTTTCCAGGGCACGTTATGGTAGGTGTAGAAGTCCTCGCTGCAGCTCCGGTGCAGCTGGGTCTGGACCTGCTGTGCCTCGGATGGGAGCTCCCGAGAGACAGAGACTGTGGAGGAATGGAAAGCCCTGCAGAAATCCCCCTCCACCCAGGGAAACTGAGGCACAAGGAGCAGCCGCCCAGTTGAGCCAGACACAGTGGCTATCCCATGAGGATGCTGTGGAGCCAGACTAGTGCCAGGCTACATCAGGCATCACCCAGTGCCACTGGGAGGACGAGGTGCCCCACTTCCACCGTGGTCCCCGCTGTGCCACAGCTCTGCCCAGCAATACCTGGGGGCCGGGTGGGTGCTGGACGCCCCGTGGGTGCTCGCAGCTGGTACCTGGCACTGGGCACTGGCTTCACTGTGGCCACCACCTCCTTGGGCCCCTGCGAGGCACAGAGGGGCTATGGTCAGGGCCAGGGACACCCCCGGCCTGGTGGGAGGGATTTGGGGGCATCTGCATCCCTACCACAGCCGCTGGCACCCGGGCTGCTGAGAGCTGCTCCTTCAGGATCTGCATGGCTTCCTCATGGGGGTCCACCTTCTTCCCAAAAAGCTTGCTGCAGAGACAGCACCCCACATCACCTGTACCCCAGCATCACCTGCATCCTGGCATCAGTTGTACCTGGCATCACTTGTACCCCATCACTCCCTGCACCTTGGCATCAGGGCAGGAGAAGCCCGTGGCTTAGCTGGGGAGCCAGGTGGGTACCTGGAGGGCTGGGAACTGCGCAGGGCTGGCTGGCACTGCCGGATGATGTTGCGGATGTCGTGCGTGGGTCGTGGGAAATGCTCTGAGTTGAGCCGGGAATGCCGCACCAGATCTCCTGGCCACCGCCGGCCCACGGCTGCTGCAGGGCCAAGCATGTGGCTCAGGGTGGGCCAGACACTGTCCCCACATCTGGGCCCTGGCTCGGTGCCACGAGCCCCCACAGCCACCCTATTCTACCAGGACGCCTTACCGGGTTTCTGCGAGTAGGGCCGGGGCTGGGGGGTGTGGGTTGGCGTCCCCCCTGCTGCTCTGCCCTGCAAGGGACACTGTGCCATCAGCACCCAGCACCCCCAGCTGCCCCCATCCCCAGGGGCTGCCCCTGTCAGGGAGAAGGGGCTTGACCCCTCCCAAGCCCTCGGCACTGACCGGGGATCCAGGAGGCTGGTTGGCATCTGTCCGGCTCTGTGGGGACAGGGCTGGCTCTGTGCCTGCAAAGGCAAAGAGGGGACATCAGCTGGAGCTGTGGGGTACTGGGTGCAGGTATGACCCCCCCACACACCAGGGATCAGGAGGGGAAACTGAGGCAGGGGGCTGGGGTGGGATGCAGGAGTGCTTGGGGCACTCACCCCTCAGCTGATGTGTCTCCGCAGGCACTGGGGGTCCGCTCCGATTGGCATCACTGCCCCTGTCCCCCCCTCCCACGCCACCTCCTCCCTTCATCCTCTGCGAGAGGATGGCCGGCTTCTCCAGCTCCTGGGGGGCAGGAATCACGGTAAGGTGGCCAAGCCATTTACACCCCAAAACGCCTTGGGAAGGGGGACACCCCTCTCACCCCATTGCCATAGGAGAGCACGGGATCAAAGAGGCTGTCCAGGTACCGATCCAGACCCTTCTGGCTGCGTGGCTCCCCAAATTCCCCCTCTGCAGGGGTTGAGGAGGGATGAGCTGCCAGCAGCAGGGCTCCACCAGCAGGGTAGAGCTTCTCTGCAGCACCAGGGGCCAGGGGGATGATGCCCTACCATGGGGGTGGTACATCTCTGTGGAGGGCAGCGTGGGGGCTTTCACAGCTGGGGGAGGAGGCACTTCATCCAAATCCAATCCATGTCCCAGCACCCTGCAGAGAGGGAGGATGTGCTCACCGAGCACCCACTAGGTGCCAGATTGCCCCACTCTAGGAGCCCACCCACCCCTATCCAGTACCCATCCAGCCTGGTGCTGGGGTTCTCCCCCCCAGTGCCACAGTGGTACTGGGGGGGTAACCCCAGGTACCCACCCCTGCCCGGGTACCTACGCCCGGCTGTCCCTGCCGAGGCTCTCCGTCCCATCCCATGCGATGAGGAAGCAGGATTTCTGTCTGGGGAAGCCCCGGAGCAGCTCGAGGTCGGAGATGAGGTCCAGGACATAGTCATGGCCAGCCAGCTCGGCCCACTGGGCACCTGCCTTCATGGCCACAGACCAGCCACGCCAGCCCTCCGCCAGCCCCCTGCCAACAGCCAGACACGGAGGATGGGCACAGGCTGCCAGCAGTGCCCAAGCTCCATGGGGATACCCTGCCCACAAGCTGGGTATCCTGGCTCCCCGATCCTGGGGACACCCAAAACAGCCCCGGGGCCATGCCATACCACACTGGGTGGGTGGGTGCCAAGCCAGTGCCTACCTGTGCTTCAGGACATCCCCTGCCAGGTCCTCGCCGGTGCTCCAGGAGTGGATGGGGCAGGAGAACTGGTCACCTGGGGAGGGATGGGCAGTGAGCTGGTCCCACCAGTCCCTTCCTGCCCATGAGGGTGGTCACCTCGGGACCACCCCTTGCTGCTGCCATGCCAGCCGCACCGTTGAAGCAGTGCAGGTCGAGGGCCATGCTGGCCTGCTGCCGGTTCGCTGTCCACTCCAGCAGTGAGGGTGGGAAGGTACGGGCAGCTGCGGTGCCCAGCTGGGACCGGGCCATGGCGTGCATCAGCTTGCGCTGGCACACCGGCTTGTAGCCAGCGAAGGCGTAGTCGGAGACAAACCTGTGAGGAAGGGAGGGACCTGGGCAGCATCCCCAGGCACGTGTGCCTGGTTGGCACTAGGGATGACAAGGGGGATTAAGAGCATCCCCAGAGGGATCTCGGCAGCATCCTGGCCACATGTGCCAGACTGGTCCAAAGGACCTCAGAGGGACCTCAGAGTGCACCTAGAGGGACCTGGGCAGCATCCCTGGGCACATGTGCCAGGGTGTCACTGGGGAACACAGAGGGACCCCAAGTCATCCCCAGAGGGACTTGTGTAGCATCCTGGGCTAATGTGCCAGGCTGGTTCAATAGATCCTGGGGAAACCTGAGCATGATCCCTGGACCTGTGTGCCGGGCTGTCTCCAGGGACCCAAGAGGGACCTCAGAGCATCTCCAACTGGACCTGAGAGGCATTCCTGAGCATATGTGCCAGGCTGGCCAGAGGGATACTGAAGGGCACTCAGAGCATCTCCAGTGGGACTGGGCAGCATCCTGGGCATGTGTGCCAGGCAGGTCCAGTGGATCCTGAAGGAATCTGAACATAATCTCTGGCAAATGTGTCACCCTGGCCCTGGAGACCCTGGAGGGACATGGGAAGCATCCTGGGTACATGTGCTTGGCCAGAGGGATACTGAGGGGATCTTGGAGTATCCCCAACAGGATCTGGCCAGTATCCCTGGCCATGTGTGCCAGGCTGCCCCAAGTGATCCTGGAAGAACCTGGTGGGACCTGGACAGCATCTGCAGGCAGGCACTGCAGTGAAAAGCCACAGCAGTGTCCCCAGGCACGAGTGCCAGTCTATCCCTGAGGGTCCCAGCCACCCCTGCTCCATCCCCACTCCATCCCCGGCTCACTTGAGCAGGTACTTGTCGAAGGCAGCAGACGGGGGGAAGGCACTGAGGCAGGTGGCCAACAGCAGCCAGCCCCGCTCCTCGTTGTTGACATTGGTGTTCCTCCAGACCTGGTTGGCAGCTTGTGCCAGGAGCTCATCCCGCAGCCCCGGCACCGACAGCCCCTTCTGCACGATGTAGTTGCCGAAGAGGGTCTCCTGCCGGCCACCCAGCCCTGGGTCCCCCATGAACCGCAGGATCTGCCAGAGGGACAGCCAGGTCCTCCCTCTGGCCCCGGGCACGGAGCAGGCAGGGAACCACAGTGAGGGATCCCATGCTGTCCCACCTACCAGTTGGAAGAGGCTGAGAGCCTCATGGCACAGGTCCTCGTCCAGCCGGGTGAGAGGGGCTTTCAGTGGGGCCGTCAGCATCCCAAACAATGGTTCCTGCAGCGACACCCGCACCCGTGGCTACCTGGGGACAGCCTCAGGCCACGAGGGGCCGGCCCCAGGGTGCTGAGCGTGGTGTTGATGCTGGGTGAGGACTCTGGGGCTGCCAAAGGGCTGGGGTGCAAGTCTGGGGTGGCAGCCTGCCGGGAACGTGGCAGGGATAGGCTCAGGCTGTGCTGGCAGCACCAGAGATGAGTGGGGAAGCCCTGGCACAGGTTGCCCAGATAAGCTGTGACTGCCCCATCCCTGGACGTGTCCAAGGCCAGGTTGGAAGGGGCTTGGAGCAGCCTTGTCTACTGGAAAGTGTTCCTGCCCATGGCAGGGGTTGGAGGGAGATGAGCTTTAATGTCCCTTCCAACCCAAATGAGTCTATGATTCTATATCGGCACTTTGGTGAGACTGAGAGCAGGATCCAGCCCTGGCACATTTGGGATGCTGGGGACTGGGAAACACAGGGCAAAAATAGAAGGCAAAGAGGAGGAATGGGGCAAAGTGGCTGGGGATGGGGCCGGGGTCCCGGGAGCAAAGCGACCTGGTCTCCCGCCCCAGCGTTCCGGATCCGCCCCGCGTCGGGCGTCCAGGAGGGCTCAGCGGGTCTCTCTCCGATAGCCTCAGCATGGTCCCCCCGGCCTCTGGAGACGACAGGAACCCACGGGGAGGGGGGAGGTGGCAGCCAGCTCACCACAGTACCACAGCCACCCCGGATCCAGCCTCGCTTGCTCCCCGTGGCGTCCCCGGGGCCGAAGCCGGGGCAGAGCCCGGTGGGATGGTGTGGGGAGCTGCCACAAGGGACCCTGATTCTAAACGCTCAGCCACAACCAGGGTGCCGGGGACTCCCCAAAAGCTGTCTGGACAGGCTGCTGGGCCACGGCGCCCACCTTACCTGGAAGTGGCCCCGCACGTACTTGGCCATGGGGTAGTCATTGATGTCGAGGGGCAGGGTGAGCTTGGAGTCAGGCTGCAGTGCCGGTGGTGGCACCAGGACCACGCAGCCGGCGTTCACCTCCTGGGCGGCTGTGGCACAGTGGGCAGCTACAGCACGGCCAGGGGCATGGGGACAAGGGGCTGGGAGTGATGGCAGTGCAGGACCCACTCACCTGCAGCGGCCTCCAGCAGCCCCATCAGCTCAGCAGGGATCTCCAGGTGGGTGACGTCCACCACCTCCCTCCGTGTCAGCTCCTGGTGCCACAGCACAGGGATGTGCCCACTCACCACTCTGTGCCAGCACCCATGGGTGCCTTGGCTGGGAGCAGTGGGATGGGCGAGCAAGTGGCAGGGATAAAGGCACAGCAACACCTGTGTGCTCCCACCATTGCTGAATGCCTGTTACCTGCTTCATCCTCTCCTTCTCCTCCTCGGCTCGCCGGCGAGCATCCTCCTTCCTCTGCAAGCAGAGCAGCCACTCTGAGTACCACTGGGAGGGAGGGAGACCAAGAGGCAGCAGGAACCTCGGGAGTGCCATTGCCTCCCCCAGCATCACCAGGTTTTCACCCCAAAGAGGTACTGTCAGTGCCCCATGGGACATGGAGGAGGTGGTAGCAAGGGGCCTGGGAGGGCTCAGGGTTTGGAGGTGCCTTCTCCAGACCCACCACTGAACATGCAGCAGGGCGTGACCAGGTGCCCAGGATGCCCTTGGGATGTGCCAGCCCCCACCTCACCTTGAGGTACCGCCGGCGGTTCACGTAGATGTGCACCAGTGACCTGAACTTGATGAGCGTGTGCCGCATGCGCCGGTACCGCTGCCTGCGGGAGTGTACCTGTCACCCTCTGCCACCCACCGCCCTCTGTCACCCCCCAGAGCACCCGAAGTGCCCCCCTGGGACCCCCACCTGGCCAGGTATCCCCGAGCCCGGCTCTGCAGGAGGACGATCTTGCGGCGGAGGGAGCGGAAGCGCCGCTTGATGAAGAAGGTGCGAGCGTAGCGTTGGAGTGTGAGTGCAGCCAGGTGATGGGCACGGGCTCGCTTGCTCTCCAGTGCCTGGTACAGCTGCTCCTTTAGGAAGAGCTGGGAGCAGGGATGATGCCATGAGCCCCCCTGCACCTTGGCCATCACCTCCAGGGCACCAGTAGGAGCCAAGCCCCCTCCCAGCACAGCACCTTGGTGACGCCGACGTAGTACATGCTGGGGTTAACAGTGCAGAGGTTCCTCAGCATCTCCACGCAGTTGGCTCCATTGGGAATGATGTTGGACCACATGTCGACGAGGCAGCGGTACCTGGGTGGGCCCATGACACTGTCACCATGCAGGACCCTGCCGGGACCCCGGCATGGTCCCTCCCTGCGGTGACAAGCACCGTGCCTGGAGATGCAGCTTCTCCCCAAGCTGTGCATCAAATTGAGGAGCTCCCAGTTCCCACCATGGGGGAACCCCAGCCCAGATGCTGCCCCCAAAACACCCCCAGGCTCTGTGGTCTCCTCTCACTGGGATGGCAGTACCCAATCCAGAGCCCCTGGGCACCTGTCGATGAAGACGAGGAAGGGGATGCGGATGGGGAAGCCCTCCTTGCGGATGCGGATGGTCTCCAGGATCCCCGAGTAGCGCAGCTGGCTGCTGACCACGTCAGCCTCGAAGAGCCCTGGCTCCTGGGGAGGGGATGGGGAGAAGCCTCAGCGGTCATACAGGCCAGCCCCTGCTCAGTGTGAGCTCACTATGCTCCCAGAGCCAGCAGGGCAGGCAGCACTGGCATCACTGTGGGCTGGAAAGCTCTGGCTCTCACCTTCTTGTTGTTGGGTTTGAGGCAGCGCACAAAGAAGGGGTTGCACCTGTGACAGAGAGACCCCATCAGCCATGGGGGACAGGGGACAAAGCCTGCCTGGCCACCTAGGGCTTAAATTCCACTGTCATCCTGTTCCCACCAGCCCAGTGCACGGCCTGCCTGGCTGCCCACCCTGCCCACTCTGACCTCTCCATCTTCTCCACCAGCTCCAGGAGTGACTGCTGGAACCGTGCAGCTACAGTGGGAGCCTTGTACCGCCGTGTCCTGGTGCTGCTCCTCCTGATGAGGCTCCTCTGCCGGGCCATCACCTGGGCATGGCCGAAGAAGAGGTTGGCCACCACCTTGGGGAGAACAGGAAGGGTTAGCGAGGAGGAGGAAGGTGGCTGGGATGATGCAGCTCTGCTGGCACCTCTCCCCAGCCTGGCCACTGCCTTTTTGCCCAGCCCCAAGCAAGCTGCATCCCCTGTTTGTGGCTGGATTCCCTGGATAGAGATAAGGATGAGGATATGGATGAGGATATAAAGCACAAGAGCAGCCCATGTGCCCATTTGTGTCAAATGCTTGAGGGGTCAAAGTCCAGAGGACTCCATGGAAGAAGGGCACGGGGGGGAGCCAGAGGCATCTTCTGCTTCAGATCCCCTCCAGGCTTCATCAGTCATGGGGACATGAAAAGGGACATATGGATGGGGATTATCCATGCCCAGTGTTACTGTAGAGCCAGGGCCAGGCAGGGCCCTACCTTGGTCTTGCTGCTGATGAACAGGTCCAGCACGTCCTGACGGACCTGGTCATAGTTTTTATCCAAAAATTTGTGAACCTGGCAAGGAGCGAAACCTCATGGTGAGGAGCCCAGCAGCACAATGGGGTGAGGGAAAGAGCTCCAGGCTAGAATGGGGGATCCCAGCCAGATCCCCTGTGCTGCATCTCCCTTCTGAGTGCAGGATCAACCTCCTACTTAACACCCCAGCTGGATATCCCACTGCCACACACCTGGTAGGTCACCTTCCCTGCATAGTGCTTGATGGTGAACTCAGGCAGCGGCATCTTCGGCTTTGTGTAAAGAGGATTTGTCCCGTGGTGGTAGTGACACTTCTGGAGGAACGTGTGGTCAGTGGCCTGGGGAGGGATGCAGGAGTGACACAGAGCTCATGCAGTTCAGCAGCAGGTTGGAACTAAGTGATCTTTAAGGTCCCTTCCAACACAAACCATTCTGTGATTCCATGATAGTTCTATGATTCTTGGGGCTTACCCAGCCTGGAAGAACCCAGAGGGTCTCCCAGGTTGTCCAGGACAGCCTAGGAGAAAGACAGCCCTGGGCCACAGTGATTCCCCACCCAGTGCTGCCACCTCATCACCAGGCACTTCTCACCTGGGGGAAGCAGCTCTGGTCATCCAGGATCCGGAGGATGCCATAGGGCTTCTGGGAGATGAGGTCAATGCAAGGCTGGTTGTCACTGAAGGGGATCTCCTTCCACTCGATCTGCTCCCGGAGATACTCCTCCTATGGGGCCGACACCAGGTCACACCTGAGTCCCAGTCCCCCTGGCACGAGGGCAGAGCCCAGTATTGCCCACTGACCCACCTGCTCCTCCTGGAAGACAATCTTGTTGAAGAAAAACTGCAGGTACTCATTGGCGTAGTTGATGCACAGCTGCTCGAAGCTGTTGAAGTTGAGGTCCTGCAAGAAGGAAGGTCTGTTGAGCCAGAGACCCCATGAGGATGAAGCTGGATTAAGCCAGGATGGAGCTGGGATGGATCCTGCTCACCTCGAAGCCATAGATGTCCAGGATGGCAATGGAAAGGGCCTCCTGCCGTGGGTACACCAGCTTGTTGATGCGGTCCGTGAGCCAGCCGAAGAGCAGGGAGTAGAGGGTCTTGGCAATGGCATCCCTGGGAAGGAGAAAGTGATGGAGCTCTGCAATGGCATGACACAGCACTGTGTACATCCCCAATGCCACAGCCAGCATCCATCATAGCCCAGTGCAGTTTTAATCACTGAGAGCCTAATCCACGCTGGAGGACCTGACCATCTCTACTCCCAGCTGGCCTTTCACCTCCCACCCTGTTCCTGAGGGTCAATCCCCCTGTGCTCCCCCCACAGCACAGCCCCCCTTCCCTGTACCTGGCATCCACGGCGCTTTCAACAGTCAGAGGGGTAAAAATCTTCTCCCGCAGCGTTTCCTGGTTGGGAAACAATGTGATGGAGTTTCAGCAACACCAGCCATGGTCCCTAGGGACCAGAGATCTCCCCTCCCTGCCTGGGTCCCCCAGCACTCACCGTCACCTTGAAAGTGATGGCTTTCTGCAGGCCCTCGGGGGACACCTGCAGCAGCTCAGCCACTGTCCGGATCTCCGTGGCGCTCACCACCATGGCGACCTCCTGGCAGTCGGTCTGCGGGACACAGGGATGCGGTGGGATGCGATGACCCCCCATCTGCCACATCCCAAATGATGCCTAAGGAGCTCAGCTTGGCTCCCTGCAGGGTACCTCATATTTATCGAAGTAGACATTGCCCAGGTGGAGGACGGAGGAGAGGATGCGGAAGATGCTGTTCTGCTCATCCACGCTGAAGCTCAGCACCTCCATGGTGTTGAGCAGCCGACGGAAATCCTCTGCATCATCCTTGCCGGGAATCTCGCAGTTCCCACCCTGGCACAACCCCCTCAGGCCATCAGTGGGTCTCAGGTGGGGCAGCACCCAGTGTGTGGGGGGGTCACCCTGCCCTGAGCACCCTCCCCAGGGCTCGGGGACCCACTGGTACCCTGAGGTTGGGCAGCCCCCCAAAAACCAGGCAGCGTGGTGGGGCTGGGGAGGGGCACACTACCTGGTTCAGGTAGTAGTAGGTCTCGGCGCCCTGCAGGCAGTACCGCTGCCGCTGCTGGGCAGGAAGCCCCGCCAGCATCTCATAGAAGATGTGGTAGTTGCGCTCACTCTTGGCCTGGGGAGCAGAGGACAGAGCTGGGGAAGGGGTGGTGGAGGGGGCAGAGTGGGGGGCAGAGCCCAGGACCCCCTCACCACACACCTGGAAGACCACGCGGGACTTCTCCAGCAGGTACTGCGAGGTTATGGCACCGCAGATCAAGCCGCTGTAGGGGGGAGAGTGAGGACCTGGCTGCAACCTTGGCATGGGCAGGGGTTGTGACCCCCCCAGGGTGCCCATCCATGCCATGATGCTCCCCCCAGAACATGGAGGGTCAGTGAGGGATGGAACAAGGGGATAGGGAGTGGGAGTGGTCAAGGTTCCAGCCCACGGCACAGTGTCCCTGCCTCTATCGCAGGGAGAGAGCCACCTGTCCTCATGTGCCATCACCTTTACACCCCGAAGTTCGGCCCAAAAAAGCTTCCCCCATCAGCCTGGCAAGGGGGCAAGAAGCTAAGCTGGGCACTCCCAGGGCAGGGGGACACACGGGGTGAACAGCCACAAACAAGTGTTGCTCAGCATTACTTACTCCTCCAGAAAGATTTCCACAAACTTCCCAAACCTGCTGGAATTGTCATTCCTCACGGTTTTGGCATTGCCGAAGGATTCCAGCAAGGGGGTTGCCTCCAGGATCTGTTGTGGTGATGGGGAGAGCTAGGGGGTCAGCCTGGACACCTGACACACCACGGGCTGTCCCCAGGGTGGAGGTACCCCCCCTTGTCACCCCCAGCCACCCCATGTCCTATGCAGACACCCACAGGTGCCCAAATTCACAGTGTGCACCACAGCCAGGTTAAATGAGGGGGTAGGAGAGCACAAGGACCCCACCCACGTGCATGCACTGAGCTCCTACTGCTCTTCCCACCATCCCCCTGCAGCTGGGGTGACATAGCCGAGATGACACCATGGTGCTCCATCCCCCTGAACTGTCCCAGCCCACGTGTCCCCCCCAGTACCTCTATCTGCCATGGTCCATGTGGAAGCGTGGGGACAAGGAGAGAGGAGCAGAGCCATGAGCAGGGATGAAGGAGAGAGCAAGGAGGTGGGAGAAGAGGATGGGGACATGAGGACATGAGGACACAGGGATGGGGATGTCCCCAGGGCAGCACCCTACCTGTGGGGCAGTGCTGCGTTTCTGGCTGACGGCTGCCAGGTAGCGCAGGATCAGCTTGGTGGCTTCTGTCTTCCCTGACCCACTCTCCCCACTGAAATGCAGAGTGGGAGCATGGTTGGGGTTGTCACCAGCTGAGCATGAGGTGCCCACCCCAAACCCCTACAGCACCCCATCCCCAGTGGCACCCATCAGGGCCAGGCTGGTGGCAGCACCCTGCTCCCAGCAATTAGGGTGGTGCTGATTAGGGGCTATCCCAGGGGGCTGTGTGTGGAGACAGCCATGTCCCACCTGATGATGATACACTGGTTGTGTTTGGCATCCATCACTTTGGAGTAGGCGACGTTCGCGATGGCAAAGAGGTGCCTGGGGTGGGGGGAAGCAGAAGGGGGGGCTGTGGTGCCTTGTTGCCCCAGCACAGGGACCTCCAATGTGCCCTGAGCATCTCCATACATGGACACAGATGCTCCAGCACACAGCAACCAAGGGTCCCCAGGGGCTTGGGACCACCCAGGCCTGCTGTGGGACCCAGGGGTGGGTGACAGTGGGTGGGAGTGCCCCCATCCTGATAAGACATTTGGTGACCCCCTGGTACTCACGGTGGATTCTCCCCCAGGGCTCTGCCTTCGTACTGCAGCACCTGATCTGTCCCGTAGATGTTGTACAGCCGGTATGGGTTCACCGACACCAGGATGCTGCCAATGTAGGTCTGCCAGGGAGCGAGGTTTGGGGCTGTGAGCTCTCAGAGGGCAGTGACCCCCCAAAGAGCTCACCCCTGGAGTCTTTGGGGGACACTGTGCCCCCCTAAACTTACATAAATGAGCTGGCGCTCAAACCGCGTCCGGATGTTGTTCAGCACCGCGGCCTCCTGGAGGTCCCTGGCATGGAGGAGAGGCTGTGTTAGGAGGTGGCAGGGGACAAAGGAGTGTCTGCTCTCCCCAGCATGTCCCCAGCATCCCTAGCTCTGGGAGACAGAAGACCCTGCGTTGGGATGGGTTGGGGTGGGAATAGCAGGAGCAGGGGTGCATAGGTGGGGGCTGCAGCCCCATTGTCCCCCCCAGCAGTGGGTCAGGGGGAAGGGGACAGGGACACTCACTCCAGCTGGGTCATGTCCTCCAGCCCGTCCTCCTCCTGTTGCTCCTGGTATCGCATGATGGGCAGGCTGCACAGCGACTGCATCTGCATGGAGTAACCAGCAAATCTGTCATGGCAGGGATGTGCCAAACCCCTGAGGTGTCCCACTCAGTCACGGCCAACACCCCAAAACCACCATCTGTCACTCCAAACCAGGGAACACACAGCCAGCAATGGCACCCCACAGAAAACATCCTGCAGTGCTGAAACTGCACCCCAGCAAGAGTGTCACCTGTCAGAGGGAGCAGCAGAGCTGGAAACAGGGACATAGGGCCACCAAGGAAGGCATCCTTGGAGATGGTCCCAGGAAAGACTGGCCCTGAGAACCCCAATCCTGCTCACCGTGCCACCCTCAGCTGTGCCACCCCCATCAGGGCTGCAAGGGGTGGGCGATGGAGACTCCCTGGCAGGGTGGCACCTCCAGGGCAGGTGAGGGGAAGGGGGCTGAGCCGCGGGGCTGAGGCTGCTCCCCGTGGCCACGGGCAGAGGTGACACAGGACGGGTGTCACCCAGGAGCCTGCGCTGGCGGCGGGCCAGGCGGTGGGCAGGAAAGCGGACACCCGCCGGGTCACCGTGCCACCCACACCCGTTCCCGCCGGATCGCGTCTCCACATTTCCATACACCAGAGTCAAGTGTCCCCAAAGGGGCCGTTCACGGGGGGACACACAACGGGCAATGACCCCCCCCGCCTCCAGCCTGCTCCCCATGGCAGGACCCCCGCCAGCACTCCGACCACCCATAGCCATGTACCCCCGACCACCCATAGCCGTGTACCCCCACCCTGAGCGCTGCGAACCCCCTGGCGCCAGTGGCTTTGCCCTGCGGGGAGCCGGCAGCCACCCCAACACGCCACCCCATCCCGGGTCCCGCCGGCTGCCGGCTCGCCCCCCGACTCCATCCCCCGTGGGATGCTCCCCGCCGGCGTTACCTTGGTGCGCCAGGGCTGCTTGGTGCCCAGGTACCCGTCCGCCCAGGGGTGCCTGTCCCGCCAGCCGCCCGCCGGCGAGCGCTGGCTCAGGTATCGGGCGATGTCGACTCCCCTCTGGCTCGCCCACCGCCGGCCGCGCTGGGTGGGCTGCTGCGGGGGGCCCTGCTCGGCCGTCCAGGCGTCGGGCATCTCCCGCACCCGCACGACGTGCTGCGTGGACCAGTGCTGCTTGTACATGCGGGATGCGCGTCGGAAGGAGCCCAACCTCTGCACCTGCGGCGTCACCACCGCGTAGCGCCCCGCGCCCTCCTCCCCGCCCGCACCGTCGCCCTCGACGGGCTCTGCCGGCCCCGGGGGCCGAGCGCCGTGCCGGGGGGCGACCGGCGAGCCGGGGGCTCGGCCGTGCGGGGGTGGGAAGGCGGCGCGGCGCTGCGGTGAGGGGCTGCGGTTGCCCCGAGGGTTGGGAGCGGGGACGGGGCGCCCGGCATCGCCCCAGCCCCGGAGCCCCGACGGTGGGCTGGGTGACCTGCGGGTGCTCCCGTCCCGCCGGGATGGGCGCCGGGGCAAGGAGGGCGAGCGGGTGGAGGGGTGGCGGGTGGGTGGTGAGGATGCGGGGGCTTTGGGGGAGGCCATGCTCCTGACGAGCAGCGATGCCAGGGACTGTCCCACGGAGGGGCTGCGGCCCCCCGCTTCGGCAGACGGCCTGGCTGGCGGGGACGGGGGGGCCATCCCAGCAAGGGGCTGCCCGATGCGCTGGATGAAGCTTTTGGGGGTGCTGGGAGCGGGGCTGGGCGGGGGAGGCACCCCGGCGGGACCCCGCGGGGCACCCTGCCAGGGGGGCAGCTCCTCATCCCAGGAGGGGCCGGGGCGGCCGAGCCGGCGGCTGCCGGGGCGGGACGACGGGGCCAGGAAGGGGGTCCTCTGCAGCGGCTTCACCGCCTTGGTGGGGGGCTCGGGGAGCCGTGGCCAGGCCTGGGGGAGCGGCAGCCCGGGGGGGCTGCTCCGCCGCGTCGACGGGGGTCTCCCCGAGCCCGCCGCGGGACCCCCCAAACGCCTCCCCCCCGGCCCCGGCGAGCGGGGGGCGGTCGGCGGGGCAGGGGGCTCGGGGCTGAGGCGCCGGAGGCTGGCACGGATCGAGGGGATTCGCAGCGACCCCCGCACGGGCGGCGGCGATGGGGAGCGCCCGGGGTTGGCGAAGGGGTTGCGGAGCGACGGCCGCCGAGCAGCCCCCGAAGAATCCCGGGCAGGGGGCTGCACCCAGGGCCCCGCCGGCGGGGAAGGGTCCCTGGCTGGGGGTGCTCGCGGTGCGGGCTCCCGGCCCCCCAAACCCGCGCTGTCCGTCCCCGCCAGCCTGCGGCTGGAGCGCCTGTAGGACGGCTGGGGGGTGCGGGGGCCCCGAAACGCCCCCGCACCCCGAGGCGGGTGGCTCTGGGGCTGAGAGAGGGAGCGCTGGAGGAACTGGCCCAGGGGGCTCCCGCACGCCCGCGCTGGCGAGACCCGCCGGCCCGGGGATGCTGCGGGGGCTGCGGGCGGACGGGGCGGCTCGTACTCGTCGTAGTCGTCCTCGTCACGGGCGGGGGGCAGGTGGGGGGACGGCGGGAGGGGCACGTCCAGGCGGTCCCTGCCGAAAAGCTTGACCTGGGGCCGAGGGAAGAGCCTGAATTTCCTGTTGAGGGAGAGCTTGGAGGAGAGAGTCTCCCGCATGCCCCGGAGCGACGAGGCGCTGAGGATGGAGAAGGGATACTCCTTCTCCTCCTCCTCCTCTTCCTCCCACTCCTCGGGCTCCTCAGCCTCGGCGATCTCCTCCAGCCCCAGGGCGTAGGGGTTGCAGGAGGACTGGGCGTGCGGCGCCCACCCCCCTTCGCTGTACTGGATGCGATGCTCGGGGTACTCGCCCCCAGGGTACCCCCCAGCAAAGGGCTCCCCAAAGTCCTCGTAGGGGTCCCCCCGGTAGCCGAAGGGCCCCGCTGCCTCCTCTCCATACTCCGGGTCGCTGCCATATGGGTCGTAGAGGCCGAGGGGGGGCCCGGCACCAAACGATCCCTCCTCCTCGAGCTCCGTGTAGCCATAGGAGTGCCCCGACGGGTCACCCTCCTCCCAAAACCCCCCGTAGGCGTCGTACTCCTCTTCCTCTGTCTCATAGCCAGGGTAGTCAGCGTAGGGGGCCGGCGCTGCGCCCTCGAAGCTGTACCCTGCTGGGTAGGCTGGGGTTTGCATGTAGCCTTCTTCCTCCTCAGAGTAGCCATGCTGGGGGCTGTAGGCTCCATCTTCCTCATCAGTATAGCCATGCCACGGGTCGTAGGCTCCATCCTCCTCCGCGTAGCCATGCTGGGGGCCGTAGGCTCTATCTTCCTCCTTGGGGTGGTTGTGCCAGGACCCATAGGCTACATCTTTCCCCTTGCCATAGCCACGGCGGGAGCCATAGGCTGTGCCCTCCTCCTTGCCGTAGCCACGCCGGCGGATGAAGGCTCTGTCCTCCTCCTCGGCCCACCCGTAGCGCGGCACCGGCGGCTCCGCCGGCGTGTGCTGGGAGCGCCGCCGGGACAGGCGCCTCACCACGCTGCCCTGCCGCGCCGTGCCGGGGCCCGACAGCCTGCTGCTGCTAGGGATCCGCTTCATGTTGGCCCGGTGCCTGAGGATCTCGTCTTCCGCAGGGAACGGCAACTTCTTGGCACCGATACGGGACAGCCAGGCCGTGTCAGTCGCGCGGCTGCCCCCCGTCAGCCCCGTCAGCCGCCCACGCCGCGACAGCACCTTCCTGGCCAGCCAGCCCGTGGCAGCGGCCGCCTTGCTCAGCACCCGTGCCCGTGGCTTGAATTTCCTTTCCGGGCGCCGGCGGAAGAGCGACTCGCCGTCCTCGGCAGCCTGCCCGCCCCGCCGCAGCAGCAGGAACGACGGCTTCGATGGCGCCTCCTTCTTGGCCTCCTCCTTCTTGGCCTCCTCCTTCCTCTTCTTGCCCACGTGCTTGAAGCGCATCATCAGGTTGGAGGTGGACTTCAGAACTGCCTTGTTCTTCTTCTGCTTCCTCTTCTTGGTGCTGTGCTTCTGCAGCCCCCAGAAGAAGCGGGACGTGTTCTTGAACTGCCCCTTCTTGGGACGATGCAACCCCAGCTTCTTGAAGCCCATGAAGAGCTTCGAAGTGCTGCGAAGGCTCCTCTTCACCCGGGCCTTCGGCGCCGCTGCCGCCTCCTCCTCCTTGTCCAGGCCGGGTTCCTCGGATGCTTTGGGTTGCTCCTTGGCCTCTTCGCCCTTGGCCCCTTTCTTCTTCTTGTCAGTCACTGTCTTGGAGGTGCCCTTCAGGTTCTTCTTGGTTGTTGTGGCATCACTCTCAACCTCCTCTTCCTCTGTCTCCAGCTGCACCTTCTTTCCCCGGCCTATCTTCTTTGCCATCCCCACCTTGGGCAACCCCTTCTTCTCCTTTTCCTTCTCCTTCCCCTTCTCCTTCTCCTTCCCTTTCCCCTTCCCCTTCTTGGGCTCCTCTGCAGCTTCCTCCTCCTCATTCTTCTTCTCCTCCTCCTCATTCTTCTTCTCCTCCTCTACCACCACCTCTGTCTCCTCGCTCTCCTCCTTCTCCTCTTCCTTCAGCAGCTCCGCATCCGAGGCATCCTCCGATTCATTTGGATCCTCATTCTTCCCCTTCTTTTCAGCCTTCCCTTTCCCTTTGCCTCCCTTCTCTTTGGCATTCTTTTGGTCCCCCTTCTTGCCAGCCATCCTGGCAGTGGCAGGTGCTCATGCTCCAGCCCCGGCGGGGCTCTGGGAGATGATGCCCTGTGCCGGCACAAGCCGGCTCCCGGCACACTGTCCGGCTCCCGACCCCGCCGCTGGCCCCGGGAGGGTATTTACCTGTGCCTGGTTTTGGTGAGGCACATGCCCGTGCGTGGCTCCCTCGGGCGCCGGTGGCTGCCCGCTTGGCATCGCGCTGGGGCGGCGGGATGGGCTCCGGGGCAGCCCGGCAGAGCTGCCTCCTGCCTCCCGCACACCCCGCGAGTCGGCAGCGCGGTGCCGGTGCCTGGGCTCCGGCTGTAACCCAACCGCCGGGCTCACGGAGGCATGAATAATGTAAGGGATGCACCACGCTGGCCCCAAGACTTTTCCGAAGGAGCAGGGAAGGGCCTCCGCTGCTGGGAGCATCCTCCAAGAGCGACGCTGCAGTGCACGGCACAGTCACCACCCCAAAACTGGACCCTGCCGCCTCTCTGCCTCTCAGGGCTCCCTCTGCCCTTCCCTGGGGAATCAGTCTCTTCCTGCAGTCAGCACAGAGACAGATGAAGCCCAGGGATCCCTGAAGCTGGACGGCGGCACCAAGACAGAGGTGACAATTTTGCAGAGCCTGAGGCAGCAGAAACACAGCTGAGGGGACAACACAGGGGAGGAACCCGACACCAGACCAAATCCCACAGCCCTGCTGGGAGGCAGCGAGGAGCCCGGAGCACAGAGGGGTACCCCCAGTGCCACACCAGGAGGGGTGGCAGGTACATGCAGGGTGCCACTTGTGCTCACACACAGCCAGCCAGGGGGTTTGTCAGTGCCACACGTGTGCCCCGCGGCGGTGCCAGCAGCATGTCTGCACACACACGTGCCCAGGCGTGGGGTGACCACATCAAATGTTAATGCCAGGGCTGGATTCCTGCTGCTGCAGCTCATCAAAGTTTAAGCAGCAGCAGTGGGAACTCACTGTCCTTCACGGATCACCTGTGGGCAGCAGCAGGAGCAGTGTGGGCAGGGGCAGTACTTGCAGGGGTATTTGAGCAGACCCAGGGGAGCAGCAGCAGCATCCAGCTGTGCAGCAGCATCATCCAGCTGTGCAGCAGCTGGCAGAACCCAAGAACAAGCAGCAGTTGCTGGACTGAAACTATTGGTGTCCCCCAGGATTATGAGAGTCCTGTGATTGGCATCTCCTGGCACTGTCTTTTGTCACAGCTTTACATTTCTGGGATGGAGACACTGCAGTGGGGTCTGCACAGACAGTGGCAGCCCTGGAGTGCAGGGAGAGCAGAGGGATGGAGTGGGAGGAGAGGCATTTGGGAGAGGGTCTATGGACTACCAGAAACCCAAAATCAGCAGGAAAAGAGCATCAGTAGAGACTAAGCCACACAGGAGCACTGCCCTGCAGGAGTCCCACCTGGCATGGTCCACACACGAGTCTGCCATGGCCACCGAGCCATGAAGGGCTGGTGGACCCTGCCCTGCCCATGGCACAGGCTCCTTGCCACACCACCACCCCGTTCCTCCTCCCAGGATGGGCACCTGGAGCCACGATGGTGGCAGGGAACCACCTTGGACACAGACACAGTCCCTCCCTCTCTGCTGGCTGTGAGCAAGGGCATACCCAGCTGGCAAGAAGCTGCTGCACCTTGAATTCCACCACTCATGCAGTCCCTGCCACCATCTCACTGCCCTCCAGGGTCCCTGCCCCCCTCCTTACCAGGCAGGGCAGCTGGCCCAGCGGTGCTTTCGGTGCCCTGGATACTGGCACAGCTCCCTATGCTGTTCCCATGGCTGTGCCCACAGTGCCTCCCTGCCCATGACAAGGGCTCTCCAAAAGGAGAGAGAAAGGGAGAAAGAGGAGCTTCATCCCATGTAGGCACTGCCTTCCACAGACCCTCTCACACCTCCCCATATTCTTCATCCCTGGGCACAGCAGAGCTGGGAAAAGGGCATTTGTTTGCAAACCCAGTGGGACAGTGGCAGATGCTGGAGACTGGAGGGGGAATCCATGGCCATGAACCCCAAACTGTGGACACCCACACTTGGTGGCCATTTCCAAGGCCATGTGGACATGGCTGCATCCAGCAGCAGGACATGACAAGGACCCTGGGTGCAAACCCTGTCAGTGAGGGGTCCCTGGGATGGCGATGGTGATTGGAGTTCTGGGAGAAGACACCCAGAGCATCCTCTGACCATTCCTGAATGGCTCCAGCCAGGTGGGTAATCCAGGGAAAGCCATCTCACCCCAGGGACACAGACCAGGACAGTCCCAGTCCCACTGCCACAGCCCCATAGCTGGATGCAGAGAGGGCATGGAGACAGTTCACCCTCCCCAGCCTGGCACGATGTGTGGCTGCCCACGACTGTACCTTTGCAGTGCCGGCACCGGCAGGCAGAGCTCCAGGGGCAGCAGCTCCGTGTCTCCAGGCAGGTCTGTGGTCACCAGCCAGCCCCGGGTCCCCTTACAGCCTGTTTCCAGTTACAGCCGGAGCAGGGCTCGGTGCCACCACACCACACCACGCCGGGCCCATCATTGCTGTGCCTCCCGGGAGATCCACACTCTGGCCCCACGGAGCCAGCCCGGGCACCTCCTGGCTGCAGCGGAGCCTCTCACCATATCCCTTTCCCTGTCATCAGTTCTGCATCGTTGCACACCCACTTTCAAACACCTGTGAGCAGGTGGGGCAGCCCTGCTGCAGCTCTTGTCACTCCAGTCACAGTGCCAGGAGTGCTGAGAGCACAGGGATAAGCTAGACCAACCAGCAACATGAAAGCAGCACGGAACTCCAAGCCCCCGAGGCACTGTGGGGTCCCTCCTTGCTCCCCCAAGCACCAATGACCCCTTTGACCTGGCTAATTTCCACCCTCTCCAGTTCCTGCCTCCAAACTGAGGAGGGGGACCCAGCACGTGGCCAATGCACGGCACATCCCTGCCTGCCAGCTGCTGCCTGCTGCCCACGAGGGAGATGTTATGGGAGGAGAGAGGCCGGAGCAGATGCTGGAAGCACAAACCAGCTGGGCACGATGCTGGCGTGCACCCAGGAGTGCTGGCTGGCAGCCCTGGAGCCAGGTCACAGCCCTGGGCCATCACCTCAGTTCCAGAGCCAAGCCCAGGAGCTTTTCCCAGGGTAAAACAGTCCCAAGGAAAAACGGATGTGGGGAGGGGGAGTGGTAGGAGATGTGGGGCAGAGGGTTCTGGGATAGGACAGGGTGTTCAGGGGAGGCTGTTCTGCTCTGGAGGGCTGTGGGAATGCGGGGCTGTTGGGAAGGTGGGAGGCTAAAGGTGAGATAAGGGGGGATAAAGGCAGTGAGCAGACAGGTAGTGACAGGCAGAGGTGAGAGGACACCACACAAGCTGTCCCAGAGGATCTGAGCTGCAGCCTTTGCGTAAGGACCAACATCGCACACAAAGGTCCCTCCATCGTAGCTCCTGGGAACCCAAGGGAGGTGCCACCCGGCTGGGGGACCCATAGCCACTCACCTGGGGTAGGCAGCTCACCTGCAGGGCGTGGGGCCGGCCCGGTGCTCCTGGCTCTGCTCAGCGCCGGGGACCATCCCTCCTGCAGCAGGACCATCGGTGCTGCACGGCAGCTGCAGGACCCAATGCATATTTGATGACTGCTATTATTCTCATCTCCTCTCATGAGCAGAGGGATGGGAGCTGATCTTCCCTTGGCAGAGCTGGGGAGTAGCAGGGAAGGAGTGGCTGGAGGGGCGAGGGTCCCCTCCTCCCGTGGTCCCCGTCCTTTCCAGATGGACAGTCACACAGCTGCTTCCTTCCCAGGATATAGATCTGCACTTCAGTGTAACCCAGATGTGAACAGCTGGAAAACGGCCCTGAGCCATTCCTGCCCCCAAACCAATGCAAGTTTAGGACAAGAAATCACTGGGACATGGGAGTGGAGGACAAATGCACTCCTTCACATTCCTCTCCAAAGCTGGGCTGGGAGCAACCAGCTCCTGAGGCTCTGGCAGGGATCTAGACACCCCTCATCCCAACAATCCTGAACCACCCTCTCCTCCTTGGAGGAGTAGGATATTTCCACCTGCCTTAACAAAGCTTCATCCTCCCCATCCCAGCACTGGGTTCCTGCATCCCACCAAACGGGGGACCATTTTCCTGCAGTGATGGAGCCTGTGGCTCTCCCAAACGCCGGCTACAGCACTGAGCTGGGAAAACCTCCACTTCCTTCTCCAGGCAGGCACGTCCCCGCCGTAATGCGGTGGGTATTTATTATGCTGATTCCTCAGAACTGCGAGGGCTTAACTGCAAATTACAATCAATAGCCCCAATCCCCTCGGGGCAGGTTCATCATTTAGCAGGCGCAACCAGAGGAATTCAAAACTATTTGCCAGCCATAAATCCTCCTCTCCGCAGCCTCCCGAGCCGGCCCCGCGTCACGAGATGGCTGGTTGGGGTGACCCTTGTCAGCATTTGAGACAATTAAGCTGTCACTGCGGATCGTGCCTCTTATATACGGCCCCGAGCAGCACTTGGAGGTGTCACCGTGATGGGGAGAGGGGAGCTGGCTGAGCTGAGCCCGCCGCAGCAACCATCTCTCATTGAATTAAATGAATGTATTTGGAGGCAGAGTCGCTTTTTATTACCTTGCAAACGATTCCTGACTAAATTAAATTATAAGAGGAGTGTTCAGCCAATCAAACCTGCTTGATTGCCTGGAACAGGCATTTTAAACAGAGCACGCCTCGGGCTGCTGCTGGTTCCAGCTCTAGATGGAGGGTGGCTGATGGGCTGTATCCACCCTGCTCCACACCTGGAGTGCTGTGCTCAGCCAGGGAACGGCATCAGGATGGGGCAGGATGAGCACAGCCCCCTGGGAAGAGCAGGAATGAACCTGGGGTTGGCTGGAAAAACAGGAGCTGTGGCACAGAGCAGCAGCTGGGCTGTTGAGGGCAGCTTTCTCTGAGCATCATCCAGCCAAGGCTTCCCTCCTACAGCAGAGAAATGCAGGGTGCTGCTGCTCTGGGGGCACATCCACAGCTCCTGCCTCCAACCCATCCTCCTGGAAAGGAGAACCCTTCTCCAAACACACAGCAAGGAGTCTCTGAGCACACCTCCCTTTGGCAGCTCCCCTGTGGAGCTAAGGGGAGGGACAGGCCAATGCATAGAAACATCACAGAATCACCACAGAACAGTTTGGGTTGGAAGAGAGCTTAAAGCTCACTTCATTCCAACCCCCTGCAATGGGCAGGGACACCTTCCACTATCCCCATCCCACCTGGCCTTGGGACACTTCCAGGGATGGGGCAGCCACAGCTCCTCTGGGGAACCTG
Organism: Xenops minutus; assembly: GCA_035221455.1. Lineage (NCBI taxonomy): Eukaryota > Metazoa > Chordata > Aves > Passeriformes > Furnariidae > Xenops > Xenops minutus. Next base: position 14,015,358 of record JAWWEE010000030.1, on the reverse strand, counting down.
TGCCAGGGCATCACAGGGAAGAATTTCCTCCTAACATCCGATCTGTATCTCCCCTTTGAGTTTAAAACCATTACCCCTTGTCCAGTCACTGCCTGCACAAGCAAAAATTCCCCCTCCACCTTTTTAATAAGCTCCCCTTAACTACTGAAATGCTGCAAATTCCATAAATCTCAGGAGACTCCAGTACAACCCCAACGCTGCAGCAATTCTCCACTCGCCCTTCAGATCTTGCCACCTCAGGATTCAGAGATTTCCATGCAAACCCACCCCTGCACAAACTGCAACGTTTGCAGCTTTTTAACATCAGTGTAGAACAATTAGGGATGTGCCTGGAAGAAGGACTGCTGCAATTAAATGGTGCATTTTCAAGTGCAGCTATAAACTCATTGCCAAAATAGCTACTCTCACTGAAAGAAGAAGCTGGCTTCTTCTGGCTTCACTATTTTTACTTGGTCCCAATTTTAATCATGGATCAGTTCACTTTGAACAGGATAAAATGCCCATTTTCCTAAATGAGGCTAATTAGGCAGAGGGGGTTTTAACAATATGCTAAAGTCAATTTGAAACCCAAACACAATGAGGTAGCACCAAGAATAGGTTTTAGCAGATAACACTGTGCATTCAGCCTCATCCCAAGCACCTCCCCAGCTCCCTGCACTACCTGTCAGCAGTTCTGGCTGCCCAGCTTCATGCTGAGCCTTGGCAAGCTCCAGAATTTGGAGGGGAAAGTCAGAAACTCAGGGACAAAATGAAACCAAAATAAGTCTTTGCGAGGGCAACTCTGCCTGTGTGACCTTCACAAGATATAGGAAGGGTGAGTTAATGTGCTGGAACAGCATCCCACCCACCTCACACCAGGAAGGGCCTGCTTTCCACTGCCAGCTCAGGGATAATGTGGATAATTTGGAGCTCGTTCTCCACTCGCTGTCTCCATATTTGGGATTTGCTCTGTACTCCAGCTGTGAACAAAGCCAGGAACAGGGAAGGGGCCTTACAGAGTTCAAAGTCACCTTAGCTTGTGTTTACAACACCTATTTATCTCTCATCACCAGCCTCTTGCAGGCACTTCACCTTCTACTCCCCCCTACAACCTCCTGCATCAGCATCCAGGATTCCTCAGGTGGCCAGAGGAAAGACACCAAACCATCTACCCACTGTTCACATGAAATAGCAACTTTTTATTTTCTCAAATAAAATAATCCTTCCATTTCTGCTCATTCAGGTTGTGAGGGGTGGAGAGGAGCAGGGAGGAGGCAGGAGCCCTGCTCAGACAGGTGTCACACCTGTCCTCACAGTTCTGCGTCCACATCGCACCGAACCCTTTTCCAATGAAAGAAAATAAAAGCTATTGGCAGCTCTTGATCCCAGAAGGCAAGAGCTGTCCTCTATCAGGCACTCTGAATTATTTAGCAACAGTATTCAATGGAAAAGCATGATTAGAAAAATCCCAGAATTCTGATGAACAATATCCAGACAAGCAACAATGTTTAAAAGGGCTGGCGTAAAACCCATGGCATGGGATGGTACCTTGAGTTCCAAAGAGCTGTGGCTGGAATTTAGGGGCATAGTTAAGAAGAACCCCAACCTGGGGGTTAACAGGCAGGCCAACTCCTGCCCAACAAAGGAAGAAGCTCCCAAGGCAGCTCCTCAATGAGTGATATGTCAGAAGTGAAGCCTCACTGCAGACAATGGCTCTTGGATCGTACCCTGCTGCAGTTTGGCCAAGATAATCATTCACTACCAGTTTAAATTCTCATCTCTCAGTACCTGTTGGATCAGGATGCCCTACAAACCCCACTGCAGGGCTAAGGGAGGCACAGAGTGCCAGGTTTCAATGTTAATGGAGGTGGGACTGTAATAAACCAGGGCTGTCTCAGCTGCAGATGCATCCAACGAGCAGGGGAGGGAGAACTTTGATTCTGCTTCAGATCAATGCTTAAATTAAGTGAATGGATAAGCAGCAAAGCATGAGCAATGTTCTCTCAGCCCAAAGCACCGGGCCAGATTGGTTCACACAAACCCAAACACTTCCCACCAGGTGAACACATGGATCTCTGTGCAAACCCTATGAGGGGCAGGACACTGCTGGATGTGGGAATTGTGTCTGAGAAGAAGTGGCTCCTTTTTAGTTTTTAAGAAACATAACTTGGCCTGAAACACTGTGAGATGGAAATCCATCTTCCCCATGCCCACCTGCAAGCACAGTAGCCTCATTTTCTGTCTTTCTCCAGGAGAAAGAGCTTCACAGAAGCTTTCTTGGCTGTGGAACATGTCTCCCTTTTCCTTTTTCTTTATTTTTTTCTTTTTGTGTGTGTGTGTGTTTTGTTTTTATGTCAGTTCCAATTGCAGTGATTAGAGACAAGGCCAGGCACCAGCAGAGTTACTTCTTTACAATCTGAATGACATCTTCGTGCTCCATCATATGGGTTAAGCCCACTCTTTGAGGGCTGTACTTTGTGCTTGTCCCCTTTAAAGCAAAAAATGGGGAGAAGGATTAGGAGAAGGATCAGGTGAAGGATCAGAGACACCTGAGGACAGGAATTCCATTAGCTGTCAAACACTTACCCACACCAAGGCATATTTGAACTGGCTGGCTAATGATCTGTGGATCCGATGGCACTGCAAGACAGGCAGAAGGTGAAGTGTTTAATGATATCCCTTTGCAAACAGCTTTTTCAATATCCAGAACTAAAAGACACTCAAGTCTATGTCAGAAATTACAATAATGACTTTAGGAGCCAGTTCACAGCACTTGAAGCAACCCAGCACAGACAGAAACCACCACCCCACATAATGCCCCCTTCCACTGCTTCCATGTGCTTTTTCACTGGGCTGCATGACATAGTTATTGTTTAAACCTTTCATAGCAGCTGTGAAAGGAATCTGAGGCAGATAAAATCAATCAAGGCAACAAAAGGAGAAGCCCAACTAAATACTGACAACTCCTGAAGCACAAATCACAGCAGGTCCAAGAGGGACCTGCCTTCTGCACACAGGGAAACGTAAAACATGCAGAAAAATTACCACATGCTCCACAGAGGCCCCTTTCCGTAGAATAATGGCATCTGTAAAGTCTGGTCTCTCTGTGGAGAAGCAGAAGGGAGGGGAAAAAGCATTGGATTTTCATCAAGTGTGCTCTAATGTGCTGACACCATCTCACACCACCTTGTGCTTACTAGTCCCAAATTCCTCCTTCCTGCTCCCAGACAGAATAGGTATCCAGTGTCTGAAAGCATCAAATCAGTTCTCCACTACCCTCCAGTGCAGTTCCCACACCAGCCAGCAGCTTCCTCACAACCCACCTGACCCAACTCCGTCCCAAATACTTAGGACAAACAAAACCACCCGAAGCAAAACACATCTGCTCAAGGAAAACCAAAACCCCCCAGAATTCAGAGCTTAAGAAGCTCAGAGAAAGTTCCTTAATCTCCCCATATCCACCCAAGTTCAGCTGCTCACAACCAACCTGGAACAAGTTATAGATGTGCCTTTATCACTGGGAGAAGCTGCAAGTGGGTTACAAAGCAAAAGGAGGATCAAAGGCATTCCCAAGGGCATGGGAATCACCAAACTGCTTGCAGTAGGAAAAGGAAATGTCTTTTGGGTTGTGATGGGCTGAACTGTTCATCACAGTGTGCATAACAAGGAAGAAAGCTGTGAACTTGCACACTTTATTTCCTCATATCATCATGCAAAGACTTATGAAAATTCAGCTTGTGTGAAATAGAATAGGAGGGCCGTGGTGGGATCCACACATGGCAGGATCAGAGGGAGCAGAAAGCTCTTCTCAAGGGCTGAAGGCTGGTTGGGGAGGGCATAATTCCAGCATTTCCAAGGCACAAGCCCTGCTGGCAGCCTTTGTGCTTTTCAAACCTGTTCAGCTCTGAGTCACTTACGTCCTCGTTTCTTGGTATAGATGCAGGTAAGTGCCAGGTATTCCCAGAGCTTCTCCAGCAAGTAATCCAAGTTCAGTTTCATGCCACAGCTGCAAAACACCAGGAACATCTGTTTACTGCTGTTGAGATTTAGAGATCCAGGAGAACAAGGTGAACTGTCTTATCAAAGTTCTGGAGAATGAGGGAAGAGTATTTAATGAGGCCAGGAAAGGAAAAACACAAGGTGAAATGGCCTTGAGCTGAAGGAGGTCAGGGTTAGAGTAGATATTAGGAAGAAATTCCTTACTGAGAGGATGGACAGGCCCTGGCACAGGGTGTCTAGAGAAGCTGTGGCTGCCCCATCTCTGGAAGTGTCCAAGGCCAGGTTGGACTGGGCTTGGAGCAACCTGGGCTAGTGGAAGGTGTCCCTGCCCATGGCAGGGGGTTGGAACAAGATGAACTTTAACCCAAACCATTCCACGATTCTATGAAATAAATTGGGCTTCCAGAAGGGTGAGCAAAGGTCCATCAGAAATATCAGCACTTCTAAGGAAACAAGCCAGACTGGCTTACTCTGACCTGCAGACAGCATGGAGAAGCCAAGCTGCCTGCCTTCTCCAGGGGAAGAAAGCCTGGAAAAAGCTGCACAGCAGCCCTGCTTCTCACCCCAGCAGCCCTGGTAGGAGGGGTGTGGAGTGACCCAACACAAAAGGCAGCACAACAGCTCCTACCTGATGACAACACTGTGGGGCCTCCGAGCAAGACGATCCACTTCCTCCATGGATATCTGGTCAATCTTGTTATAAACCTAAATCAAAGGGAAAACAACACAGCCCTTAGGAAGGCAATTCAGCAACACTCTAAGACACGTGTACATGTAGGTATAACAAGGTAGTTCCAGCACCTGAAACAGAAATGCAGATCCTGTCAAAGGACAAGGCAAGGCACTCAGTAAAACCAACTGTTAGAATTCAGAAGCCTGAATATAAATTTTGGCCTTTTAAAATTCTCCCCTTGGGATGATTTGGAACACATTCTCAAGTGGTTTTTATTTCCTACAGACCCAGTGGCTACAAAGAGCTGTTAAGGGACCTTTGGCACTCAAGGGACCAGCAGTGGAAAGCCAAGCACGGAACTGGCAGCAGGGGAATTGGAACCTCCACACGTGGGATCAAACTCCCAGCACCAGGACTGGCAGCTCTGCTGCTCCAGGGCAGTACCAGCCACAAGAGGGCCCAGGGAACACACACAGCAAGGCTGCACATCCAAAGCTTATTAAAATATCCCTGTTGAGTCGTTTTCCACCTCTTAAACCCCAAGCTGTTATTGTTTTAGGAGCCAGGAACAAGGGCGTGGAGTGATAAGACTAAGGGGAATGGCTTTAAACAGAGAGCAGGGTTAGATGGGATATTAGGAAGAAATCTTTCCCTGTGAGGGTGGGCAGGCCCTGGCACAGTGCCCAGAAAAGCTGTGGCTGTTCCATCCCTGCAAATGTCCAAGGCCAGGTTGGACGGGGCTTGGAACAACCTGGTCTGGTGGAAGGTGTCCCTGTCCATGGCAGGGGGTGGGACTGGATGAGCTTTAAGGTCCCTTCCAACCCAACCCATTCTGCAATTCTATGAAGATCCAGCATTTCCCTTGGCACAGAAAGGAGGTGCTGGATGTGACAGAAGCCAGGCTGTCCAAGATACTCACATAGAGGCACGGCATGTAGACCCTGTTGCCTACAATCACGTCAATGAACTCATCAGGGGAACAATCCTCCCTGAACAGGACCTCAGCATTGAAGATTTCTGAGGTGAACACTGTCAAGGCACAAATCCCAACACAATTCTGCCCCGCTGTGAGCCACAGGCTGAGCTCCCTTGGGAGAAGTGGCACCGAAGTGACACCAAGGCTGTCCCACCAGGAACCACGTGAATCATGACCTGCTGGTGGCTGAAGGGTCTCCTGCTACAGGAAAGGATACTGTATTCATGAAGGATGAGCTGCACCAGCTTCTCAGAGCACTGAGTCAACGTGACAGTGGAGTTGAAGGAGATGCCTCCACCCTTCTTGGGCTGCAGGAGGCAATAAAGCAACATGTAAGAACATCCTGTAAAACCCATGGCACCCCTCAGCCTGCACAGCGTGAGGGGCAGCACACAGTGAGCTGGGCTTTGAGCAGGAGCTCAGGAAGCCTCACCTTGAAGTAGATATTTGGTTTGCTTTTGTTCAGCCGGATTCCTACAGATTCCAGTTCTTTTTCCAGCAAAGCCCTGCAGAGACACTGCATATTAATATCTGTGGGGCCAAGCATGGCCAGGTGACACCCAGACCTTTCCTTTTTCACTTTTTTGCTGATACAGCCCCGCTGTGAGCTTTCACTACAACCTAAAACCCACCTAACACAGGCCAGAGTCTTTGATGGAGATCCTGGTTGACATTCCCATCTCTGACAGCCATCCTGTGGGAATGATCCTTCAGCTGAGGACCAAGCCAGTCAGCTAGGATGCTTCTCATGGAATATAGCCTTAATTTCTTACTTAATAGCCTAAATACTCATTGCCTAGGTGCTCTCCACAACCCCTCAGGGAGCTGGCACGTTTCCTGGGCACATGGGGAGCCCTGAGCCTGGCCCACCCCCATGCCCAGCACACACTCACCTCTGCACCTCCCCCTTGGTGGCATCGAGCATCATGATCACAACATCTGCTGTCCTGGCCACAGCAATCACCTGCCGGCCTCTGCCCTTCCCTGGGGAAACAGCAGGGGGATGTGCATCAGCAAGAGGGAACAACCATGAGTTCTGTGACAGATGGGGACTCCTGCCCTGTGCAGCAGCTTGGAAGCAAGGAAAAAGATCCTGCAGGGCTGCCCTGGCTGCACTCAATTGTTGAGGGGCTGGCAGCAGCTCCAGGGAGCACAGAGAGCTCACCCAGAATGGTGGTGTGGGCCTGGGGCTCCTCTCAGAGGGGTTACACTTTTTGGATAAAAAGGAGAGAGATTTCATTAATCAGGTCATGCTCCTCTGAAAAGAGACCATTAGGAGATTTTCCCGAGTTTCCTAAGGCATCTTCTGACACTGATCTTTTCTCTCTGGTGGCCAGTGACAGGACCCAGGGAACAGCTCAAGTTATGTCAGGGCAGGCTTATGCTGGATCTCAGGAAAAGGCTCTTCCCCCAGAGGGTGCTGGGCACTGAACCAGGGCGGTGGGCATGGCCTCTAGGGCCAGAGCTCAAGGAGTGTTTGGACAACACTCTCAGGGACAGGGTGGGATTGTTGGGGTGTCTGTGCAGGGTCAGGAGCTGGACTGGATAATCCTTGGAGGTCTCTTCCAACTCAGGATGTTCCATAAGCCTATGATTTCCTAAGCTACCTTCAGACATGACCAGGCAATCAGGACGACAATGCAGAGACAAAGCCAACATCTCTTCCCAGAATCAGGAGTCAGGGGAGGACTGGCAGGATCTCAGGGAATTAGTCAAATGAGGTTGCTGTTTAACTGTAATTCCCCTCTCTGCCTCTCCAGCATCTTTCTTTAGATTTCCTCAGTACCAGAAAACAGACGAGCCAGATAACACCCCGGCAAGGAGGTGAGAAGTGACTGCCTGGCTTTGGCTCCCACCTCCAGAAAAGCATCTTTCTGCTACATATAGACCCTTATGTGGGCTCAGGGATAAGAATCGTGACTCACATAGGATCAAGGACTCTTAAAATTTGGAAAGCCAATGTGGGAACTCTCAGCCCAGGAAACCTGCAAATGCTTGAGACACCCAGGGGCACTACTGAGGGCAAATCCCTCCTTCACAGAGATGAGCCAACCTTGTGCTGCTCCTTCAATGATTCCAGGCAGATCCAGCAGCTGAATATTGGCTCCTTTGTACTGAAAAGGAAACAGAAGGATGGAAAGTTGAAAGCTTTTTGCAGACCACCTGAGCTGTCTCAAAAGCCCCAAGCATGTGGTAGGGTCCAAATCCTGTGGAGAGTGGAACTGGATGGAGCTGGCAGGGCAGGGGAACTCTGCACAAAGCTGATGGCTCTGCTCTGAGGCAACTTTCAGAGCATTGGCTACAAGCTGTGTTCAGCACACCCAGCTGTACATTAGGTCCTGACCCCCTCAATCACCCCGTGACTGCAGCTGGACAAAACACCAGGAAAACAGCACAACAGCCACGTTATCCTGAGCTGGTGAAATGGAGAGGAAAGGAGAAACAACCCTTACTTCCTTGGTCTAATGAGAAAAGTCAGTAATGAGCAAGTGCCATAACTCTCACTGTGATGGATCAGAACTATTCAGGTGTGTTGCAGGTCTTACAATACCAGGAAAAACACAGGAGACCCTCATTCCTCAGATCTGCAGGGTGTTGGCTTTCCAGCTGTAGTTGCAGCTCCCAGCTGTGCTTGGGTGTGTTCCACTATTTATGTCCCTTTTCATACCAATACAGTTACTTTCATTATTTAACTCCCCTTTCCATCCTGACCCAGATTTCCTCATTACTCTTGGACGCTTTTCAGTTTGATGCCTTTTAGCATTTGTTTTACTGATGGATGCTCAGGCCACCACTAACAAAACTCCTCAAGGACAGGAGTAGCTTTATTTTGCTTCAGAATTGACCACAGTACAGATTGCCTCTTTTAAAGCTTCATTAAAAACAAATCTGTCAAGGTTTGCAGCCATCTGGTCGCTGGCACCGACAGCGGTTATACAAAATTCAGCCGAGCATTGTTGTATTGCTCTGGTCAGTCAAACAGCAGCACACAAATCTTGATCAGGCAGTCAATCCTGAAGAGTTATGGAGTTTAGGGAAGAGATAAATCAGCACTGCAAGCTGCAGAAGGCCTGAAACCCCAAGCTTCTACCTTTAAACTCCTAAAGTTTAAAGCAAAATCCAGCTTTGGAGACCTTTGGATGTCTCTTCTCCTTAGTGGCACAAGTCTAACTGGTGCAAACACACACTTACCTAACTGGGTTTCCAACCACTGCCATGCCAAAGGCAGGAGAATCCTGCTTACCTCTATGACTCCTGGGATACAGGTCAGTGTGGTGAACTCGTACGAGGCGGCTTCGCTGGCGGTTGAGGTCATTAAACTCAAAAATGTGGACTGGAAAGCAAGAGATCAGAATCACTAGAGACAGGCACATGAAAAGGCAAAACAAGTGACACCCAAGTGCTGCCCAGCCCGTGTGATTTGTGCTGTGGCTGTTCCCAGGGACTGAGGTGGTGACACTGTCACTGGAGGGGAATCCTGTGCTCCCCTCTCTCCTCAGCAATGCTGTGGCTGGGCAGGAACGAGTTTCAGGCTGTTACCACAGAGCACAGGCCATGGAATCACAGAACATCCTGAGCTGGAAGGGACCCATCAGGATTGTCAAAGTCTAATTTCTTGCCCTGCACAGGACAGCCCCAAGAATCCCATGATGTGATTCTCCACAGAAAGGAATGCTTCCCTAGGTCCAAATTCCAGCTCTCAGAGTATAAAAACCTTCTCTGAACTCAGGGCAAGAAAGATGAAGAAAATATGGATATCAGGCTACCCAGAGAAGCTGTGGCTGCCCCATCCCTGGAATGTTCAAGGCCAGGTTGGACAGGGCTTGAAGCAACCTGGGCTGGTGGAAGGAACGAGACCATAGAACCATGGAGTGGTTTGGGTGGGAAGGGACCTCAAAGCTCATCTCATTCTTGTGGACTCTCTATTTATTTGGTCTGCAGCCCCCAGCCTGGAAGCAGAGCCCCTCACTGACCTTGCCCACAGAAGGAAACCCAATCAGTGCCACCCGGGCATCTCCTGATTTCATCACATCGAAGCCCTCGCCCTTGGCCGCCGGCGACTTGGAGGGTTCCAGCAGCTGAGCCCTGTACTTGGCAAGCTTTGCCTTGAGCAGCCCCAGGTGGTACTCGGTGGCTGGAAGGACACAAACACAGCAGCTGGTTGGCAGAGAAGTTGCTGGTAATTCACTTCTGGAAAAAAGAATATCCCCTAAAGGAAAGGCTGTGGATCTCTGGCACAATGCTGCTCCCAGGGGTTCTGTCACCTTCTGGGACACAGGGCATCGAGAGGAAACCTCCCAGGGACTGTAGAGAATTGAGGGGAAAAGCCAAAAATTCCCTGAGGAAAAGGAGTACAGCAGAAGGAGAGCAGGTGAAGGAACGAAGGGAGCCAGTTCAGGAGGGAGAAGCCAAAGGGGGAACAGCCACTCCTGGGAAAAGACCCCTCCTTCCACCTGGTCACATCCAGCACTCCAAAAACACAGGGTTATCTTCCCCTGCTCTTGCCAACTTTTAAAGACATGTTTAACTCAGAGCCCACGTGAGTGAAAGTACCTTATTCTTAGCAAAACCCCTGAATTTACACCTCATCCAGAAAAAAAGGAAGGCAGTTGTTTCCTTTTGTAACAGTAAAGGGCATTGAAAACCAGGAGCTTACAGGTTTTAGTATTTTTTATTTCTTACCACAGCCTAAAGCTCCCCCCACTCCCCAGAGGCAGTTCTGGCAGAGCCCGTGGGGGGCTCAGCTCCCCAGGCCCCTCTGTAAGTTAAAACACTCAAACACCAGCTCAGGGACCCACAGCAGCACTTGGGGTGTCTCCCCACCCAGCCTGGGGGGGCCGGGGCTGCAACACGGGGCAGGAAAGGGGGCAGCTGGCAGGAGGGGCAGCCCCCCACCCTCCCCAGGGACCCTCTCCCCTATCCCTAGTCCCCCCATAACCTCCCGTCCTTTCTTCTCCTGGACCCCCTTCCCATAACCCACAGCCCACCCATCTCCCCATCCCCTTCTTCCCCTGAGCCCCCTGTCCCCTCTTTCCCCACATCCCTTCCCAGATCCCCAAAACCCCAAACCCATCTGCTCCCCCAACCCCTCCCACCCCCAGTCCCCTCTTCCCCCTCACTCTTC
>JAWWEE010000030.1:13971648-13995949 GCA_035221455.1 Xenops minutus | reverse complement strand
CCCGCTCGCCTCAGGCCCGCGGTGGTCGTTCCCACCCCGCCAGGGCCTCGGCTCGCCACGCCGCCCCCTCCTCACCTGCATGACGACCTCCACCTCGTAGGCATTGCCTTTGCTGCGCTGCTGCCCGCGGAACTTCGCCCCGCTGTACAGCAGCGAGGTGGCCACGCCGGGCTGCGCCGTGTTGATGGGGGGCGGTGGCACCAGGCTGCTGGAGGCCGCTCCCCCGGCCCCGGCCGCGGCCGTAGCGGAGGAGGAGGAGGAGGAGGAAGAAGAGGAGGAAGGCGAGCCGGACGAGGGGCCGCCACCACCCCCACTGCTGGTGGTACCACCACCACCACTACCACCACCTCCTGCTCCTCCTGCGCGGCGCCGCTCGCTCCGAACCGGCATCTCGGGGGGGTCCCCGGGCGCCAGCGTGGCCGGGGCCGGGCAGGGGGAGCCGCCCGCTCCGCTCCCTCACGCCGAGGCCGCCGCTGGAGGTCGGGGCCTCCCGGCAGCGCCCCCGCGCGCCCTCCCATTGGCCCCCGCGCGCGCGCGCGCGGCGGGGAGGCCGCGCCGTGATTGGGCGGCGGGTGGTGGTGGTGGTGGTGGGGGGGAGCAGCCGCGCGGCGATTGGCTGAGGGGCCGCGGGGCGCCCGTGGGAAATGTAGTTTTGTGGGGTTTCCTGGCGCTGATTGGTTGAGGCGGCCGGCAAGATGGCGGCGCCCAGGGAGCGGCGCTGAGAGCGGTGGCGGCGGTGTCGTGTGTCGCGATGTGGCGCGGCTGTCGCGGCTGTCGCCGCCTGCTGTGGGCGCGCTGCCCGCCCGCACGGCTCCACCGACCGCCTCCTGCTGCTGACGGGGGCGGCCCGGCGGGGCTGTGCGGGCGCAGGGCCTATGCCCCGCCGGGAGGTGAGGGAGCGCAGCGGCGGCCCCGGCCGCCTTTGGGGACGGGGACACTTCCCGGGGGCCCTCCTGGGGACCCCCATCCCCGGGGCAGGGCTGGGACCGGAGCACTGAGGGCAGGAGGAGGACGGCCCCGCGTGGACCGGGCTCCCCGAGATGGGAGAGCGGCCCCGGTGCCGGGGCTCCCCTACACACACGCATAGACGCGCTTTTCCTGGCTGTGTTTGTTGTTCGGAGCCCGGGGGGTTCGCTGGCAGCACGGCCGAGTCCCCAGGGCACCGGTTTGTCACGCCTGTTTTTGTGTTTTGTTGTTTTCTGGGGATTTTCGGGGGTGTCAGGCACGTTCTGGGCCGTGTGTCCCCTCCGCAGGGTTTGCTGGAATCGTGTGAGTTTGAGGATAATAAGATTAGACTCTTTCTGTCCGAGGTGAGGCTGCAGAGTGGGTGCTCCCACTTTAATCTGTTTTAGACCCGTGCCTGTGCTTTCCGAGGCTCCAGAGGTCAGAGGTCGCTGAGCCTGAGTAAATCCTTCCCTTTTCCCAGCGGGAATGTGCTTTTTTTAACCTGGAATAACAGACCTGCAGCCTGACCTGCTTGCTGTGCCCTTCACAAGGCAGATTTATGGGTTTGGGATTTACAGCCTGGTTGCTGTTGTCAAGGGAATGGCTCATGGATTCTTCCTGCCTTGTGGGAGCAATGTGAGCCTTTGGAATATGTGTAATGCTGCTCTCAGGTGTTGGGAGTGTGTGCAGCAATGCTGGCAGGAAAGGAGGCTGCTCCTAAAAGGAGACCTGCAGTTCCCTCAGGCTCACCTTGCAGGTGGAGCAGGTGTGTTCCCGAGCTGGAGAGGGATGTTTGGGCTGGAGGGAGCAGCGTTGTGCCCTGGCTGTGGTTCCTCCAGCAGGGCAGGTCAAAGTAGGAAACGAGTGAGATGCACTGGTGGGGAGTGCCAGGGCTGGCATGGGGTGGGTTTGGCATCAGCGGGATGATAAAGAGGGATTGGTGTGCCCTGTCCTACCTTTATCCCAGCTCTGCTGCGTTTCTTGTCACTCTGAGACAGAACAAGCAAAGATATTCAGCCACTAGAGAGCATTCAAAGGAGGGCAACAAGGATGGGAAGGACGTTGAGGGGAAGCTGTGTGAGGACAGTAAGGACATTTGGACTGTTCAGCTGGAGGAGACTGAGGGGAGACCTCATTGCAGGGACAACTTCCTCGGGAGGGGCAGGCACTGATCTCTGCTCTGTGGGGACCAGGGACAGCACCCAGGGAATGGCTGGAGCTGTGACAGGGCAGGGTCAGGTGGGATCTCAGGAAAAGCTTCTTCCCCCAGAGGGTGGTGGGCACTGATCAGGCTCCCCAGGGCAGTGGGCACAGCACAAAGACTGGCAGAGCTCCAGGAGTGTTTGGATGATCCTCTCAGGCACAGGGGGTGACTCTTGGGGATAGTCCTGGGCAGGGCTGAGGGTTGGACTGGATGATCATTGTGAGTCCTTCCAATTCAGCACGTTCTGTGATGCTGTGAAGCAGGGAGAGAGAGAGCTGGATGAGGTAGTTCAGGGATTAATTTGTCAAACATGATTGGAGGTGGAGAATCTGTAAAGGTCAACCCTGAAGTGAAACTGGGAGTGCTGGGACAGGTCTGATTTGGAAACCACCCCTGCTACACTCTGGAACTCACTGGAGGGCAGCACAGAGGGAGCTGAGCCCTGAGCCTGGCAGGATTGCAGCTGGTTCCCTTCACTTCCCGGCTCTGCACTCTGGTTGTCACCAGTTTCTTGGTGCTTCCCAGCTGAGTGGAGCTCACTGGAGTGGTGTCAATGCTGGGAAGCTGCAGATGAAAGGCTGGATTTTTGGGGCCAGGCCACCTCAACACCACTGGGGGCTCTGTTCTGGATTATGATGGGCAGCAGGGGAGGGGGCTGAATCTCCTCTGCGTGCCTCCCGATTGACTCTATTTCTGTCCCCAGAGAGGAAGAGGTTCTACCAGAATGTGAGCATCTCGCAAGGGGAAGGTGAGTAGGGCCATGGGATGGGACAGAGGGGCTGGTCCCTGGGAGGGGTGTCATCACCCCACACCATATGAGCATTCCTGGTCCCTTGTCCCCTCAGCTCCAGCTCTGAATCTGCTCCCTCTGTGGGGTTGTCTGTTGTTCCTTAGTGCCTGCTCCTCTTTGATTCCCCAGGATTTCTACTCTGATTCCCCAGGAGGCTTTGAAATAAACCTGGACCACCGAAAGCTGAAAACACCCCAAGCCAAGCTCTTCACTGTCCCCAGCGAGGCCTTGGCCATTGCAGTGGCAACAGAGTGGGATTCCCAGAAAGACACCATCAAGTTCTACACAATGCACCTGGTGAGCACAGCACAGGGTGGAATGCAGGTCTCCAAATGCAGAGCGTCCCAACAACTGGATGTGGCACTCAGTGCTCTGGTCTGGTTGACCAGGTGGTCAAAATGATCTGGGAGGTCTTTTTCAACATAAAAGATTCTGTGGTTCTGTCCTAATGCCCATGGAAACAGGGACAAGAGGTCAGGACTTTCTTTGCACACCCTGCAGTTGTGAGGGTGATTAGATACTTGGTTGCTTGTCTAGGGGGACTCTGTCACTGTGGGGAATTGAGAAGGACCTGGACAGTATTATTTGGAACAGTGAGGGGCAGGAGGAAACAATAAGCTCTGGAGCAGTCCATGAGCCCTCTTCCCTGCTGCTCCCAGGGTTTCTGAAACATTTGAGGAGATTCCTATTACACAAGCCGTGTTCTGGCCCTGCATCCCTTGGTTCTCTGTCCAGCATGAATTCCTGTGCTTTTCTTTGTACCATGGAAGCTGCTGCCTCTCCAAGCCTTGAATAACAGCAGATCAAACTGCCTTTATCCCCAGACCACTCTGTGCAACACGGCGCTGGACAATCCCACGCAGCGAAACAAAACGCAGCTGATCCGGGCGGCTGTGAAGTTCCTGGAGACAGACACAATCTGGTATGAGATGGAGGCCCAGCTGGATTCTGGGAAGATGGCTGGGGAAAATGAGGGGAAAATGTCTGCTGTAGCCCAGTCATGGCAGAGCTCTGATCTGTGCTGGTTTTGGCTCGAAGGTTTGAATTAGTTTAGATCAGTCCTACATCTGCAGACTTGGTGGGAGTCTGTGCACCCAAAGGGGGAAAATGGGGATCTGGTCCTCTGTTGAACTCTGTTTTGGACACCTCCATGCTGGGCATGGGTGGGAGCAACAAGAAGGGAAGATCTGGGAGTAAAGGAAACATCTTTGAAAGGCCTGGGAGGATCTGTCAGTCTGTACTTGGTACTCCTGTGCCAGTACCAGCACCTCAGACCACTTGTACCAGTAGCAAAATGCCCTTCATTCCTTAAAGTCCTCATGGGCTGCAGGATCAATCCAGTTCATGCCCACACTTCTGTCTCACAGTCCCAGCCTCCACTAGCAGCTGCACAGCTCCTGAGGGGAGAGGGAAACAGGCCCATGGCCTTCCCCCATGGCTTTGGTAAGACTGGGAGCAGGGAATGCTGAGCTGCTGAGCAAGGAGAGGCAGGAGCCGCCCCACATAAAGTTCCAGTGGGATTTGTCCCCTCCTCTCACTGCAAAACCTCACTGCATCTCGTGGCTTGGGGCTGCCTGCACTTTACAGTTGGCCAGTTCACTGCTCTGTTTTGTAGTGACATAGAATTGGCCTTCGTGGAACAATAAAAAGCTCTGAATTTAGGGAGGGGGTGGGGATTTTCCCAGTCAATACTACCTGGGTGGACAGCAGGCCCTTGTTCCTCTTGCTGTGGTCTGGTAGGGTCAGTGTCCTTCCCAGAGGTGTGTCCTAGCCTGGGAGTGACCATCCAGTGTGGTTTTGTCCCAGCTATCGTGTGGATGAGCCTCCAGCTTTGGCAGAGCTGCAAAAGAACGAATGGGATCCTGTGGTTGCATGGGCTGAGAAAAGGTAAGAGCTCAAAGGTGTTTCTGTCTGATTGTGCCCTGCCCTGCTGAGCCCAGGAGCTCTGGTGCTTGTGGCTGCCAGAGCCACAGCTCCTGGGCTTTTCTAAGGGTTTGGGTGATCATTCCAGGTACAATGTGACAATTGGCTCCTCGACCAGTATCCTGGGGCCAAACATCCCAGCCAGCACCAAGGAGACCTTCATCAGCCATCTGGCATCCTACAACATGTGGGCCCTGCAAGGTGAGCGAGGCTGGGCTGGGAGCTGTCAGCTCCAGCTGGGCCACTGAGGAGGTGTTTTTTCTCCACAGGGCAAGGAGTGTCCATGTTTTTCTTCTCCTGCCCAGAGTGTTGAGGTTTATGTTCTAAATCTGCAGGCCAGGCCCTGAGCTGTATTTGTCATGGGTAGGGACTCTGCTCAGTGCCACTGGCATTCAGGGTCTTACTGTGCTGTTTCATGAGCTGTTTGCTCCCTTAGCACAAATAACTTCTTTAATGCCAAACCTTCTAATGATTTAATCCCCAGCTTTGTTACCAGGACAAGAAATGGGGCTTAGTACTCCAAAGTGCCCATACTGTGCACTGTCCTCACTTTTTCATCCTTATAACCCGCTTGTTCTTGCCTGAACCTGGTGAATGACACCCAAAAGATAAAGAAATGAAGTGTCATTTGCTCTGCTCAAGCACCAAATGAGCAGCAGGCAGTGAAACCCACAGAATGCTCAGGCCTGGATGGATGTCTCTTCCCTTTGCACAGGGGACGGTTGTGGCAGACCAAAGGGAGGTGGTGTCCAGGGCATGGCCTTTGTCACTGCAGTGGCAGGGCCAGGCCAGTGCTCTGTGCCTGCTGTTAACCACAGATCTGAGTGTCCAGGTGCAGGTGGGAGGATCACTGCCCCTTCCTGGGGGGATATCACACCCTCCCTGCCTCTTCAGAGTGTGTCAAGATGCTGCTGTAAAGCTGCAGAAAACAGCCATGAATCTTGTTTGTTTTGGGTTATTCCCTTCCAGGTATAGAATTTGTAATCACCCAGCTGAAATCGCTGATCCTGTCCATGGGCCTGATTGACAGGCACATTACAGTAGAGAAAGCTGTGCTTCTGTCTCGCCTGGAGGAAGAATACCAGGTAAATTATGTTACAAAACAGCCCTATAATTCAAATAGCAATAATCTCAGCATGACAAATGCATCCCCCACCACAAATAACTGCCAAGGGAAGTGCCTGCTATAGCAGGAGACGTTCCACTCCACCAGTCTCCGTGCTGCTGCAGAGCAACACCGCGGGCACAACAGCCCAGAGTGCTCCCAGGGCTGCCAGTTTCTTTCCACAGAGCCCAGATGGCTGCTTTTCTCCCTCTCTAATCTGAAGTGCAAAGTTGTGCCTGGCTTCTCTTGCTGTGGGTTATGCAGCCTGGAGGCCTTGGTAGACACCAAGCTACCAAGCTTGCTGGAAATCAGCCTGGTGGGAAGCTCTCCCTGCCCCAAAAATGGCTGAAGTTGGGAATCTTTTCCCTGTCCTTTTAAGAGGCTTTGCCTCAGACCCGAATACAGACAAAGCATGTCCTCATGTGGAGATGTCCCTACACCAGCAGCTGATGATCAGCACAGTTCTGGGGGGTTACCTGTGCTTGACACATGAGAAGGAAGGCTGAGAGTTGCTGAGCACTCTTGAATATAAACCATGTTCCTCCTCTCCTTCAGATTCGGCGCTGGGGCAACGTGGAGTGGGCCCACGACTATGACCTGTGTGAGCTCCGTGCTCGCACGGCCGCGGGGACTCTCTTTGTTCACCTCTGCTCAGAGAGCTCGACTGTAAAACACAAGCTGTTGCAGGACTGAGGCAGCTGGGCTGGGCACAAGGGGGAAGATGCCCACCTGGCAATTGCTGGCCTGACCCAGTGGATGGTAGCCACCCTCCTGCCATCCTGTTTTCCCTGGGGTCAGCCTCATGTGCTGTGACACTGTGGGCAATTCCTAACTCGGACTGCCTGCTGCAGTGCAGCACCAGCAGTTTGAGCCCACAAGGAGGAAAGGTCAAGGTGAGCTTCCTCTGCATCCCCAGGACAGCAGCTCCATCAATTCCTGGTGTCTGTAACTCATCTGAGGAGCTCCTATGGAAGAAACAGCTTCCTGGGCAGGGCACAGCACAGACATACCCAACATATGCCACATGTCTTCATAGCTGCCAGCTCCTGACACACACTTGTTATGGAAATCTGAAAACAGACTCCACTGCATCTGTTGTTCATCCCTCGGCATGCCTGCCTGTAACACCAGGGTCTCTGTGTTCCATTAAAGGCTCGCCCCTGCGAGGTACCAAAAGCTGTGTGTTTCTTTGTTTCAGTCCCCGAACCAAGGGGTGGGGCCGGAGCTGCCCGGCTCTAGGCAGGTGCTGGGATGGCTCCAGGCATTTAAAACCACGGAGCAGAGCACACGCTTAACTACTGTGCCAGCCTCTCCATGCAGCTGAGGATGGAGCAAAGAAACAACTTTGCAGTCCTGGAGCAAGAGGAGGGCAAGCTGGGCTCCAGCCATTTTCAGAAGCACGGAGCGGGATGAAATAAATCCGTGTTTGACAGGCAGCACCAACCACGGGGTTTTCTGAGAGACCCACTCCCTCCCTGGCGTGTGGAGGCAGCCACCCTCTCATTTAACCTTCCCACCTTCTCCTTGCT
Source organism: Xenops minutus (assembly GCA_035221455.1). Lineage (NCBI taxonomy): Eukaryota > Metazoa > Chordata > Aves > Passeriformes > Furnariidae > Xenops > Xenops minutus. The sequence goes on along the minus strand of JAWWEE010000030.1, from coordinate 13,988,453 downwards.
GCCTGCCTGGAGCAGCGCCGCCCCGGCCAGCACCGTTCCTCACAAGCTGTCCAGAAGCGAGCGTGGCAGCGGCTGTCACCGAGCGAGGAGGGGAATTAATGACTCCTCGCTTGGCTGTCGTGAGCGGCGGCGCGTGAGCTCCCGTGGAACCATTGATTTCCCTTCCTGCTGGCTGGGGGCTGCTCTGCTCACGCTGCAGAAAAGCCGCTTGCGAGAGGCGGTGGGAAGATGAGGCTCCCAGGCATGTGGAGCCCCCGCCAGCCTTGTGCTTGCTGAGCTGGAAACCTGCTGTTATCTCGGGGGTGGTTTGATGGAGAGCACTCCTCTCCCAAGCTGCTGCCTTGTGCCTGTGGCTCACAGGTTCCTGCCACTGTGCTTGCAGGTACCAAAGCTTTCAGGCATGATATGCTACGATGATTTGGTTCAATCAGCTCGCAGCTGATCCATAACCCCTTGTGACCAGGTCTGAGCTGTCTGCACGGGCTTCGTGCCAACAAGATGGAAGAGACAGAGCTTCGGATGGTATTCCTGAGTGAAGAAGTAGCTTTTATTTGCAGTTTATGGTGGGATGAAAGAAAAATGCTTTTGGTCTGAAATGTCCCAGGCAGCTCGGGCATAGAGACAGCTCTTCCTGCTGGGAGCTGTCCTGTGTGCCCCCAGCGGAGGCAGATGCCCAGCCCTATCCCATCAGCTCCTAGATCTTTGTGTTATCCAGCTCCTCCTGGAGACTGTTGATGTAGGAAATGATCTTTTGGATACAGGTGCGGTTCCTGTCGATCTCAGTTTGGAAAGCCTGGACAGATTGAAAGCAAGCAGTGAATCTGCAGGTGTGTCAGGTCCCTTCCTGGGATCCCTGGAGCACAGAGAGCTCCAACAAAGGTCTGGGAACATCTCTCCTCACAGTGTCCCTGCTACTTGGGCCAGACCTGTCTGTGCCCTGTCCCCTGAGCACGAGGGTCTCTTACCTTCTCGGTCACAGAGGTGTGCCAGTGGTAGGTGTTGCAGAGCATGTCGCTCTCCCGCTTATCAATCTTGCGCAGGCGGATGCTGTGGGACATGTTGATGGCGTTGACAATGGTGTTTTTGTCCACGAGGAGCTGGGAGGTAACGTGACAGGATGAGAGGAGGGGGTGGGCACACAATGAAAGCAGCAGAGCTCGGAAGGAGCAGAGCAGCAACTGCAGGGCTCCGGGGGAGAAATGTGCCCTCTGTCTCAAACTGGTATGTCCCTACTCATGGGCATGGATCCAGTGGTTTAGCCTTGGCCTCGCTACAGTGTAGTGGAGCTTTATCCCTAGTGCATGTGGGGAAACTGAGACAGCACCCTTGGCTTCAGTGTGCTGGAGCAGTGAGCTCTGTGCAGGCAGAGCTGCTGTCCAGCTGGTGTTGAAGCACAGCTGCATATGCTCCAACATGCCTGGGAATGGAAAATCACGCTTGGAAGGGTCTCCTGCACTGGTGGCACTGGCTGTAAATCTTCATTTTTGGAGAGTCCCAGCTTCTAATGGAAGCAGTGACTTCCCCTGTGGCTCTAAATAGAGGGTGGCTTCTCTAACCCGTAATGACTCTCCTCTTGCAGCCAAGTGCAGCTGTTGGACAAATGGAGATTGCTTCTCCCTGGAAATGGATGGCAGTGAGGCAAAATGGGTGCATGGCAGCAGAGCGGATCCGCAGCCATCTGCACGGCCCATAAAGCAGGCAGCTCCTCGGGGGCTCAGGGGCCTGGTTTGTGTCTGTCAGCTCTTGATTACCTGGAGTTACAGAGGGCTGAGATAATCTGGACAGAGCAAAACCACAGCTAATGCAAACTCAAGTAATTTAGACATTAAATGAAGGAACAGTGAAGGCTAAAAGGGCAGCAGGAGCACTGCAATGATCTCGGTGCTTTTGGAAAGGCTCCTGGGATCTTTGCTCCCACAGCAAGACTTAGGGGTCGGTGGAAGGCTCCATTTGAAATGTCATGTCCTGCCTCCAGGTCAGTTCAGGGGCTGGGGAGCTCCAGGAAGCATTTTTGAAACCACTGAGGCAAACAGAGCCTTGGTGCAAGAAATTCGGAGCAGTGTTGGGATTCTGCTGTGGGAGCAGGGAGAGTCTGAACAAAACCAGCTGCGAGTGAATGCAGCAAAGATGCTGCCTGAGTGCCTGGCAATCAGCCAGAGCACTGAGTTGTGCTGGAGGCAGGAGAGAGGCTTCCTCAGTATTTCTCCTGGGCTGCTGCCACCAGCTTTGGCAGCACCCAGAGAAACCTGCAGTGCAGTTGTCCCCTGTCCTAGTCAGTGGAGATGTCCAGAGGCACCACAGTTCTGCCAAGGGGCTGGGGCCTCTAGGAAGGAGGTTATTCTTTGGTTCAGGGATGGCTCTGGCAGCGCTGAGCCTCCTGGAAACCCTGGCCCTTCAGAGGAGAGGCTGTGGCCTTTTTTTGCTGACTATCTATCAGAGAAAAATTTTTTTGGTGCCCTCACCTTTTGAACATCATCTGGCAAGTCCTCAAGCTCACCCTTGGCTGATTTCTCCACTGTGGCGATAGCAATCTCTGTCAGCTTCTCATGGTGATCGTTCTCCAGGTCTCGGCACTGGCTGATTGTACAGAAGATGTTAAGGAAAAAATTGACCACACCACTCACCTGTGGAGATTAAATGGCTTCCTGCAACTATGACTGAGTGTCCACAGTGGGCTTTTACAGGAAGAAGCCTGGATACCCCCAGAAGCTGCTGTGGTGTCAGGATATCCACTTTCAGCTTTTAATCACAGATTGGGTGTCATGTCACTGCCAAAAATGACACGGAACTGAGAGAGGACCCAGGTAACAGCTAAGCTCTGAATGCAGTGCAATTATTTGCACCAGGCCAACAGATTTCTAGCCAGATCTTCCCAGGGTTCTGTCTTCCCTGTGTAGAGAAGAAAGGAAGATTCCCAATACGGTGAAAGCTGCCCAAGTCCTACAGACTTTCAGCACAGGAGAATTGAGATATTTTTGTGCTCTCCACAGTCCACAGAAAGGAGCTGGGCACCTTCAGTGACCATTCCTCAAAGATGGGAAAAGATATTTTCTGTTGAGTAAAAACCAATAAACTAAAAAATAAAGTTTTGATACTGATGGCTCATTTCTGGATTTAGAGGTGAGGTGTAGGTACATCACTGGGAGGTCCAGGCCAACATACTGTGAAAAGGATATATCTCTTTAACTTTTTCCATGAATGTTGATGCTATGACATCAATGCTTCTTTTAAAACCCTGTAATAGTTCCTTAACATAGGGGAAAAAGAGGAAATATCACAATGAAAACTTGCATAAACATAACAGGGAGTCAGGGAGTCTAGGAGGAATCTGCAATTTATTGTAATTTGGACTCACTGCTGTTATTAGCACAGTCAGAAACTCAACTGCCTCGAGCATTTAAAGTGTTTTCAAAGTGCTGCAAGATTTTCTTTCCTCCTTCAGGGACAGAAAATCAGAATCAGTTTATTGGAGGGAAGTTGACTGAATGATACCTTTACCCAGTGTCTGGGGCAAGCCAAATGATCCTTCCTTACCCTCACCCAAGCAATGCCTGGAGAGGGCTGTATTCCCCATCCCCTGCCATGCTGCAGCCTCCTTGTCTGTGTGAAGAGCCTCCTGTCAGAAGCCTGGGCTTACTGCAGCTTTTGGTTTAGTCTTCAGAAATTAAAATTGCTGCTGCCTTCTCCCTCTCTCAATAATGGCTGATGGAGAATCTCTGAAGTGGTGCACTTAAATGCCTTGATACCCAAATCCTGCAAATCCAGCAAGGCACACAGGGAGAAATGCTGCTGCTTATCCCATCAGTGACTGCAGACAGGGAGTGCAAGCTCAGGAAACACTAAAAGGCACAATCCTGCTGCAGTGAGGATCCATTTTGAGCTGCTGGTTTCTGCCATCCATACTCCCAAAAGTAAACTGCTGCCTCTGCTTGCACACGGGCCACAGCTCCTGCCTGCTCGTTTTTAAACAGGTTACTTGGGTTTTTTCCCTTAAATGAAGATGCACATTAGCAGCCCTGCCCTAGTTTTTGAGGAAAAGTCTGGGGAGGAAAAGACAGCAATTATGCAGGCAAATGCAGTAAGCTGAGCAGGAATGTGTGTAATCTTATTCATAGCAAAGATCAGCTTCAAAGAATTACACCTCTAGAATCCCAAATGCACACCTCATGCTATGCAGCGACTTGTGCAGACCTATAACATGATTGCACAACCTCCCTTCCTCCAAATTGTGGGAAATCAGCTTGGATAGATGTGAAGGATATCCAGTGTTCTGCTCTGAGAAACAGAAATCTGTTGTAAGGTGTGCAGGGCCTGATCTCACCCACATCAACTTTGATCAGAGAAAGAATAAGATGGAGACAAAACTTTAGCTTGAGTGAAATCCTGTGCCCCACTCTTTGTGGAATGAGCTGCTAAGCAGGGGTGCAGCAACAGAACAGTGACCCCCCAGTCCTGGCTGAGAGGTCTCCCAGGTGTGTCCTTGCTCCTTACCTCCAGCTCGTTGGATAGCAGTGTTTCCAAGGTCATGAGTGTATCCGACAGCTGAAGGATGTCCTCCCTGCACTCGGCTCGTTTAGACTCAGCAATATCAGAACTCCTGGCATGATGAATCTCATCCAGCCTCTACACACAGAGATACATAAATTACTTATAGTTTGTGTTCAGCACTCCATTGCAATCTAATTAACTTGTTACATATGTGAGAAAAGTTCCTGCTGCTGATTAGCTGAAATGAAATGTGATGATTCAGGGAAGTCTCCACATTTACATACTGGGTAGTCAACAGTGCTGAGGTTTGCTACTGCACTAATGATCCTGATCCAGGGGCAGTGCAGGGGGATTGGGAAAATGCTTCCTCATCCTCCACTCAGCAGAAGACTTTGCCCTTTCTATGCTTCCAGCTGTGGTTTGCTTCTGACACATTTCAAGCAAAAAAAAAAAAAAAAGAATAATATTAAATTCCTGACATTGCTGGCCATGAAGAAGAGATTAACAATTACCTGGGAGAAAGAAACACAGGCCTAAATTCTGATCCACTTCATGTCAAGGGGAATCTTCACTGACTTCCAGAGGGTCAGGATTTAGCATTTTGAATATGGAATACCTATCATTGCCTGCCTTCCTCCTACAGCGAGGATTTATTGCTCTTCAGAATTAAATATTGACGTCAGTTTTCTATCAGGCAAGATTTATGTTTTCTTGGATCACAAAAAAAAAAAAATCCTCTTGTGCTGAGCAATGTATTATTTTCAAGTCTCTTTAAAATAAGTTAACAACAAATTGTTAAAAAAGGGAGAAAAAATAAATATATGTTTTATAATGTCTAATCCACTTCTCCCACATGGGAATGGAACAGGCTAAAATAAAGAATTCTGATGACAATCACTGCCAATGGAAATGGACTGAATTACCCAAATTTTGCAATGTTCAAAGGGGCAAGGGGAGAGCAAAGTATCTCCTTCTCCAATGTAAACAAGTTAGGAGGCTCAAAAGGCTCCAGAACCATTCAAGCTGAACCTCTGGGAGCAATAACTTCAAAGTTCAAGGCTTTTAATGCTCCATAACCAACTTCAGAGAGTGCAGTGATTTTACAGGTTACCCAAGTTTACATGAAAGGATTACAGCCAGACAAACAGCCCAAAGAGTGGCTCACAGACTGCAGCCTGCTGGGGCCTCCGTGCCTTTTGAACTCCTCCAGCAATTTGAAATGAGTGGGGAAATGCTGTTAAAACACTGTGTTCAGTTTTGGCACCAGCTCCTCTATAATTGATGTGAAAATGGTCATGCTGACCACTGTGTCCTGTGCAGAGAATTCCAGAATGGTTTGGGTTGGAAGGGACCTTAAGACCTATCTTGTTCCAGTCCTTGCCATGGGCAGGGACACCTTCCACTAGCCCAGGTTGCTCCAACCTGCCCTTGGACACTTCCAGGGCTAGGGCAGCCACAGCTTCTCTGAGCAACCTGTGCCAGGGCCTGCCCACCCTCTCAGGGAAGAATTTCTTCCTAATATCCAATCTAAAACTCCCCTCCTTCAGCTTAAGGCCATTTCCCCTTGTCCTGTCACTCCATGCCCTTGCAGCTCAATCCACAACTGAGCCTGGAGGTCATCAAAGATGAAGGGCCAAAATCTGGCCTCCACCATGTTTCTTTGGGTTTGATTGTGGCTTTGGTTTTGGAGTTTCTTCGGTTTTGTAGGGTTTTTTTTTTGTTTTCTTTTGTTGGTTTTAGGGGTTTTTTATGCAAGACATAATAGGAATTCAAGAGCAAATTAACTAAATGTGCGAGTCAAACTTTGGGTTGGAACTGGACAATCTTTAAGGTCCCTTCCAACCCAAATCATCCTGTGATTCTGTGACTCTGGAAGTGCTGCCAGCTCATGTCCCAGCTAGAGCTGCTGGAGCCAGTTTTCCAGCATGAGTCAGCAAGGTCCAAGGCCCCAGGAGCAGAGTGACTCAGCAGCTGTCAGCGTGTGACAAGGCACGGGGACAAAAGTGACCTGCTTTCCAGCGGGAGCCAGCGCTCATGACTCTGCTGGTGTCAGTTGTCAGGGACTTGCTCTCTCAGCTGGCAGTGTTGCCAGGCTTTGGCCCCCCCCTTATTTTTCCTGTGGAAACAAAATCATGATCCATCTATTATACATGGGTAGAAAGGGATCCAGCTAGAAGCTACGCCCTGAGCAGTCACAATGGGTGGCTGTAGTTGAGCAGAATGAAAAGAGAGAGTTTCTGCTTTAAAAAGGCTAGAAACACATTACAATAACTTTATCTAAGTTCTTTTCTGTTATAGTTCTTTGAACTGTTGTTGACAAAATGAACTGAAGCAGAAAATTACTTGAAAATAAACTGAATACCCTGCAATTTCCTTCCTTTTCTTCCCCATTTTTCAATGAAGGAGGAGCTATTGGAGACCTTGAAGAGAAGGGGAATGGCATTAAATCTGATAAATCAGTATTTTAAATCAACTTCATAAAACTATTTAAACTAAAAGAAAGGTTGAGCATTTCCATTTCCTTAAATATTGGTAACTTTTCTGGATGGCAAAAGCCAAGTTAAAAAACTCCATTCTCTTTAGCCGCTTTCTTTCTGTAAAGCCTTGAAGGACCTTTACCTTTAGAGATGATAACATTATGACATGTTAATTTTCTTCTACACTGAACTTCCAGTATAGATAAAGACTGCATTAGCTGGCTGTGCTTTGCCCAAAGAGTAGAAATTTCAATCCCCAAATTTTTTCCAACATAAAATACTAAAAAACTTGTGTTAATGATGTTGTATTAGCTAAAAGTTTTTCTTCTTATAAATTTATACTGTAAGAAACATGTAAGGAAATACCAGTGAGTGAGCACTGGAAGACATTGCCCAGAGAGGCTGTGGAGTCTCCATCCTTGGTGATATTCAAACACGGTCCTGGGCAGCCTGTGTGGGTGGTCCTGCTTGATCATGGGCATTGGTCCAGAGAACTTCCAGAGGTCCCTTCCACCCTCAGCCACTCTGTGATTCTGCCCTTAGGGATCAAACACTGATTCCCATTACAGCAGTGTCAATACAGAATAACTTTCCTAATTTTAATGAAGTTACCCCAGTTTTCAGTCACATTAAAAGCTGGTATATGATGTAGAGAAATCATGTCTCAAACAAACAAAAGTATAACATTACCTTTCTGTTCCGATTTTCAAAGTCTGACATTACTTTCTTGCTTTCTTCCTGGCTGGCTATCAGAATTTCATGAAGTGTTTTGTAGAAATTAGAGACCTCAGCTTCTCGTTTTTCATACTCTTCCAGTCCATAGTTATACAGGTTCCCACAAACCAAGACAAACTCTTTCTTGTATGTGACAGCAGAGTCAAGGTGTTTTGCTTGTTCAGTGGAGCAACATGTTCCTTCCACCTCTGCAAATCTGAGCAACAAGAGCTACAAGCTACTTTTATGTAAACTCTGTGGTTCTTGCTGGGAGCAGCCTGCCAACTATTCTGTCTGGGGCAGGACTGGGTCACCCCTTCACATTTTATGCAGAGGGTTTTGCTGCCTTAAGGGTATGGAGAAAGCTGTGGCAACTTGAGGGGGCAAAAAGCCTTGAGGAAGAGAAGGAAATACATACACTTGTCTGACTCTTATGACACAGCAGCAAAAGGAAGCGTACAACCCTATCTGTCTTCACAAGTGTGAATACAGTGCCTGTGTAGTTAATAAATACAGCTTTGAAGCCTACAGCCAGAGCACAGAATAAACTACTGACTTGGTAGCATCACAAAAATAACGTCAATTTTTCTTCTGCTATTATCTTGGCAACAGAATTGTTTTTGGAGTCTATTGTAGTTAAGCCGTGATGCATTTTTCCCCAACAGTGTAATGCAATTTTAAGGAAGGTCAAGTTACTGGCCTTGACAATACTCTATTAATCTGAATGAGAGAAGAATAAAGGCAAAAAAGTGTCTCCTTTCTGCTCCCCCGTGTAGGAGCAATGATCAGAAAAATGTGCTGGCCTGGAAACTTCCCGTTGCCAGTTCTGGCAGGTTGTGAGATACGCGACTCGTATCGTCCTGATTAGTCTGTTCCTATCTCCTACCACTTCAATTTCAACATGATTTTAGCGACTGCGCTCTCACAGTCTAACTGACAGAGATTTATCTTCCAGCTCATTTTAAACTTTAAGTGGATTCCAGACTTCAAGAAAGTACAAAGCCTTGATTCTTGAGGGGTCACAAAAGGAGGCTGCCAAAATTGTGTTTGGTTAGAGGGAAGGAAAAGGAATATGGTAATTACAACGGTGAGAATTTAAAACGCCGGGATCTCATGACCTGTTGGGGATAGAAATGAGTGGTGTTACAAATGGGATGTTTCAAGCTGGGCAGGCCAGCTTGCCAGTAATATAAACCATTTGTTTGGAGCCCTCATATTTCACAAGATATCAAGCCTTAAAGCTGTCAGTGGTCTCGCAGTCTTGCAGTGTAATTTTTGGTACCATTCCAAAATTGAACACAGACTGTCTCAGATCTTAGATCAATGTAGCTTTCAGCCCTGGACAAAAGCAACGGATGAAGAGTCCCTGTGGATACACCTCTTTCTTAACTCAAGGCATTACCTTTTAGCTGTAGGTATTCCAAACCCAGGAAGGATATGCCTGCAGCAGATCCTCCACTCCGGGGAGGGAAGCCAGTTTGGCAGCTTCTGTATCCTCTGCATACAGACTGTCAAACAGGAATGATCCGTTCAGGTGCTCAACAAAGGCTGTCTTTGAAGAGAAACAGAGGAAAATAAGTAAAATAAAGATGCCAACCTGCTGCCAGTCCTCAGGATGTGTCCCTCCTATAAGCACCTCACCAGCAGCAGAACACTGGTGCAGACACATTTATACCAACATAGCAGACACACCAATCAAGTCATGAAAGCACCTTGCAACACGAGTGAAACCCAACCTGGGGCTTTGCTGCTACAACTCTGTAGCCTAAGGATAGAAAACACTGTTTAATCTCATATCATAGAATGGGTTGGAAGGGTCATCAAAGCTCATCTCATTCCAAACCCCCTGCCATGGGCGAGGACACCTCCCACTATTCCAGGTTACTCCAAGGACCATCCAACCTGGCCTTGAACACTTCCAGGGATGGGGTAACCACAGTTTCTCTGGGCAAACCTGTGTCAGTTGCCAATATAAGACATCATCACATACAATCACATATTGCAAGGCTTTTAAGCCTTTCAGGTAAAGAGTCAGTGGACTTTGGAGAGGGCTGGAGGGAAAACAGGCAGACATCCTCCATGTCACTAAACCACCTTTCAGAGGTCTCAAATACAGAGCCAGGCCACAACTGAAAGCAGCATTCTGCCTGTCATGTTTTCAGTCTGGTCACAGGACTACAGTGAACTGTCAAAACCCTGAAGAGTTTAACCATAAAACTAATGAAAAGCCGTTAACTTAGCGTGAAGGAGAAAAAAAATCCACTGCACTGCAAATTCTAACAGTTCCCTCAGACCTGTAATTTTCTTAATCTCACATCAAGGCTGATAAGTTATTACTGTTTTACTATTTAGCTTTGCAGGGTCTGTATCTGTAGCTTCATTGTTCAGCCCAAAGAATTATGTTCTCTACATAATCATGTGTATTCCACAGCAGTTCCTGTTTTCATTCAAAAGAGGAGATTCAGAGATCACAGAGATTAATCTGAGCCTTAGTTTTAGCAGAGTCGACGTTAACCTCTCATTAAATCTCCAAGCATGGAAAAAACAAGTCAATATGTGTTGTGCTCCTTTCTCCTGAGACAATACACAACCAGCCAAAGAAAACCTACCTCATGGTACTCCAGCTCTTCCTGCTTTGCCTGTTTTAATTCCAGGAGAGCAAGGGCTCGAGCTTCCTCTTGTTCCAATGGCTTGGTAAGATCTTGATACTTTGAAACTGCAGCTTGTCTCTGAGAAATAGAAATAAAATATTTGTATTAAATTATCCAGCATTACTCAACAAATCTAGGCACATGTAACTGCTCTTTCTAGACCATGCACCTGAGTGCCATCTGCATCTCCATTTATTTGTGGGCTTTTTATTAAACTACTTTTGAAGTTTCTAATCCATTCCTCATCCCATTTTCTGTTGGCATATTCTGGTTCTGCATTCAATACAGCTGAGCTGATTCAGTCCCAGGAAACTTTTCTCTATATATTTTCTCATCTTCAGAGTTGGGTTTTTTTCTCTTTTAGCAGGAAGTTCTATTTTGACTTTTAGAATTTGAGCTCTGATTTGATTAGCCAGCAAGGTTAATACATAATCTAGGGAAGAGAAGGCTCTTTGGAGGAGTGGATGGCAAGGCAGTATCAGGGGCAAGAACCTCATTAGCTTGAAACTGAATCTTGACAAATTTAAGTATGCCATTCTCTGACGCACTGTCTGATGAGCAGAGCCTGCACTCCATGACCTGGAAAGCCCTTCCAGTCCTATGCTAAGAGCAATGATTCTTCCAGGTACAGCTCCCACTTTGTGCCAAACACATTTACAATTAATCATGTTCCTTGGTTACCGAAAAAACACCCCAACAAAAAACCCTCATCTTTGTTCCTTTGAGCTGTGGGATGAAAAAGCAGTCCCACGGGTTACTGGGGAGCATGAACTGTCCTGTTCTCAGGAATCAGGAGTGGGAAATGCATCCAGGCACCTGCTTGCCTGGATAGTCTGTCAGTCTGCTACTGAAACGAATGTCTCTGTGAGCAGCAGGACCACCAAGCCTCTTTCCCCCTGGATCCATGTCTCAACACTGATTTCCTCGAGATTCTCTCAGAAGATTTGCACTCACACTACAGCCTCTCCGTGGCAGCAAGAACCAGGCCCCTCTCCCACACACAGCTGCTGATTTTCACAAAATCTGTGAAGACATCGTGCTTCTGACACCTCTACCCCTCTGTCAGATTTGACAGAATTTGGCCTACAGGTTCACAGCTGTTAGGTGGAAGCAGAATAAACACTGTGTGCTTCTGTGAGCCTGATTTCTGCAGGGAGCCTGCCCTCAGTGCTGGAATATTGCTGGCACACCAACAAAGCAAAGGCTCTGTAAGAAGCTGTTTCCTGATTTCCCAAGCAGGGAATGCAGAAATCTTACCGTGCTGTCTCTCACGAGCTTGAAGTCCAAGTACACCAGGTTTGGAAGATGGGCAATAACAAACAGCATGTACTGCTCATCATCACAGAAGGGGTTCCCAGAGAGGTTCAGTGTCCTTAAATTTTTTAACCTCCTGAGATAGGCAACCTGTGGCAAAGGGAGAGAAATCTGTACTTCCCAGTGCTGGGGAAACACAGCCTTGAAATTTGTTGCTCTTTTTACAGTCAGGTTGGAATATGTTTTCTGCTCCACTGTCAAATTTGCATGACATTCAATTATGAGTTTCTAATGCTTTTGGGAAATGAAATACTTAAATTCACGTTGGGAATATCTAGACAATGAGTGGAGAGAGAAGGCAGATGGGGTAGACAAATCACAGGTCTTAGATTGGCAAGATGCCCTCAAAAGAACCTCAAATAAAGCCTAGTTTCCCTCCTTTTCTCCTCTGTAGACACTTTATTTTCTAGTTTTCATGGGAGTTAATAGGAATTTTGCCATGGCTGACAGCAGTGACAAGACTGGGCCCCCAGGAGTCAATAATCTAAAGGAGAAATGGCTGCAGGAAGCACTCAGCACTGGGACAGAGGACCAAAACCAGAGTGGACATTAAACTAAGGAGAATTTTCTCCCCTAAGGAAGGGCTTGGATACAGTGTCAAATGTCATTTTTAGAATATCTGATCCATTGACAAGGAATATTCTCAAATGCAGGGAGCACTCACATCTTCCAGATTGGTCAGGTTATTCTTCCCTATGGAGAAAATCTGAAGATCTTGCAATGCATCCATGTTCTCAAGTTTAGATATTCTGTTACTGTAGAGACTGAGGTCTTGCAGTTTGACAAGGGTATCCAGGCCCTCAATTATTTCAATATTGTTGAAGGACAAGTCTGGGGAAGAGTTTAGAAATCAAAAGTAAATTATTTCTAGCAGAATGCCCTGATTCAGACCTTGCATTTATTCTGGCTCTGGGATCAGGAGTTTATGGACAGATTTTCCTCAGAGGTGGTCAGTGCCCCACAGGAAAGGCTTGTCATTAAATCATGCTCTGTTCCTATCTCCTGTCCAAGCAACTTTTAAATGAGAGAACAGCTGAAGTTATTCTGTACAGAGTCCACATACACAGTCTGAAAGGGACTCCTACCTTGTGGGGAAACCCAAAATACAAGAGGTGGGGAAAAGCCCTAAGAAGGGGATTTCTGTGACAGATTTGACACCCCCTGCCTTTTTTTGTGCAGACTCTGACCTGCCACACCAATGCCACTGTTGTGGTCATTCCCATAGGATCAACATTTGCCAGTTCCACATCAGTGGAGGTTTGCAAAGGCATATACTCACTGTAGCTATTTCACTCACTGAAACATCCTCTTCTCCTGCCACAACATCTATCCCAACACCTACATTCACCATGACTAAGGGCAGTATTTGCTGTAGCCCAGTGCTGAGAAATTCAGGAGTCCAGAGATGGCTCATGAGGTTACTTGAGTGGCTGAGACACTGCAGCAGCAGCTGAACCCCTGCAGCCTTTGGGCAAACGGAACATGTGAATGTGTTTCAAAACACTCTGCTTACAAGTGGTGATCAGTTGGTGATTCACAAGTGCATCAGTCATCTGTGGAGCAGAACAGTGCAGACAACTGGGCGGAAGAACCCATTAGCCATCTCACGATGTGCTCACGAGCTGCAGCCCTGTGTGCTGAGGATATATTTAGATTTCCAGCCAGCAACGTGGCTGCAATTCCAGAGAAAGCTCTAAGCTGTGCATCTGTGCAGCTGAAAGGAGTCACATAAGGCTACAAGGATAGGCACTTCTCGGGACAGCAATGACACCAAGCCCATAAGGATAAAGGGGTAAAGACTGTGGGTTGTAGGCTCTGAAATGCCTGCAGTAGCTTTGAAAACAGAACACGGGCTTCTAAATCACAGAGGTGTTTCCATAAATATTCCTGAAAGTCACCTCCAAATACAATACAAACCCTGGAAACAACCTTGAAAACTCAGCTTCCTGTTCCTGCCACACCAAATGTATTAAACCCAGTTTTGAAACGTGTGAAGGATTGTTTTGCAGCTCTGATACTCAGGCATTTTGACATTTGACAGTCAAATAAGGAAACACACAGACAGCTGACAGCCTTCCCTGGGAAAGCTCCTATCAGTTGTGTTTGAGCAGGAAGGTGACATCCTGCTTTATCACAGATTGCTCTGCACCTGTGAAGGATCCAACCTCCTATGCCTGTATCTCACCAAGCCAGACAAGGTGAACCAGACTCTCCAGAGCTTCTATCTTCTCGATGACATTGTTGTCCAGCTGCAGTTTAGTCAGATTCTCCAATTGCCACAGATTATCAATCTGCAGGATACCTAAAAGAAAAAAAGGGAAAACAAAAAGATAAGAAAATTGCTTTTCATGTGAGACAGCTTTCAGTTTAGCAGACACGCTGTCTTGCACAAGGAAAACACGTCCAGTCTTACCCCCAAGATGATTTTCAGCGTGTGATGAGTGCCCTAGAGAGCTCAGAGGTGCACTGGCTGGATGAGATTTCACTGAAACAGCCCAGTTAACCTCAGTGTCCTGCACCAGTGCACACTGCTCATCAGCGAGGCCAACGAGGCGCAGAGGGGATGCTGGCTATGGCCCTGCACTCCAGTGGCTTTATGAATCCACTACTAGGAGGCCTTGACCTTCATTTTCCCTTCCAGCTCCATGAGGGACGTTTGGGATGAGCTCTGCTTTTCTCTGCATTTGCAGTCTAGCAGTGCCCAGCTCCTGCTTTTGTAAATGACACTCCTGCTCCTGGCATTCTCATCACAGGAGAGGAAGTTGGAGTCTACTCTTTCAGTGAAGGCTGCAGTTTAGAACTAATCAATATCCCTGCATTTAGCTTCCTCCAAAGAGCAGAATCACAAGGGCAGGCTGTTAGGCACTACAGCAAAACATCAGGACCAAAGTGACAGGAAATACAGAACATTCTCATTCCCATCCCTCTCTCCCCTGCAATGCCTTCCCAGATCTCATTAGCTGCTCTTCTGCTCTCCTCATTTAGAGAGGGCAGACTAAAGCATGCACAAAATATTCACGCAGTCTGTATTTTGTATTTGCAAATTAATCTATGCAGCATCAGGTCAAGGGAGTCTTCTCTAAGGAAATCAAGTCATACACACATTATTTTACTGGAGCACATGGTGAATAATCAAAATCAGATTTTTGCCCATGACATTACAACCCTTTCCCCCCAAATACTCAAATATTGAGGCAAATATTCTTCCTTTTCCCTTTTTTGAATGCAAGTTTATGACTGTTTGGACAGTAAGAGGCAAGCTGTGGTAATGCTATGGACGACCAGAGGACACCACCAAACCTGACTGCAATCACTATAATCCCCCAAATTGCTCTCACATAACCACCAGCCACAGCAGAGCCTGCCCAGGGTTGGATCTGTCCACGCACCGAGGGGCCTGTAGGTGTCACCACAATATAAATGTTAAATGAGAACAGCAGTGACAATAAGAGTGGAAAGGGAAGCAGCTTTGAAGTTACCCATCAGCAAAGAGACTTGGCTCGCTCGTACTTTGTACAGGTATGACCAAAAGTGTAAATCCAGATGTTTCTTTTCACATAATAAATCCAAGTTGATCATGATTGTTTAATTGCCAGCTACTCACTTTGTGAATTACTCTAACAAAATTAACTCTAAAATAAACTCTAATTACCTTCTAACAAAAGAAGAAGGAAAAAGTATATATATTCTGATACTCACTTTTAAAACTAAGCTGTAGCTCTCTCACATCCTTAAAGTTAATATTTTCTCCTCTGACAAGGTCTCCAAGGTCCTCTGGACACTTCTCTTCAATGGCTTTCAGAACCATTTCATCATCAATAATGTTTGGCTCAACGTTATAGTAAAACTGGGTCATTGTGAGACGGTGTCAGCCTTAAAGGACAGAAAAGAAAAATAAATGAAATCACTGCCCTGTTGCTATTTCCAGCAGTCACAGAATCCCAGACTGGGTTGGGTTGGGAGGGACCTTAAAGCTCATCCCATTCCAATCCCTGCCATGGGCAGGGACCCTTTCCACTAGCCCAGGTTGCTCCAACCTGGCCTTGGGCACTCCCAGGGCTGGGGCAGCCACAGCTTCTCTGGGCACCCTGTGCCAGGGCCTGCCCACCCTCACAGCCAAGAATTCCTGCCCAATATCCCATCTATCCCTGCCCAATATCCCATCTATCCCTGCCCTCTGGCAGTGGGAAGACACTGCCCTTTGTCCTGTCCCTCCAGGCTTTTGTCCAAAATCTCTCTTGGAGCCCCTTTAGGCACTGGAAGGTACACTAAGGTCTCCCTGGAGCCTTCTCTTCCAGACACACCACAGCAGCTGGAACACACGAAGCCACTGCCTCCACCCTGTCCCATCTTGTACAAGCACCTTCGTAGGAAAGTGCAAGAAAGCCTGAGGGTTTTCTTTTTCCACCAATGGAAAAGTGAGTTTCCACACCCCCTGGAGCAGCCAGCCTGGAATTAGTGGCTATTTGCTGCTGTTTCTCTCCATAGCTGAAAGGCTCTTATTTAAATGGCCCTGTCGATGGATGCTCCTCTGCAGGAAGGAACCCCCCTGGGAGCAGCTGCTGGTCCCAAGGCTGGCACAGCATTGCCAGCAGTCCCAGCTCCTCCTGCTTGGAAATCCTGCTCCACCTTCACTGATTGTACTCCTCTGATCTCCTGCTTTTCTGCACAAATCCATTGCTGTGGGAACATTTCCTGCCACTGGCACAGGGGGTGGGTTTGTGCCAGCCAAGGGCTGGGCTGGCTCAGTGACTCCTGCCCTGTGAGGGTCTCCTCTGTCCCCCCAAGGGAAGCTGCTCCAGCTCTTGCCCCAGGACACAGTGCCCTTTGCCAGGTCCCTCAGCCTGGCTGTGGGGGAAGGTTCCATGGGAGCTCCTGTCTTCTTTCCAGGTTATTGCAAAGGAACAGAGGAGACACCTCAGTGGGGAGGCTCTGGGACCCTCCTGAGCATCCTGGTTTTCCTGTGTGCTGCTGACCATCTGCAGCAGCTCCTGTCACCAGCAGGTCCCCAGGAGGAAGAAGAGGGGTCAAGGGCAAAGCACTGAATGTTGTTTAGTTCATGTTGGCCCAGCCTGCAGGGCTGTGTCCAGCTGTGGCCCCTCAGCACAGCAGGGCCAGGGAGCTCCTGCAGCGGGGCCAGCACAGGCTGTGCAGATGCCCA
>JAWWEE010000030.1:13908902-13969358 GCA_035221455.1 Xenops minutus | reverse complement strand
GGTGGGCAGGCCCTGGCACAGGTTGGGCAGAGAAGCTGTGGCTGCCCCATCCCTGGAAGTGTCCAAGGCCAGGTTGGGCGAAGCCTGGAGCAACCTGGGGTAGTGGAAGGTGTCCTTGCCCATGGCAGGGGGTGGAACTCAATGATAAAGTCCCTTCCAACCTAAACCATTCTATGGTTCTGTGAATGCTCTTGTGCTGGCATCCCCCTCCAGAGAAACCATGCTCTTACTTTCCTTGACTTCTTAAGCAACAGGAATTCTAATGCCATTTTTTATGGATTATATAGAATAGAATACACAAGGCCAGGTTGGACAGGGCTTGGAGTAACCTGGTCTGGTGGAAGTTGTCCATGGCAGGTGTTAAACCAGTCTACAACTCTGTAGTATATAGCTGTGCATAGTGTAGCCTATCACTTTTTTGTCTTAAGTTATGGAATGATGGGAGTCTTTGGAAATTATCATGCAAAAATTTCATGGAGTGCGTGGTTGTGGCCCCACACCCTCTTTTAGAGTAGTTTCCTCACCCCCATGTGCAGGGACAGCCCCTGGTTGAGGTAAAAGGCCCTTGAACTGGTGAGTCTCGTGCTGTGCTTTGAGCAGGGCTGGGCTCTCTTTGTCAGGATATATGGAGCATATGTAGAACTTGCTGCTTGTCCTCAGCCATCTGGGGTGTTTATTTCTTCTGCTGAGGGAGAGAAGTTGTGAGAGTCAGAGGATAATAATGAGAACAGTGCAAGTGAAACATGATTTTAAGGTGAATTTGCTTTGTTGTGTTTGACCACTGGACCACCCCTGCCAGGACAAGCTGCTCCTGGGCCAGGGCTCTGCCAGGAAGGGAAGGCAGGGATTTCTCATCTCTTCATTGACAGCTTCTTTAAACATCAGCCAGTGGTTGGGAGGGACTTAAGTATTGTTGAGGGGGCAGGGTGGAAGCAGTAAAATCTGCTATTTTAGCCTTTTGCCTCTTAAACTCCGGAGCACAAAGGTTTTCACAGCTCTCACATCCTTTTCTCACTACCAACTTTGAGGCTTTGAACACTGAGCTGCTTCCATCAGATAACGATAGGTGTGCAGCCTCCCTGAATGCAAAATTCAGCTGCACTTGAAGAATGTTTTTTTTTCATTCCCAGGGGGAAGAGATAGCTGCAGATTTTATTTTGGAAGACAATTTTTTTTGCTTCTCCTATCGCTGCCAGTTATCCCTTTCTGAGACAGCAGTAAAACAAAAGCATGCCTTGTTCTCAGACACTGCGATTTGCCCAGTGCTTCCACAGTTTGTTTTTCCAATGAGCTTGTGGAATATAATTTTCACTTATGTTTCTCTTCATTCTTTAAAAGAAACTGAATAATTTTGTATTTCTGTTTAAACATATTGTGTTGAACACAGTTGTGATGTTTTCAAGCAAGGCCTAACACTCACCATAAGGGAGAAGTGCAGAAAATCCTGTAGGTCCATCGGCACACCAAGAATGTGTGTTCTCTGCCAGGAAGTAGCAGAGGTTCTGGTGAAGATTTAATTAGGGCTCTACAATGTTTGCAGATAAATGCCAGGTCTGAAAGAACAAAGATGTCAGAGAAGGTTTGGGGAGAGCCTAGAGAGGGGATACAAGGGATTTTCTCTTTTCTCCTCTTTATCTGGATAATGTCTGAAGCCAGGCAGGCTTTTTATGTTAACTCTTTTGCTTAATGTGGGAAAGTAATGCTAGGATGAGCTCAGAGGATTTGTAATGGAGATGGATAGAGTCTCCTGCATCTAAAGTGCCAGGTTCCTCATGGAGGAGAGCTACCTGAATTTTGGACTGGCTTGTGTGGTACCCTCTGTTTAATTCCCAGTGGTGTCACGGCAGAAATTGTATAAGCCATTACCATGGCTGCTAATTACAAACCTCACTTAATTTTGCTCTAATCCTTTGATTGGCCTGTGGACACTGAACTGTCCTTGTGTCTCCAGCAAGGTCTTCTCCTGAGCAGAGAAGGTAGTTTTTGGTGGGATGTTGTGTGGAAGGCAGGCAGCTGTGCCTAAGAAACTCCTGAACTTAAAAAATCATTTTCATTCCATATTCCATTTTACCTGGAGGTTGCCATGAAGGGAGGTAATATATATAAAAATATAAACTGAAAATCCCACTTGGGATTTTACAGTAGAATCCAGTACTTCCCAAAGGTTTTGTGAGGTGCTTTTCAGAAGGTCTTCGTGAAGGCTGGTGGGTCTCTAGAGGTTGGAATTGGGTGCTGTGGTTTTTTAGGCTACTGAGTATGTTGGGGCTGACAAGATCCTTTGTGGCATTGGGTACTGGCCTGTTCTTACAACTGAACTCTTTATTTTTTCCAATTAATACTGTAAATACTAGTTCCTTAGAGGAAGTCTGTTTTGAAAAATATCCTGACCAGCGAGGAAGAGAAAAGCAGGAAAATGTGTAGGAAAAAACAGTGCTGACAGAGGGCTTGCTGCATGGAGAGGGGCTGGCCTGGGGAAGAAGCTGCAATTTACAGTAGTGGGAATTTGCCTTGAGATTCACCACCCTGCCATAAATTGCGTTTTTATCTTTCTTTGTTCAACGGAGCCATCTTTAAAGTGTCACCACTCTATTCAAGGTTATTAGAACAAATACCCTTCCTGCAGGTTAGCGAGAACATCTCCAATGATTAAAGCTGATTGAATTACAGGAATGTGGAGTGCTGGTGACTTTTTTTTTGGTCATTCTGCTTATTTGATATCGGCCATATGGCTTACACGTGAGAACACAGGAAAACCTGGTTTAGTGGGTTGTTTTTTTTCACTCTGGAGACTTTGCAAAGGCTTCAGGAAAGGGTTTATTTGTTGGAACCCAAACCAAGCCCTGCTGCTGCCCCCCTGCCCGGCTCCCTCAGGTGTGGAGGGCTGAGCTGGGGCAGCGAGGTGTGAAATGGGCTCCTCACGGGATGGTGGACGGGGGCATTAAGGTCCCTTTTGGTCAGGGCTGTGGGTGCTGCTGAAATCAGCTGTTCTCCCTGCAGCCTGAAATCTGCTTGACCCAGAGCCAAAGACCTCTGGGAGTGACATTCAGCACCTGAGTGAAGTGCACTGAGACCTGAAAGTTAATTTTTAACAGTATAGTAGAACTGAAGTTGCCCCATGTGCCTGGGGCCGTGGATCAGGTAGGTGCTGCTGGTTTACACCGTGCCCCTGCTGATGAAGGGGGGTTTCAGTGAAGGGTGTTGGTCTGGGCACTTGCCTTGGAGTCTGTTTTTGGAGGAGGAACAATGTAGTGATTTAATACAGAGTATTGTTTAAGGAGGCTACAAAAACAAGGCTTCAGCAAAAGATACAGAGGCACTTTATTGAAGCAACAGTGAGCCAGACAGCTTTTCAATTGATTTTTATCAAAGCACTTGCAGTTTCCATTCAAGGCTGTTAAATTGATAATATATATGGTGGATAGAATCTGATTCCAGAGATGCTGTTTTGTCCCTCCCCCCCTTTTTTTTTTCTTTTTAATGGGAAAATGCTTCAGCTTGGGGGGTTTAAAACACTTTTTTATTTCCCTTACCATAAGAAGCACTTGGGTCCTTTCTTCAGGTATGAATCTTAGAATAAAAATGGCTCCTAAATAAATGAGTTGATGGCTACATGCAGGAACAGAGAAATGCATTAGAGCCAGCAGCCCATGGTAGTCCTGTGGGAGGCATTAATCCAGGCCTTGTCCACATTTTCCCTAAGTTCCCTTCAGAGTAAACTTACTGCTTTGCTGTGCTGTAAGTGAAATATTTTTTAAAAGACAATCCTTTTCCCAATGCTAGAAGTCAGTGTTTAAAGTGCACACTGTAATCTTAGGATCTGGTCCTAATAAAATTCCATTTTTGCAGCGTGCTGTTGGGCTCTGAATCATCTCTCTCCTCATTCATTGCATTATAATAAAAAGCCCTTTGCATTTACCCATAATGACAGAAGGATTGTCCCCTGTTCCAAGGGAAGCTTTTCTCAGTACAAGGTGGCAGTAACTTTTCTTGCTGTATGAAAAAGATGAATTTTGTCTTTGCCTGCTGTGAAAAGGGCACAGGAAGTTCTCTCCTCAGAGTTTAAGCACTTTTCTAGGTATTCCTGTCACTGGTCAGTTGTTAGAAATCCAGCCCCCCACTGCTCATTCAGAATTGTGCTTGTCATGCAAAAAGAGTCTGATAAAGTGCTTTTAGTTTTATAAGATTATTTGGATCTGCTTTCACTTCGTGACAATGGATTATGTTGTAAGGAAAATCTCCATGAAATATGAAAACGGATATCTTTGCTTTTAAAGGAGCAAATAAATACTGAGTCATGAATCTGGCAACTTGGAGAGAAACTACATACACGTGTGAAGCTGGGTAATTAGTATAATACCATTTAATACTGGGTTTCTAAGACTGGATTTATTTTATAGGCACAAAAGCAGATTGTAGTTCATGAAGGTATTATAATGTGTATTTTTGGGTAATGCAGTTTTATCTCTTTCAGCACGATATGCTTAAGTGTATGTTCCATATGCTTCCAATAAAAACCTGTATTTGAGAGTGAGGACACTCATTCCTAGTTTGTTTCTGCTCTGTTTGTGGACTCAGCAGATTTTTTTACACTGCATAGTTAAACTATGCTTGACTAAAACCCACAGAAAATCCCCACAAACCAACTCGTTTAATATTTCACCCAAAACAATGTTCCCCAAAAAGAAGTATTATGATTTCCTGAGTTAAGAACAGTTTTAAGTTAGTCAGACTTTCCTTTGCTTTCGTAAGCAAATCGAGTTTTTAATTAAGGATTCTTTGAGGTTGATGAAGGCATTTGGTGATGATGGTCAGTGGAGGGACAGCAGCAGCTCTGGCAGAAGTTTTGGTGAGATGATTGCCTTATACCTGGCAGAACTTCAAGGTAGGTTCCATAATATAGTAACTAATTTCAAGAATAAAGGTTAGGGACGAAAAAAGTCCATTTATGTATATGCCCTGTCTGTGTCTGAGCAATTCCTGGCATGGCTGAGTATGGACTATTTACCCATGGTGCTGTATCTCTCAGTTCAGAGCATTTGGCAGCTCAGTGTAGTCTCAGATCATCAGGAGACTCAAAAGAAAAAAAAGAGAAGATATTCAGAAGAAACCTGTTGAATAATTTGATTAGCTTGTAAGACTGCTTAGTCCTTGAGAGTAAGGCAGTCTGTTCCCCAGCTGGTCCTCAGAAACCTTCTGGGTTAAATTACTTTGGGAAGAAATTCTTTGTTCAAAGTCAGATCAAAGAAAACATACACAAAGTAAAGGCACAGATCAGTATCATAAACTGTGTTCGAATCCCAAGAACTTTGCAGTGTGTTGGTTTCTTGTTTTTAAGGCAAGAAAGACTTTGTCGTATCTCAAATGTGGTTGGGAATGTTGAGGATGTTGTTAACTTGGACATATTGCATACTCTGTGTTTTCATGGGATAAATCTTCTGCAGGAAATATGACTGGCTTTGTATTTGAACCAAATAATTAAAAAAATGCATTTCTTGCCTAGCTGAGTAAATGCAGAAAAGTCCCTTTTAAAAATCTGGTATTTCCTGACTTTTTTTTCAAGTTTTATTTTGTCTCAATTAAAGCTTTCTGCATTTCTTTTCCTTTTGGAAGGAAGGAAGTGTCTTTCCATGCCCATAAACACAAAAAGCTACCTTGAGCATATTAAATAAATTGCAAGCTTCAGCAGCTTTGCCAGCAGATTTTGGAAAGTTTTTATGACATTCTGAACCTACAGGCTTGCAGCGTTTCACAGCTCCCAATCACTTTGTCTTCTGAGACTAATAAATATGTCTGTTTGCTCCAATCAGCTAACAGAGTGTTAAGGAATTTCACCAGTTAATTGGTTCCTAATTTAACTTCAAGAGAGAAAATATGCAAACTTTATTGGAGTATTTCATCTGGAGTGAATCTTGAAATCCATCTCCACGCTGTGACCCGAGTTATTTCCTGAATTCTGTCTGGTATTTTCCTGAGCAGTTGTTATGGGATATAGACATGATAATAAGATGATTGATAGGGAGAGGGGCTAAGCTGGAAGCAGCATATATTTGGGTTTGGGGTACCCTTATTTCACATTTAAGCTGTTGTAGTAAATAGCTTGTTTTTTCATTATCTTGAGCTGCCCTTTCTCTACTGATTTTCGGTTGTTTTAATTAGAAGGGTGTTTTGCTGAAAAGAACGATCTCAGACCTTTGTGAAATTTTCTGCTAGTACAAATAATGGTAAATCTGAAATCACTTATTAGACAAGAAGTTGTTATGGCAACTATAAGATGGTTGGCTAATCAGAGAGTGAGATCAGTTTTTATTTACAAGTGTAATGAGCAATTAAGTTTGAGCAGCTGTCAGACTTGGAAAGTGATTAAAGTTCAGCAAACAACCCAAATGGGTCAGTGTTCAGTTCTGATGGTTTTCTGACACTGCAGCTTGATCATCTGTGGGGTTTACCTACTATAATTAAAACTGCCTTTAAAATCCTCATCCATGCCAATGACTTGGCATAGCCAGTGAGGAATGAAAATTCCCTTTTCCACCCAGGTTCTTTAACAAGTGTTGACCCAGAGTCTTGCTGTGGGTAATGAGGTGTCTCACGTGTATCATTCCTTCAAGTAAGGCTCAGTTTGGGTGCTGGTTTGCAGAATCACCTCCTGGCTGTTGGTGATCACCAGGAGGGAGCTGAAACGGTGCAACCTTGCTCAGAGCACCTCTAAAGGCTCTCTTTCATTAAAGGCATCATTATGCTGTAGTTGGTTGCTTAGGAAGTTGCTGCTGGGCTCAGAGGAGTGACGTGCACGGTGTACTTGAACATTAAACCCAAAAGGAGAAAGTCCCGATTCCCCCAGAAACGTAAGGGAATGCCCAGGAGTTGGTGAAGCTCAATTGTTGGGCTGGTCTGCAGTGCCAGGGCAGGCTGCTGGTCCTCATGGCTTTTCCAAGCAGGAGCTGCTTCCCTGCAGATTCCAGAAGATTCTCTGTGTTCACACTGGGAAAGTTACCTTCCCATCCATGCTCTGCACCAGGTCAGCCTGTTTCATTGCTGGGGTTTGCTTCTCTGCTGCATGTGTTCAATAAGCCAAACTGCTTGTAAGCCTTGCTCAAAATCTATGTTTTAGTTAGAATTTTAACTGTCCAAGGACCAATAGAATTATTTTCGAAAAGGATGCTGCAGTCCCCTGGTAGATTTACATTTTTATTAATGTTGCCACGCTAATAGTGTGATGTAATACAGGCAATTGCAGCAGAATGTGAAATGGACTGGGACAGCTCCTGACCTGAAGAATTTACAAAGTCATGTGACTTGATAACACAAGTTGCTGAATGGGGACTTAAGGGAAAATTAATATGACAGTCTCAGAAAAAGGCATTTGCATACTTGACCTAAACTTCTGGTATTTACATTTTCTATTTATCCGTCTTTTCCAGGCTTATCTATAGCAGTGGCACATGAGAAACAGGGCTGTAAAAATGGAGCAGAATTTTTAGTGGGGTTATTAGAGACCAAGAAATCCGCATTTCTCAACCTCCAAGATGGGATTGCACACATGTATGTTGTTATTACTGTTGCCTTATTTGCTCTCGGGTTTCCTGAGAAGATTGTTTGGGAGGGTTTATCCGCTAAGCTTCTGCAGGCATAGCAAGCCTGGCTTCTTGGAGTGGGCAGCTGGCAATGGAGCCCTTCAGTGACCGCAGCGTTGGCAAAAGTAATTCCTGTTACCCAGTGAAAGAGGAGCCAGCTCTCCCCTCTTCCCATGGTGAAAACACTTAGTGTATTCCAGGCACTGATCTTCAAGCCGTGGAGATATGGGAGAATTGGAATGGGGTTGGAACTTGCTGCCTCTTGCATAGGCCTGCTGTTGGCCTGTAGAGCAGTGTGAGGGAAGGCTGGGAAATGGAAAAGCAAACTGGAGCTTTCACAGTAAAAAACATGAGCCATGAGCCCTCAAAAGGTCATGGCTAGCTAATAACTAGACTCCTCTGTCTAGTTCACTCCACATGTGGGAGAGTTGTGGTTTTCCAGAGGATGCAGCTCTCACCTTCGTAGTTATAGATATGTAGGAGAGCTGGGGGTAGGAACATGCACATGGAATAGTTACTTTAAGAGTTGTTTCATTTCATTCATAACACATTTTAATTATCACGTATGAACATTTTCTTAAAAATCTGCTGGAGCAAAGGAGTAAACTTGTTCTTGTAACTTCTTCCTTGTAGGAATTGAAGATTTTGCCTATTTTTAACCTCAACTTAATAGTGTTTTAAGTTTTTTTTAAGCATGTGAAAATGTGGGCAATTGACTTGCAACCTGGAAAAAATAATGCAAATAGTACTACTGTAGGAGCCTGATGATTCTCTCTGCTTTATAGTTTGTTTGCAGCAAACAGCATGTTACAAGTGAACAGGTGGGAGGGGGAGTTTTAAGTATACAGGGATGGATTTTTAGAGTTTGCAGCTGACGTGGATTAAAAATTCCTAGAACATTTCATCCATGAAAGGCAATTAGTTTTGTTTTATGAATATGAAAAGCACGTAGCTTGTAAGTACTGGAGTGAAGTCCCAAGTGAGTTATTAGAACTTGCTTTACTCATGTAGTACAAAATTAGCCATCAAGAGCTGATAGATTTCAAATATAGCTCACTGACACACTGATCATCCATAACTTTTCATAAAGACATTTTTTTGGGCTCACCTGTAATTACTGGATGCTGTTGAAGTCCTGAATGGGGCAGGCAGTCACAGATCAGGACACCTCCTTGCTCGTGATGGTGATTACAGCATATTGTGCAGCTGAGATATTGAACTGGGATACCTCTGCCTGCTTTCACAACTTTCAGCTGCCCTTTTCTATCAGATTCATAAGTTAAGGCTGATAAAATGCATGGAGTCTGCTCTTTTTTCTTTTCATTAGCAGTGTTTTTTGGCATTAGGAAAAATTCACGTGTTAGTTCTTTTGGAATATTGGGATTCTTTATGGGAGTTGTCTCAGTGGTGATAGGAGGTTTTCAGCTACTGTCAAGTATTTTGAAAATTGCTGTATTTCAGCTTATTTTTCCAGTTTCTGTGTCTGGATTTTTTCAGTGGGAAATAGTCAAAGACTTGGCTATTAAGAAATCTGGTATTTCAAGTGTTGATCGATGTTACTCATCCAGTACGTCAGTGTTTTAACACCTGAGCTTCTCAGCTAAGGAACTGGTAGCCCCAGTTAAGGAACAAGGTCATCCAAATTCCATGGAGAAATTAAAACAGTAGAAAAACTCTTTGGCAAGTGGTGAGCTGAAATCCGAGTTCTGCCTATGGAAATGACTAAATGTTGAGTTGTTGTAGAGCACTGGCTGCTGTGCAGTGGCCAAAGGGGGAGGAGATTTGGGTAACCATCCCGATGCACTGACCTGTTTAAACAACATTGTGCTGATAAATTCTCCCACACAGGGAGACATCACAGCAGTGGAATTTAGAAAAGGCAAATCCAAGGGAGACCGTTTTGTCACCCAGGAGGTTTTAATTTATGGTTTCGTGCCTCTCATCCAGAGAAGAAAGATGGACACTCAGAGTGGGATGATATTAAACTGCTGGAATGTCGCTTAATAGATCACAGATGTTTGTGAAGCAGCAAATCATCATCCCCCCGACACAGCAGGACGAGGGGACACTGTCACGAAATGTGACGTGTCATAAAGGAACATTGATTTGTTGCTCCCCTCCAGTAAATCACACAGCAAACATCTCCATTCAAATCCATTCAAATCCATTAATACAGGGCATAGGTTTTAAAACGGCTCTGACATTTCTGATTGAAGGCTTTGGGGTATTGATTCCTGACGTGAGCAGGTCGCTGTTTGTCAGTCGTAAAGTGGCACCATCATCTGAGTGTCACGGGTTTGCAGTGAGGTGGGAATCCAGCCAAGGTCACTGCTGAAAGGGATGAAGAAACGTGCAGTGCAGGCTGAATTTTGGGGGAAAGTGCCTCTGAATCATGCAAATGGCTTGATGAGCTGGGAGCTGCCACCGTGTGACCTCGCACTGAAGGACGGCTATTTACGGTACACGGGTCAACATGTGAGCTCTAATGAGTGTCAGGGCATGGGAGGAAGGAGGTTTTCTGTGCTTTGTTTCTCAAGTTGCCTAGAATGGAGAAGTCACAGGGATTTCACTGGGTTTTAAAGAGGCAGTAGTCTCTGCCATCTGTTTTGGAAGAGAGCAACTTACATACACATGTCATTCAGCAGAGCTTGCTGTCAGCAGCAACAATTTCTGCTGATGGGGGAACTTCAGGGAGAAGATTCATAACAAAAGTCTTTATTGTATAGAAATACACCATTCTTCTTGGGATCCTGCATCCAAATGTTTTTAAGGACTGTGACTAAAGCACTGTTTGTGCCTGAGATGAATGACATCTGAGTACAGAAGCTGCCTGGACCAAGTTCCCCTGCCAGGCCATTTCTGTGCACTACAATAGCAGACAGGAAGGTCCAGCTGGTTTTACACCCTCCAATACATCAAGACCTTTGAGATGTGATAAACTGAGTCAGGCTGATATGCTTCCTTACCTGCTCTGATATTACTATAAGGCTTTCTGTTTTGTTTTAGTTCAGGTGAAGCTCTGATCTGAATATGAAAGAAAAATCTTCTTTGTTGTGCAGCTGTTAATATTTGTTTAATACGTATTAATTCATCCACCTTGCTCTGTTTCTGAAACTGCAGCACAGCTATGCTCAGTTAATCACCTGGAGTGTCCTGCTTCTGAAAGGCTGCATTTGTGGGAGATGGTGGGTGATATTTTTCCTGCAGCATATCTAAATCACGGGAATGTTGTACCGTGACTGTGACTACCATGTGGTCCTTGAAAAGGCACAGTAATTACACACTACATATTCATGATTGCAGGTACGGGTGATCTGGAAAGCAGCTTGGAGGAAGTTTGGCATTTGGGTGGCACCCTCAAAAAGAAGAAAACCTGAAAGTTAATTGGAGAAAATGACAGTTCCCAGTTTACTGCTGTGCCCTCCGACAGCACTTGAGCTAAATACTCATTAGGATTGCACATGTGCATGGCCATGGTGTCTCATTATTTTATTTTAACATAGACTCCACAGCCACCACCAACTATCATTATTCATTTAGTCAGCACCAGAAACTTTGGTGAAACAATGAGTGGAGGATAGATGCCTAGATCCCAAAGAGTTTCAGTGTGAGCCTGGCTAAAAATGGAGTGAAGAATCACACCAGTCAGAGTGGATGGCCAGTGCTGCAGCAGTGCAACCCAAATCACGTTTTCTCTAATGCCTTGCCGTTCAGATTGAGCCCGTTTGTTCTAGCTGACTGGCTTTTTCCTTGGAAGTGTGAAGCTCAGCATTTTCAGAGCAGTGTGAAATAAGGAATGTAGAAAAAGGACTTGGAGCAGTGAGGTGGCTAATTGAAAAATGCTCTTGGAGCTGTGTGCTCTAACAAAGAAGCTTTGGCAGGTTTTTATGAGTAAGTCACTCCACAGTTGAGTTTTGATCTTGAATTTTGAATGAGTCGCATTTATTTTTTAATAGCAGCATTTTGATAAAAAGGAGCAATCCTCCTGTTGGTTACCTTAATGTCTAAGTGGCCGTGACTGTCTTTCTAAAAGCAAATATAGAGAAACAAGAATAGACTGCTGGGCCCAGGGGTATCCAAGTGTGTTATTTGAGTGTGTCTCTGTCTTCCAAGTGATGTGTCTTGAACTCAGCAGATCTGTGAACAATGAAGGTCTTTAGTCTTACCTTCATTTTGCTTGGACAGCTAAAATATGTTTCCATGGCCTTTGTATGGTCTTTCCCCAGGTCTTATTGATGGTGCTGTGCAGATAATTGATGATTTGTTGAATCCAAGAGAGACAACTGCAGTCACAAACGTAACAATGCTTTGAAGCAAAACAATTCTATGAGCTACAGCTCTGAGATGTCATTGTCTCGTTGAGTTGAGCTGTCTTGTCTGGTTTGCGTTGCTTTGCAGAACTCTTGCTTTTTTCCTGAAAGTCCAGTCTCTAAAAAGCATTCTGCTTTTGCCTTCAGCTGATAGCCCTCACTTCTGAGAGAGCAACACTGCAACAAAGGGAGGGGAACCAGCAGCATGGAAGCAAAAACCTGCTGACAGTGTGGCTTCTTCTGATCCCTGTCACATATTATGCAGAGTGAAATATCACACATTTGCCTGTTTGATTCACTAATTTCAGTTGTGGAGCACAGCTGGTAGGCAGGTGGACTGTTAAAAGCCAAGACAGAGATCTAAGATCCACAATCTTCTGAACTTCCAAGCAAAAAAAAAAACCCAAAAAACAGCCACAAAACCCAGGATGTTTTATGCTGCTTGAACACCAAATGCTGTTGGAGGGAAGGGGAGAAGTTTGGAATCAGAACTTTCCTGCTTTTGGATTTCTCTAACATCATGCACTGGTGTGATACGTTTCTTGCATAAATAGAAGGTGATTTTGTGTGTGTAATTGTCCCAAATGTATGAACTGAGAGTCTCTGAGACATCTGGAGAAGACCCAAGAGAGAAAACTGTGATTTCTCCAGACACAAAGGTCTGTTCATTCATGAGATCCTGGTGTTCAAATAGAAAACAGCAGTTCTGCTGGTTTCATTTCATGTTATTTCTAGCTAGTGCCGCATTTAACTTTCCCTTTTACCTTTTCCTCCCAAGAACATTCTGCTCCACCACAATGACTTATTGGTACTTATAGATGGACCTTTTGTGGAGATTTTCACCCTGGTCCTGTCATCATTCAGCTGGAATAGCTGCTCTCAGTGCTTTCAGCAGTCAGATTGCCAGTATTAGCTGCTTAAACATACATATGGAGTTAAGTGGCATAAAGATTTCAGCTTGTACAGTTGCCATCCTGATAAAAATCTCCAGGCTGACTCCATCGGGTGGTTCTGTATAATGGTCAGGGGTGAGATTGGAAGGGGGAAGCAGGGAAGAGTGAGGAATTCTGCTTTATCTCATCTGTATGTGAATACAGCCAATTTTAAATGTTTTCAACATTGGAACAGACTGTACAGGGCTGAGAGGAGCCTCCTGAGGACAACCAGTGTTGGTGCTTCTCTGTCAGGTCACTTTCAAGCTGGGTTCAGGATGGGTGGCAAAAGTTCTTCTGTTTTTTCCTGCATTTGTAAGATAATTCCTGCCCTGCCCTGCACTGCACAACCTGTTTGTTACATGGTGATTACACTGGAATTTCTGGCCTGATTTCCTTGTGGTGACATCTCAGGTTGGAGCAGGTTGCTTGGGAGGAGGCTTGGCTGGGAGTGTGTGCATGAGACTGTTTACACCAGGAACTTTACACTGCTGAACGTTCTGAAAGCCATAAAATGCCCAGGATTTCAGTATGAGCAGGGAAATGCTGATATTGCCATTTGGCAGAGTGTGGAAATGCAGCCACAGGGGTTGGATCTCAGAGGGAAGGTGTGAATGAAGAAATAGCACAATTTTTTTTCCCTTTCCTTGCAGACCAGAGATAAGCTGATGCTGCCTGTGCATATGCAGTGCCCGAGGTCTGCCACGTGTCAGGCGTGCAGGGCCAGATTGTCTTTCTCCCCACCAGAACATTTATGCTTTAATTTGGGACACGTGGTGGGAACTGATAGGGTCTTGTTTCAGAGAGACACTTTCTGATAATCTCACTAGTATCGAGTCTCTGTGTGAGACACAAACTCCCAGCCATACCCCAGCACTCAGAGCTGCTCTGTAGTCTGGAGCTGTGCAGGGAGCCCTTGGCACCAGGCTGGAAGCTGCCAGCCCTTCTGTGATGCAATTAAACTATACCATAAACTCTTCAGCTCAGGGGGAACTCCTTCTCATCACCTCCTTCCTTGTCTGATTTAACATTTCTCATTGCACCCTGGAACTTTGGTCACGATCCAGAGTCCTCATGTGAATTAGTGCCATTTAGGTGCCTTTTAGTGCGTGTGAAAGAGGTCAAGGAACTGGTTACTCTTTTAAAGGGGATTTGTATGCCATTCCTTTGCTCTTCTGTGATAGTTTTTAAATCTATTTAATCTTGTCAGTCATCTATGCTCTGTTTGAAGAGGATCCTCCTAGAGACACACAGCTCCCAAAACATCCATTAAATGCTGGATAGGTTATTGACTATTTTTAATTTACTGCATTTTGGCTGTGTTGGGCAGTGCTTCTCTTAGAGATGAGTGCAGGCAGAGCTGTTTCACCAGAAATCCAGAACTAAAACCTCCTGTGTTTTGGTTCTAGAAGAGCTTTACAAGCTTTCAGTTCATTGCAGTGTAATACTGCTCTTGAAACAAATCCCACCCAAACCTTCTCTGCAGCCAGTGAACTCTTTTGTACAGCTGAGAGAGCACTGCAGCAGCAAATCTGGGTCACACACCCTACAAAGGACGCACAACTCCAGATGACAAGTGCTCGTGTGCTCTCTGTTGCTGAAAAAGAGACTAAAATTAGCTTCTGACTCTTAGTTGAATTAAAAATTACCCAAGGGGAAAAGAACTAATTCTCAAGAAGACAACTGTTATGTCTTAAACCCACACAGTCTCAGCCATGTATTGCTCCCGACTAAAGAACAGAAATGCAAAAATAAAAAGGTGGTAACCAAGGTTTTTGGGAGAAAGGGGATTTCATTTTCCCCAGAGCATCTCAGAAGGGGAGTACAAAGGAGGTTATTGGGAACCCCAGAGGAATGTTCCAGTGCTGCATCTCTTCACTCTGCCATCTCCAAAATACCACAGTTTTTACCTGTGGAGTGCTGCCACATTTTTTCAAAATAAACCTTAACTACATGGGTTTTACAATCACAGCGAGTGATTGACTGCCAGCACAGCTTTGTGCAGGATCAGCATTTTCCAAAATCAGATCTAAAAAGTGATTATAGCAGACCAGAGAGTCTGAACATCACTAAGGCACTGTCTGATGCCAAGTGCTGTCAAGAACACACCAATTTGTTAATATAGTTTAAGGAAACAAATTGTGTGCCCAGCTTCCAGAATACCTCTTCTTTAAGGTGTAATCTCTTATTTTGGAGCATTTGGCTCATAAATCCTTTGCAGCACTGGGGATCACCTTCTCCAGCAGATCAGATGTAGTGATTTTTTTTTTTTTTATAACTCTGAATATCAAAGTTTTCTTTCCAAATGTTAAATAAAATGTTTTCCTAAGCAGCAAGGACTGTATGGAGCTGAAGGCAGATCACATTATATAGCAATAAAACCTTAGGTACGGTATAGGAACAAAAAGCAACTAATAAAAGTAATTTTTATGAGTAGCTTTGCACAAAGATAATTTCCTGTATCCCAGAAAATGTGAAACAGCTCTGCCTACACTCTAAATGCAGTAAATTAAAAATATTCAGTAATCTCTCCAGTATTTACTGGACATTATGGAAGCCATGCATCCCTGGAGCAGTTCCTTGACCAGGGTGAATTCTACCATGAGGTGATGATGGCTGAGAAAGATCCAGCTGGGAGTTTTTCAGCCTCCATCCCTCCCTGGTGGGTGCCTTGCAGCGCTGCCACTCGGAATGGGAAGCGAGATCTGCTAAGAGTGTTCTCCTGTTCCATAATCTCCTTTTCCATAGTGTCCTCTCCCTTCTGTTTGGCTCTCTCTGCTGGGATTTTGCATATCTGCCCGTTTTGTCTCAGGCTTCTGTAATTACTGTCCTTGGTGGAGCTGCTTTACCCACAATTCTGATGTAGAAAAGTCACTGAAATTTGAATTACCCAGACACAGTCTTTCTCCAAATAACGTCCCATAATTATGGCCTGTGGGCATCCGTATCCCCAGTCACACTGATGAACATGTTAATGGAAATAAACAGTGTTGGTAAACAAAAAGAGAGATATGATAAGTCCTTGGAGCCTGGTCTTCCTGAACAAAATCTGCCTTGTTCTGGGGGACAGATTAGGGTCAGATGTAAAGACAGAAGGATAGTTGGAGAAGATGATACTTGTGGTTTTGTTTCTGCTTTAAAATGTTTAAAAGGTGTTTTCTTTTTTTCTTGGTTTGTTTTAAAAATGCTTTTTTGTTTACCATGTTTGCCTTCCAGCATTGGATGCCAGGGATGTGTAGAAAACCCAGATTAATTTAGAGGAGAAGGTCATATTTGGCTTAAAGGTCCCCTTTTTAGGTCACAAGGCTTTACCTTCAACTCATCATCATTCCTGACAGATAGTATTTGAATGCTGCAAGTGAGGACTGTGAAAAATTCCAGGGATGTTCTATGCACTGCTAGACAGAACTATATTGATTTAGGAGGAAATCCCAAGGAGGAAATAGTTCTTGTCAACTGATTACTACAAGTTATGGTTATGCTACTCTTGCAGACATCTATAAATTAAACTGCCAGCAGTTGGCATCTGCCACTGTCACAGTGCTATAGGTCATCCTTCCCTGGGAACTGAGGGATACCAGAGTGACTTACCTGCTACACAAGTAGTGAGGGAGGATCTGGGAGCTGGGAGGAAGGCAGAGTGTGCTTGGGAGGTGTGTAAATAGCCCCAGTGTGGAGAGGAGAGTGAGGACATAGTGTGGAACAGGGAAGCAGTGCCTGACGCCCTGGCAAGCAGATATTGAAGGATGGAGGCACAGGAATAAAGGAATCCCCCACGAAAAGAGGTGCTCATGAGTGTTATCATGACCTGAACTGTTATCCTAAATGTTTTCACATGCTAGTGGTTCTTTTCATGCTGAAATTCCTTGAATTCTGTCTCCAGGCTGCTATTTTTCCTCCCTCAACTCATGTGGAGGTATTATCTACTAAAGCAGGGAACAGGTCATGTTGATTTTGGGGGATATTTTCCTACCTTGTATCATGCCAGCAATGCAGCATCTGAGGAGTTTAAAGTGGAATTAGCTGACATTTTCGTACTCTCCCAGGAATTCAGGAGTCTTTGAAGAGCAGCCCATCTATGTGGGCTGAAGGTAGTGAGCTTGAGGGATAATTGATTCTGTCTGGAAACCTCTATGCTGATCCCTAAAACCAGGAGGGAAGGATTGACATTGTTTACTGTCAGCGGGGATTTGGTTTTTTTCAGTTTTTTACTGGATAGTTTCAGCTCGAAGTAGCTGAAGATAGATTGAGGTACAGACCTAATCAGGAAGATGTGAAAAGATTTATTTTTCTTTACTTTACAGAAAAGGCCACAGATGGCTCTTTGCAGAGTGAAGACTGGACACTTAACATGGAGATCTGTGACATTATCAACGAGACAGAAGAAGGGTATGTGCTACTTCAGCAGACTTTGAAAGGTCCCTGAACACAATCTTACTCAGCATGTGAGGAGGTGCAGTGAGGCTGGGGGCAGGTGCTCACGGTTTGGATGCAGTTTGCAGATCAGTTGCTTGGTTTTCCTGCTCCTTGGACATTTCCTGCTTTTTAAACCTTTCAGAAAATACTGTATGATGCAGTACTTTTAGGGTCCAGGATAAGAGGAAACGGCCTCAAGTTGCACCAGGAGAGGTTTGGGAAAAAATTCTTCACTGAAAGGGTGCTCAGGCATTGGGATATGCTGCCCAGGGAAGTGGTGGAATCACCATCCCTGAAAGTGTGCAAAAACTGTGCAGATATGGCACTTGGGGACATGGTTTAGTGGTGGGTTTGGCAGCGCTGGGTTAAGGGTTGGACTCAACGATCTTAGAGGTCTTTTCCAACCTGAATAATTCTGTGATGCTTTCTCTGCTTGGGAGGGCTGGCATGAAAAATGTATTGTTGGAGAGGGTGCTGAGTTTGTGTATCTGGGGTTCCTGATTGCAGCAGGTGCATCTCTTTGCAGTGCTGCAATGCCTTTAATTTCAGCTGCTTGTAGACAGCTTCTCTGATACACCTCCTTCAGCACCAGAAAGCTGTGCTGCTTGCAGTCTGCAGAACTGACCACTGGGCCTTTGAGTGGCTGGCAGTCTTCCCTGCCTGGATTCTTGGAGACTTCAGGCACTCCTCCAGTCTTGACTTCTGTGATACCTTGTCTCCTAACATAGTTCCCCATAATTTGGTTATGGTCAAGGCATCTGAAGTTAACATGCATGTTTATATCCAGATGGAAATGGTAAAGGATTTGCTTTCCCATAGTTTATGGGATGTGAAAGCTTTCTGTTCAAATGGTGTGTTTCTTCTTCAGGCCCAAGGATGCCATTCGAGCGCTGAAGAAGAGGCTGAATGGAAACAAAAATTACAGAGAGGTCATGCTGGCGCTGACGGTGAGTGGGGGCAGGCTGGAATGCCTCAAAGGGCAGAACCCTGCTCCTTTGTGTCTTTCCTTTTCCTGGCACTCTCCTGAATGTACACACTATTTCCTTTAACAGCCACTGCTCTGCTCTTTTCTTCTCTCCAATTGCCTCCTTGCTTCCTTGGGGAGAGCTGATGGAAGCTTTGCATAGTCATTTTGTGACTCATTTGACTCTTCCCAAGTAATGTCTGAGGAAAGTTAAAGCAGCCCAAATGAATCTGTTACTTTTTGAGGTTTTCCCTTCTCTCCTCTGCCTGTGTCCAACCATTCCTCTACTCCAAGGCAGCAGCTGTGGCCACATTTGCAAGTGAGCATGATGAACTTGCCGTATTTTCAGCTTCGTGAGTAGCTGATGCACAATTTCCCCGGGGAATGAATCTCTGTAGGAGACTTGCATTAGTTTATGCTGATCTAATTTCGCTCAATAACGTGTAAATTACATTCTGTGCATTTAGGCAGCGCTGCTAAGGTGTGGGATAATTTGCCAGTGACCTTTCCTGCTGATGACTTTAGCTGGGGGTTTCCTGGGTAATACAGCACCCCTGAGCATGGTGCTGGGCCAGCTCTGTGCCACAGCAACCTGAGGAATGAGCAGCAGTAACCAGATGGAGTTATCCTGCTGCAGGGAGGTGATCTGTGTGATTCTTTCACAGAGCTCTCGTTGCATCTCCCTGACGAGGCGTAACCGTACTTTCTGTCTTCTTGCCATTTCCTATCCTGGATTGTCATTTTGACAGATTACCAAAGTCCAAACCATGAGATTATCCATTGTGCAGGAAAGAGTGAAATTCATCAGGAATGAGCCCGTGTCATCATGGCTGATGAAAGTAGCTGAAGTGGGAGAGTAATTACAGACCCCTTGATACAGAGTCGCAGTGGTTATTAGGCATGGCTGTAAGGAGAAGTGACGCGTTGGATTTATCTCCATGCTAATCATGTTCTTCAGAGAAAAATCAACAGCTGTTCTTCCATGGCAGTTGAATGGCAAGTGAAAGGTGCCTCCAGCTAGGTTGCAGGGGGAAAATGTGTCAAAGTATAACCTGTCAGAGCATTCACAGGGGAGTGTTTTGAATGAGTGAAGATCATTCACCTGAATTCCCAACTCTAAAACATGGCTTATAGCTTGGAGCAACTGGGTCCAGCTGTGTTCCAGGCACATAGAAAATGGTGGAGTGACACAGCATGATCATATCTCACTGTGACAGGGTGTCCTCTGTCTTACCTGCTCCTGATGTGCTGCTGTATACTTGGCTGTTCAGCTGTGCAGGCTGGAAAGTTCTGCTTTGAAGAGAAAGAAACTTTCTGTTTCTTTACCTTGTAAACAGGCAAATGTGGATCACAAAAATGCCCCATATGTTAATGGTAGGTGAGGTATGGCTAAGTGTGTGTGTAGAGAGGAAGCTTTTTGTTAAAGCTGGGGAAGAAAGAAGACTTAAGAGTATAAGTGTAATCTCTCCTCTATCTTCTCACCCTCCCATCAAAAGCTCTAAATTAAAAAATCAGATGCTGTGTGTGATCAAGCTTTGCTCCAACAACAAATGGGTTTTTTGTGTGTGTAGGTGTTGGAGACCTGTGTGAAGAACTGTGGCCATCGCTTTCATGTCTTAGTGGCAAACCGTGACTTCATCGATGGTGTCCTGGTGAAAATCATCTCGCCCAAGAACAATCCCCCCACTATTGTACAGGATAAAGTGCTAGCACTGATTCAGGTACCCAGCTTGTCTCTGCTTCCATATGTTACTGCCTGAAATAAGGACTGTCTGCTTCAATGCTACGCATCGCTAAACATGCTGTCATCGTTAAAAATGTGCCGAGGTTTTTATATATAAAATCAAACAATATATCCAGATTGGCAGGGAAGAGCAGACATGCACACGCACAGATATTTTATCCAGGGAGAACTGTCTGGATTCTAGTTAAGAGAGGTACCACTGCACTCTAAAACAGGAGGATTTAATAAAAGGTAAATGGATGGCTTTGCAATTTAACACTCACATCTAGAAGCTGGAGACTTGTTTCTGCAATGGGCTTGTCATGTGAGGCCAGGAGATTTCAGAGGCTCGTGCTTTTGGTGTCAGCTGCAGAACACTTGCCTTTCTGTGTCTGTTTCCCTGACCGTAAAATGGAGCTGTTTCCCTCCATTGGAAAGCATTCAGCATTCTTTTCAAAGATGGTTATAGAAGAGTAAATGACCATATAGGAGTTAAAATGTTTTTGGTGTCTTTTCTCTGGTTATTGTGCAGTAAAAGCGTGCTGTCAGATCCTTGCCTGCAGTGGGGGAAGTTCAGACATGGGCCTGTCTACCACTTCTCCTTCTGTGCAGCACAACAATAAACAGCCGTGTTAATTCCACAAACCATTATCCACACATGAGGAAACATTGGTGCCTGCCTGGAGGAAATCTGACAATTATAGGAAGCTTTATCACTAAGCTTCCACAGGCTACTGCGTACACCAGAGACTAAAAGACACTGCGTATTTAAATTGATATAAACCTGCTGCAGTGTTCCTTGTGGGAAGGTATTTACAAATGCACAGCATCATTTGCCAGATATACTTCTGATTTTTATGGCCAAGTATGCAGTTGGATTTCTGCTGCTTTATTCATTATTAGGATACAGGGATAGGGCATCGTTAGAGCATGACAATGTAAATAAGTGATTTTCAAACATAAAATAGGCAGGGTGGTGGAATTAGGTAGGCAGTGCGTAGGGGTCTATGGGGTCCCTTTATTTCTGGTCTCTGATTTTAAGGCTTTTCTTTTTAAATAGCACAAAATTAATGAAATTATTAAAAGCAATTCTTGTGCATCTGGCTGAGCCCTTTGGTGTCATGTGGTGACCAGGAGATGAAGTAAAATGCTGTCCCATAAAGAGAAACTGGGTGTGTTTCTCTGTTGTTTTTGCTGGGTCCTGGATTTAAATGGATTCCCAGTCGTCAATGCAGCTAAGAAGGGAGTGTTTGTAACATAATCAGAAAGCCACAGTCATTGCCTCAGTGTATTAAACAGAGCTTTATCTGAGAAGACTTAGTGCAGTAGAGCTAAAAGCCTCACTCTGGGTACTAAATGCCTTTCGATATAAAAAGCCTGAAAATTATGAAGGTTGCCTGTGGGTGGGTTCTGTTAGTGTCTCTTTAGCTGGAGGTGGTAGGGGACTTTGTTTTCCAGATTGCCTGACAAGTTGGGAAGAGTGATTGCAGTAGCTCATCCCAGGTGCCCTGTGGACACCCCCCCAAAATACCCCGTGGGTTGTGGCCACTTCACTCAGCTTAGACTTTGTTCTGTAGAGCCCCCTGGGGCTGGAGTTAACCCCATTCTGAGGGGCTGATCTCTCAACTCTGCTCCACTAACATTGCATTTATCCCTTTCTGTGTCCCTTTTACCATTTGATATTGGGGAATTCATAAAAACAGAAACGAGAGGATTAATAGCCCAGATTTTGAAGCATGGAGAAGAGCTGTACAAACAGTGTATGTTTTCAGCCACACAGCTCTGGTATTCCTAGGCCTTTCCATAATAAGGGTAGATAAAGCTGCCATCCAGTTTCTTACCTGGAGACTTGACTGTTTTGAATCACAGAATCAAGTAGGTTGGAAAAGACCTCAGAGATCATCGAGTCCAACCTGTAAGAGATATTGAGCATCTTGTGTCTCACTTTCTCAACCTACTTCCCAGCGTACATGAATTAGCTTGTGTTACATAGTGCTTATCCTTCCTTCTTTACCCATCTAAAAGGCCTTGGAAATATTCCTTGTTGCTGTGCCCCTGTTAGGAGCTTGTTTACCACCTCAGAGCTCATGCCACTTACTGCAAAGTAGCTGAGAACCCTCATCAGAGGTGAAGCTTGGGAAGACTTTTAGTGGCATGGCAAATTCTTTTGAGGGTACATGTGGTAAAAAGTGTCCGGCACTGTCTTGGGGTGGTCCCTCATTTAGTGGCTTGATGTACAATGGTATTTAATTAACCTGCTTGGGCACACTGAGAATACGAGTGCGATTTATACAGCAGCATCCTGAGGTATCTACCTTTGATAGCCTGGCCTAGTGTCTTAGAAGATCTGAATTCAGTCTCACCTCTGTCTTGTGCTTGTTTGGACAATGGGCAGGTCTTCTAAGCTCTAGTGTAGCTCTTTATCCATAATGCAGAGCTGATGTTATTGTTGCCTAGTTGGATTGTAAGCTGTCTAGTACAGGGATTGTCTTCAATGTGTGTAGACAGCACTTAGGACAGTAGTGCCCCATCCTGCTTGTGACCTCTGAGACACACTAATGCAGATAATGCTCCCAGCTCAGGTGAAGAAGAATATAAATGGAAGTGTCTCCTTTCTCCAGGGCAGAGAGTTGCAGAACAGAGAATACATTAAAAAGGTGGAGTGCAGATGAGGTGAGTTCATTTTGCAAAATCTACAGGGAGCCAGTGAAAGAGGGGATGCATTAGGACATCCTCCTGCACAAACAAGGCACATTAAAAGTCGGGGGCAGCAGTGCAGCATATCTTGGCCTCTAAGTTTCTTTTGAATAATGATTATTAGATAGAACATCCCTTGCCTAACATTTTTCACTCTTGCTTGCAAATAGAGTTGAAGTGGGGAGCACCATTATGTAGAAGCATCATTGAGATGACTTGTGATGCAAATTGAAAACGCAGTGAAAGTGTAAAGGTGGAGTTACTTGTGCTGTCAAAACCTCCTTTAGAACTGGGGATGGTTTGGAAGGTCAGTTCCAAGGAAACAATGGCTGTGTGCAGTCAGAGCTGTTTTCTCTGGCTCAGGCAGGGCTGTCTGGACTTGCACTGCATCGGAACAGTTGATGCAGTTAATTTACCCTTAACAGAGCTGAGAAGCAAATGCAGGATTTCAGCTTGCACCTGATAATGGATTGTCTCCTTGACGTGGAGTGTCGGAAATGCTCTTTCTTAGAATTGAACAGAATAGGAATGCAAGTTAAATATTAATATTATTTCTTATCTTGCTTTGCTCTCTTTGATTTCTCTCCTCTCAAATATCAAAAGTGATTAAAACAGCTTTTAAAGTAAAAATAGTCAAAGAACTAGTGGAAAAGTGATGACTAAATGAATTAAGTTCAGAACCCACACATCCGTCTCGCAGTAGTTCTGGATCCAGCACACTGATACTCTGCCTCACATATGTGGGGGTTTGTGGAATGCTTCATTTTTTAATGGAGTCATAATATTTCAGTTTTCCCTTCATCTAAATTTTTAATATTTGGCTGATTTCCACCACAAGAGAAAGGGGGTTGAGGCTTTCAGGATACTGTGCTCCCAGCAGCTCCGTGAGTGCGGGAGCCCGGCTGGCCAAGAGAAGCACTTAGTACTCCCACTGAAGGAAAAGCTCAAATGTGAATTGAAGTCTTTTTAGACACCAGAGAATTCATGCAGGAGAGATATTATGAGTGTTCTGGCTGTGGGAAATTCTCTCTTTTAAACTTGTTCTTTGTGCCCCACCAGGGTGTCTGAGTGTTGGATATGCTCGGTAGGAACCCGGGCGCCGTTAGTTCTCCTGCTCAGGGACTGCCTGTTTCACAGTATAAGAACCTCAGAAACTACCTATTTTTATTCAAGTTTGGCCCAAATAAAACACTGAAGACAACTTGACAGCTGTGTTTTTACTTTGGCAACAAATGAGGGTGTTTCACAAAGTGAATGGCGGTTACTTAAGATTATTGTACAACTTTATGAATTTTCTTTAGATCCATTGAATCTTTCACACAGACTCTTCCTGGTGGGTCATTGGCTATAGAATATGCTAGAAAAGATCAACATCAATCACTGCTGAGGACAAGAAATTGGAAGAGGCTTTAATTTCGTTTACAGATTTTGATGATGTCAGGGGCTACGCAGAGCTCCTGTGCACTGGGTTCCTGTCTGTTTTATACATGAATAAAATCTGCATGTGACTGTCTTAATAATATTTGCAGGATCTTTTAGACCAGGTCTGATGCTTACAGCTTCCATTTGAAGCTGAAATACATGAAAGCTTTTATAGTCAGTATCTGAGGTCAGGGTGAAGCTGGAGCTTTGGAAGGTTTATGGATAATCCCTCGTGTTTTCCAGGCTTGGGCTGATGCCTTTCGAAGTAGCCCTGATTTAACTGGAGTAGTGCATATTTATGAAGAACTCAAGAGGAAAGGCATCGAGTTCCCCATGGCAGATCTTGATGCTCTGTCTCCAATACACACACCACAGAGGGTAAGCTGCAGCGTTGCAATTCCAGGATTATTTTTCCAGGATGTCTAAATAGTTGGATAACTACTCGTCTTTCCCCTCTTGTTTCTCTGAATTTGGCTCGTTTCCTTACTTTTGGAAGGACATTTTAATAGTGAAAGGGCATGTAGGAGAAGCATAATACAGACTGATAAGCTAATGATGCCTCCTGAGTCAATCATCAATCTGAGCAGAGGAAAAGAGTTTGGAACACTTATATCACAAAACCACCAGACAAATGCAACTATTTTGTTCAAAGGGAGCCCGTCAGGATATATAATTAAGAGTTACTTCTTTTGCTCAAAAGTGTGGTGGTTTCTGTTGGTGATACCCCTGAGACAAGGTCTGTCTGTCTTTTAGAGGTGCCCAAATTCTGAATCTCTTACTGATCCCATGGTAACATGAGGTTTTACACCTCTGGAAAGTTGACAGAACTTCTGCTAAGAAGTAACTTAATGATCACAGGTGTTCTGATTATTCAGTCTGAAAACTGAAGTTAGTGAATCTCTGAAGCAGTAAATGCAAGTGATGAAGGACTGAGAGATTACAATTCTTGTGTCAAGGTTAATTAAATGCAGTATCTTTGTATTGCATCACTTTTTGTTTAAGCCTGCAACTTAATTCCTTGTTTAAAATCATTTATAATTAGTTCTCTTTGGCTCTTGTTTTTGTTTTGCTCCTCACTTTTCTTGTAAAGGTAAATGAACTCAAATACAAGTGGGTTGGGTCAAGGGATACGGGTGTGGAAGACTGTTGGAACTGCCTGTTTATGGGCTGTCCTGCCAGTCTGTTCCCGTAGCTGCACTGACCTTTCTCACAAGCTGCAATTATGTTCTATATTTGAGCTTGTTTGGCCTGAGGTTGCTGATAAAGCAAGTGCTGTCCCAATTCAGCTTTTGAACTCGTGTCTTTCTGATGTGGCAGAGTGTTCCCGAAGTTGATCCTGCAGCAAATATGCACAATTCACAGTCTCAGCAAAGGATGAGCAGCAGCTCTTACTCTTCGTCCTCTCCAACAGCGTATTCTGCTCCTCAGGCCCCAGCCTTGAATGTGACTGGTCCCATCACTGCTAATTCTGAACAGGTATTGGCATGATGATTCTTTTGAGTGAGACTCTTGTCAGCAAATCAAATTAGAAACCATTTTGCAGAGGAACTTTGATTTTAACTCTTTGGACTTTGTCTCCTAGGTCTGGCTCTACTTAGTAATCTTTCCTCCTATTATGGTGTAAAATCTGGGCTTTGGATGTGTCTGTATGGCCTGGTAATGGCAGCACAAACTGCTGGAGCAGTCCACTCAGCAGGAATTTAGAAGTTATTAGCCCCCCTCCTTTAAAGGCACAAAATGTCTTGCAGGTGCAGGAAGTCAAGCCCTTACAAACACCCTTATATAGCATTTTCTTTTCTTCAAAGATCCTACTTAAAATGTGTACAGCTTTCCCCACACCAGAGTGAGGCACACAAGGTGTACACAGCCAAGATCTGGTTTTAGGTGCTGTTTTCATTTGCTTCCCTTCCATACAGGCACAGCACATTTGGGTTAGTGATAAAAGTTCTTTTTCAGTTCCTTTTCTAAAATTCTCTCCTGGGTAAACATTTTATCTTTCCTTTTTGTTTTTTCCTGCTAGAATGTCTAGAACATCAGATATCAAGTCAGACAGAATGAGAGATATCTCAAAGTCAGTTCTTGAAAATGAACTGCTTAAACCAAAAGATTATGCAGTGTTTTGTTGTCTGTTTGC
Organism: Xenops minutus; assembly: GCA_035221455.1. Taxonomy (NCBI): domain Eukaryota; kingdom Metazoa; phylum Chordata; class Aves; order Passeriformes; family Furnariidae; genus Xenops; species Xenops minutus. The sequence continues at coordinate 13,943,186 of JAWWEE010000030.1, read as the reverse complement.
CCCAATTTAGATTGCCCGGCTGCGCAGTGAGCTCGATATTGTTCGTGGGAACACAAAAGTGATGTCTGAAATGCTGACAGAAATGGTACCTGGACAGGAGGATTCCTCAGACCTTGAGTTACTCCAGGTAATAGTTTTCTCACAAATATGATTCTGATCCTTTGGGGGTGTGGTTTTGGTTGTAGCTCACTTCATAGTCCGGGTTGGATTGGTTTACACAATGCATGTGGTCTGTTCATGAACTTAGCAGATCTCATCACTTGATATTCTTCATTTGTTAAAGCTTCCAGTGACAAGGATTTCCTAAATTCACTTAAAACTTGTTGTTTCCTCTTTTTGTAGCCAGAAATTTTTCCCAGTGTTGAATATCAGGTTTCCTTTACCACAAGGCAGCTTCAAATTGCCACAGGCTCTATAAGCCCTGAGCATCTCTGTTTCTTTTCCACCCTCCATCATCACTTTTACGGTGTCAAGACATTCTCAGTCACTGTGCAGTATTTCCATCTGGACTATGCCAGGGGTCTTTGGATTCTCTGCCACTTGAAATCTTATATATGAACTGTCTTTCCAGGAGCTCCAGTTCTCCTGGAGGTAGCATCTTAAAGCAGGTGCTCAGGTGAAGTTTCATGATGCCCAGAGGGCTGGACTGGGTAGTCAGAAGGGATTTCTTCGCTGGAAAATCTCAATCCAGTGCAGCCTTTAGCATTTCAAGAGGGAAAGCAATATAAACTGAGCTCGTGTCTTGGGCTTCACACCTGTTTCCCAAGGCCCGTGGTTGTGGGGTGGCCTTTTGGCTGAGGAAGGTCATACAGTCCCATATGCAGCACAGATGAGGAGCACTGAGATCTGACATTCCAGCTGCTGCCCTGACCATGGTATTTGCCTTTCCATAGCTTCAGAAATGGCCTTCTGTTTTGATCCTCCAGCAGGGAGGATGGGCTCCCACAGCAATCCATTCAGGGGAAGGCAGGGAATTGCTCTCTGTGATACATCAGGGTTTGAAATCCCTCCAGAAACTGGTCTCTCCCATGCAGTGGCATTGTGTGTTTGTCTCGGAGCCATCATGGCAGCTGATGAGAGGCTTTACAATAAAGAGCCTTTCAGTTACTGCCCGTTTGGGTCGAACTGCTCAAAACAAAAGGAGCTTCCAGGAAACCATGACAGGCCGAAACAGCATCGAGCAGTTTGCTTACATTCAGAAACAACCACCAACATCCTGACAGCATAACCTTGCAGCACAGCTTTAAGGTGAAAGAATTTGATCCTAAAATGGAGTGACAGCAATGATTCTTTATCCCAACTGGTTCCCTTCTTTGAGTGATGCAGCCTAAATCTGAATCACAGAGCTGGGGAGAACCTGGTTTTGATCACAAAGGATGGTTAGTCTTTTGAGAGCTGTGAGCTGGGTGCTGCATGGAAGGACTCCTTGCTTTGAGGTTTATATAGCCCTCCTCCTTAAATAATTCCTGACATTTTCTCCAACAATCAAATGTAAACAGCCTGCTGGAGAGCCAGCTCTGAGCAGAATAGATAGGTACTGTCAGCCCTCTCGGAAAGGCAGCAAACAAACCTCTGAAATGTCACAATCTGCTTCGAAAGTGATGGGATCAAAACTGACATTGGAGAACACATTCCTCAAGCTGTTAAGGCAGCTGGATTGCACTAGGTGAAATTTATCCAGAGCTTAGGATGTCAGACCATGCAAGGAAAACAAACACATTTTTGCTTTCATCCCGAAGGTTGTGTACCAACAAGTCATCCTTGTTTAGTGCTGAATTTTTGCTGTGAAGTGGAGCTGGGAGGGGTGGAAGATGACAGAGGGACATGCTTTAGCTGGAATGTCAGTGCTCATTGAAGTAAAACCGTGGGCCTGATCAGAGGCACGCTGCCATATGTCACATTTCTTCTTGCAGTTCTCCTCAGCAGACCAGTCTGACCTTTGGTCTTGAGGCCTTTCAGGAGTGCAGAATTCTGCTAAGTAATTGGTGATGGAAGAGATGTCCTGGAAGCTTGAGAACTCCTTGTCTGGGCAAACTCAAATCTAGATTTTTTTGATGAGAGACTTCTAAAATAAGTGCCCTCACTCTGTATTCTTTAAAATGTTCTTCTGAAACTCCTCACTGCCTTTGTGCAGTCTCTTGCCTGTGCACTTGCTCAGTGGAAGGAAATGTTTCTCTGTGTGGTTCAAGTACTGAAGGGTGTGTGAAACACTCAACTTTTTATGCTCCTGATTCTTGTTTTGTCTTGACCCTCATATTCCCTGTAGTTGGGGAGTTCTCTGTCCTCAACACTTCTCTTTCTAGCACCACTTACTACCTGTGGTAGCTCTGATGCATCTTTTCTCCCCACTTTTTCCACCATGCACACAATTTCCTTTTTAAGGATGATATTTCCAAATAAAGAGATTGAATTTTCCTTGAAAACTCTCTTCTGGAAAGCTGTTGTATTAACGTGTTTTATTCTGAAAACAGATGACTATAACACAGATATTTATTTTCTGAAGTGCTCAGAGTTAAGGAAGAATCAGGAAGTTGAATTGTAAATAGGCTCTCAAGGTTTTACACCAGCATCTCTTGAAGGGCGTTTGATTAGGTGTGCTTTTGGGTGACATTTAATCATGCAAAGATAAACTTGGCTTAGTGTTTCTCAGCTGGGGGATATGTTTGGCTGTGAGAAGAGCTCAACTAAATCTACTTATTGCTTGTTGCTTATCAGACTGTGTGTGCACAATGCATTCCTCCTAGGAACTGAACCGAACCTGTAGAGCCATGCAGCAGAGAATTGTGGAGCTTATCTCACGAGTATCCAATGAAGAAGTCACAGAGGAGCTGCTGCACGTGAATGATGATTTAAATAATGTCTTCCTGCGATACGAAAGGTGGGGCACCTTTCCCATCAACTATTTACATTCATCCTGGGCTTTCACTTAAATATAAAACAGGTCAGGTGGTAAGACTGGGCCAGCTGGGGCAATGGTCCAGCATAGCCCAGAGAGGCATTTACAAAGTCTTTCTGTGGTCTTTTATGCTAACATTCCTATTTCAGCTGATTCCTTTAATAGTATTATTTGGGGTTTTTTTTGGTCCTGCCTTTGAATTTTTGTGGGACGCATCCATAGAATTGCAAGGCAGCCTTGTGCAAAACTCTGTGAAGTAGCAGAGATTTGAGCCTGCACGTCCCTCTTGTGCAGGGCTGTACAGATGTGGGGACTTGGGACCAAAAATAGCACAGCCACAGTCTGTAGTACCCCTTGCCAGCTTGGGCTCTGCACAAATGCCTGTGCTGCTTCCTGGCTTAGGAAGGCTCCTGTGAGCTCTCTCTGTCCTTTGATCTTTCCATTTTCAGAGCTGGTGCAAGGGGAGCTGGCTGAGGTGGGCGGGAGCGTCATGCATGTAAGGGTTTTGTTTTTAAGTAACACTTAAAATCTTGGGGGGATTAAAAAAAAACGCCTGTCTTGTGTAGAGCTGATGTTTTGAAGAGCTGGTCTGTGGGAATCATCCCCAGGGACAGGACTTGGGGCACAGGACTTTCGACATGTCAGACAAAGGCGCTGTCAGGCACATCTGCTGCAGGAGCTGACACGTGATGCAGCAGTCTTGGGAAAGTTTAATCTTGCCCTTAATGACAGGCCTGGGGAGCGAGGCACTAAAGAGTACCCTTTGTTCCTTGCTCTTAGCACAGGGCTTTGTTTCTCAAGCCTTTAAAAATAAATTAGGCTCTAGAGCTGTGAATTTGTGCTGTCACGGCAAAGGCTGGAAACACAACTCAGTGGCCTCGATTTTGCCTTTGATTTCGTCGTTCAGAGGAGATTGGGGCAAACTTTGAAACAAACACTGGCTTTTTGTGTGAAATGGTGTGTGTTTCATGCACGAGCAGGATTGCACAAGTGGGAGAGTGTGAGTGTCACTAAGGCTTGGTCTGGTCACCCTTTACAGCTTTTCTATTTTCCTCCATCTGCGACTTTGCTGACTGGGGCTGATGTGTTTGTAGCCATTCTTCAGGAAAGGGGAGCTGAGTGATGTTTGCAAGCTGCTTGTGGTGGAATAGCTGCACTGGGTTGAGTGTTCAATAAATTCCAGTTCCTCCTCTGCTGTTCCAAAAGCACCACATCCATCATGCTGATTTCTAGCACTGACCAAGCTCTGTCAGTGACTCAAGCAGGAGCTCTGGCCTTCGCTGGGAAGCCTTGGGATGTAAATGAACAGAAGCCTTTTGGTGAGAAATGAGGTGGGAGGTGTCTTAGGTTTCCAGCAAAGGGAGTTAGATTTCCAGTAATAGCAAACACCTACGGTTTCCTAAAATTGCAATTTGGGCCAGAATTTGGTTTTGCTGCATTTTCCTCTCTTATATTAAGAAAACATTTCAGTTTGCTTGAGATTCCCTCTTGTATTTTGTCCATCTGGAAGAAAACCCAGAGGGCTATATGCATATTATGGGGTTTTTGCTGAAAAGAGAAGTTACGTCTGAAGCTACTTTTGCAGGAGGAAAAATTCAAACCTCCAAGAAATCATGGCTTTTCCTGCTAAGGAAGGAGATTGGACTGGCTTCAGTCAGGTTGTGGGAGCAGGTGGTTCCCCTGCTGTTTTGAGTTCATAGAATCCCAGAATGGTTTAGGTTGGAAGGGTCCTTAAAGCTCATCTCATTCCACCCCCCTGCCATGTGCAGAGACACCTTCTATTAGACCAGATTGCTCAGACCTCCATCCAGCCTGGCCTTGAAAACTTTCATGAAAGCCTGGCTTAGGTTTGTGGCCTCAGAAGCACAAGTAGCCAGGCCTCTTCCCTTGTGAAGTAAGAGGGTTTTATCCAACAACATTGCTTTTTCTCTTGGAAAGCACTAACTTATTTGAACATAATCTCTGACCACCTTTGAGTTGACCCAGAAAGTTCTAAGCAAGGAATCTGCTGATCATTGTCCCTCTTGCCACATGTGCCTAGGTCGGGCTGTGCCACACACATATGACTCCTCATTTACATTCTTGCAGCAAGAGGGAGCTGGTAGGTGGGAGTGAGATGTGCTGGTGCTCAGCTTAGTGAGCTGTGAGCACCAATCCTGCTGCAGGTCCTCCTATCCCTTAGCTAACACAACAGTCTGTCACACAGCATTTAATGATTGAGACTCCCCCAAAACCAGAAGACAAATCCTACGGTGTTTTTCAGGCATGTTTGTCCTGCAAGATCAGATTAATCAACTTAAAATTCACATTTGCCAAGAGTACAACTTCTCAACTACCCTCCCCTTGTCCTGGCTTGGAGTTAAAGGTTTCAGGCTTCTTCTTTGAACTAGAGAAAACTAATGTTGTTGGCAAACATGTCATGGCTTGGTTATAAACTCATGTTTTCCATTGTGTTTTGGGTTTTTTTTCCAAACAGATTTGAACGATACAGATCAGGACGTTCAACACAAAATGCCAGCAACGGGGTAAGTACCTCCCTCCATTTATTGTGTCACAGCTGCACCATACTAGCTGTAGTAATACCAGTAATATCACACCTTTTCCCTGTCCTGCCTCTGGTGGCTAATGGTGGACACCAGGAAAAGAGTGTAAGAATGTGGCAAACCCCAAGTGACAACTTTTAGCTCAGGAAGTCACTTCAGTAAAACATCTCTATGTTTACAGTCCTTGATGGATTTTGTTCCTCTATTAACTTTTTTTGATTGCTTTTGAGTCTGTGTGGACTTTAGGAGTTCACAATGTCCTTACAGTTTCACTATACATTTTTACATATTTATTTTACTTTTATAGATAACAAATATTTTGTTTACATTTGATCAAGTCACTTAATGATTTTTGTTTGCTCCACCTAATTCTTCTTCACTGTGTTTTACAATACCACTGTTCAGGTTAATTTTCTTCATGCCACTCATAATTTTAGGAACAACTCTCCTATTTAAGCAGCCCCTTTCCAAGCTGAAGAGTGCTAATTATTCTTTCATTGAAAACTCTTTTGTTGTTGTTTTATAGTGTTCAAGGTCTGAGTTCTAGTCTGCATTCTTAGAACCATTTCCTCTATTTACTTTGCTTTACCATTTCTCCTGCAGTGTGATGCAAACTCCAGTGCATTGACACTTCAGTCACAGCAAAGTAGTTTTGTTTCTGAAAACAGTTTATACCTCATATGGGAGTAAAGTCAGTTTCAGTTAGATCTGATGTTGATTTGATGTTAAACACACTAGGTGTATCTGAAGAGATGTAGGCGACCTCCAGGAGAGTTTCCTGCTGTGCTGAGCAGTCAAACTGAGTTCTTTTGGTGGCTGACCCTTTTTATTCTGCACTTATCACTGTAGCATCCAAGAAACTGGTCCATTTAGCAGCATGCAAGAGAGATCTTTATAGAAATTGCCCATTATTTTATGGTGTTTAATGTTCCACTGCAATTAGAAATTTCTGGCATGTGTAACGTCTGGGGTTGTTGTGTCCCAACAGGTACTGAATGAGGTGACAGAAGATAATTTAATAGATTTGGGTCCTGGCTCTCCAGCTGTAGTGAGCCCAATGGTTGGAAACTCAGCACCTCCATCTTCACTTTCTTCACAGCTTGCAGGGCTTGGTGAGTGCCCGATCTAAATCATACTCTCCACTACCTGATTCATGTTGCCTCTGAAAAGTTTGGGTCTGTGGCTTCCAGGATTAGGAAGGCATTCCCACTCCCCTGCACTGTGGCAGTCTGTAATTGGGAATCAGCCTGGCACAAAGGGAGGGAGTTATTAACTTAAGGGGAGAATGGAGGAAAGGGTGAAAGATTCTTGTTCATGCTAAGACTTGGACCACTGCTTTTATTTCTGCTTAGGTATAGCTAAAATATGAAATCAGTCTGGTGAAATCAGTCTGGTGAATGTTCTCAATTCCCCTTCTGCAAATAGGATTTGAAATCTTTGGGTGAAAGGCTTTATGAAACTGTTAGAAGATTCATATCAAACCAAAGATTGCTTGAGAGGATTGCTGTGTTTGACTGAAGGTTCTCCACCTCTTTCAGCACTGCACCAATACCGTGTTCCTTGGTTTGAAACTGTTGGCTTCACAGTCAGCAACTGAGAGAAAACACTGTGGAGAAAACTGCTGTCCATGCCCAAAATTTTGGACCATGTTAGTAACTAATAAATATCTCAGGAGGAGATTGGCAGCAGGTGAACATCAATCCCTAAATGCTGGCTCCTCAATGAGGAGCACGTGGAGAGTGGTTCTTCCAGGATGAACAACACAATCCCTACATTTTTCTTTTAAGAAATACGTGATTAGCAGCCTCCAGCCTTTTTTGGACAGCACTGTGCTCAGTGCTGCAGCTGTTCACTAGGTGATGGTGTTTGCATGTGGTTTGCTGTTTCACTGGCTCACTTGTTTTTGCCTCTGGTTGCAGATTTGGGCACAAACAGCGTCAGTGGCACACTCAGCTCTCTCCAGCACAGTAACCCTCGTGATGACTTCGACATGTTTGCACAGACAAGAGGCAGTTCCTTGGCTGAGCAGCGAAAGAAGTAAGTTAGGAGTTTGTCTCTAGCCCTGAGTCATGGCATTGCTGTTTTTTAAGGGCATAAATCTGGAATTTCCTGACTTCAGACTGATAAAGTAGTTTTGGTGTATGTTTTTGTGCTTTTAATCCAATCCCTGTTCTTTTGGTCATTATTAATATGAGCAAGTGGAGAAGTTCCTGCTGCTGGACAGAGCAGACTGGCTGAGTAGTGACTGTCTTAGTTAATGAGCTCAGTGGAAACTTGGAAGTGTACTTGCCTTTAGTTCTGCAGATGCTTCCTCTCCTAAAGGCTTGTCATCCCACCCACCCATGCTTGAGATACAGGAGCATAAGGGTCCTTCACCTGAAGGTCATGGAGAATGAACTTTGGTGACTGAATTACTGTCATCAGGAGCTTGGAAACAGAATTACCACCAGTTAACTCTCCCTTTGGCCCCAGTCAGACTCTCACATGCTGTCAATGCAGTGTAGCTTGCCAGGCTGCCATGCTACCCCTAATTTGTTTATATGCTTAGGGCTTGCATCTCTAGAGCTGCAGATCTGGCACTTTCAGGGGCATTTAACAGGTCAAATTATTTTAATGTAAAATAAATCTATGCACTTATTAAGAAATCCTTTGATCCCTGTCAAGTGAGATCCAATAAAAGACACACTCAGGTATTTTTCTTTCATATATTATTTCTTGCCTCCCTCTGATTTAAGGTTTTAGAGGACATACTAGGAGTCAGAATATCGATATCTTGTCTCAAGCTAAGAAATGTTGTTAAATAGTTTATCAAAAACTTACCAGCTCTGGAAAACTTGAGCCAGAAATTTTATTAGGATCTTTTGTTTGCAGTTATCAATGTAGCTGTTGGTACTGCCTCAGCTGTGGCATCAGTGCTGAGAAAATGTGTTCTAATGTAGAGGGATATGCTGCCACTGGAGATCTTGGGCTGGGAGCCCCAATGTAGAGTCAGAAAGGAGGTGCTTTGCAGAGAGATCTAATCGAGGTCCCTCTGTCTCTTGTGCTAAATGAAGCACAGAACTGGTCTTCCCACATGGCACCTAATGGAACAAGGAGCACGGATCAGCCCGTGATTTCACAAGGGAGGATTGCTCTATCTTCCTTGGGTTGTACACCTTACAAACAGAGCAGCAGGGAGGAGTAAAGGCATGAGTGTGACTTGCTGTGGTGTGTAGGAGAGAGCTCTGGGTGCTGTGCTCACAGCTTGGGAGAAGCCAAGACGCTGGAGGAGAGAGGGCTCCTCCTGCTCAGGCAGCTCCTCTCAGGGGCTGATTTATGGGCACGTGTTGGCATCTGCTGCAGCTCATGGTTCACTGCTGTGCTCTGGGAAATGATGTCTCTGTCACCTGACTGCTACATGTCCCTCTTGCACTGCAATTGAAGAAGCTTTTAAAAGCTCTGTAAATAGTGCATTTCTTTGTCTGCTTCACTGCAGTTGTATCATTACACCTGTTGTTAAGTCTCCCTCCATCTCCCCCCATGCACACATCAAGGTCAGGCTTCCAAATGTCTTCTCTAGGGCTTTGTTAAACGTAATCTGGAATCAGGCCTCTTTTCACAGTTCCCTGCTTGCTCTTGGACATGTTTAGAGTGCCTCATAACCTGTTTGCCTGCCTTTTATAATGCTGATCTTCCTCTCTTTGCTTCGAGGTGCTTTCTGAAACTGATGGTCTTTGTACAGAGTGTGCTCCTCTCCTTGGGATACACTTAGTACACTCCAAGTTTTGCTAAGGAAAAGAATGTGCTTTCTGATTTACAAGCGAGTAAATCAGAGTCTCCAGTGGCACTTCTCCTATGAGGAAAGATTGGGAAAATTGGGATTGTTCAGCCTGGAAAAGAGAAGGCATTGGGGTGATCTAATTGTGGCCTTCCAGTATGTGAAGGGAGCCTACAACAAATGTGGAGAGACTATTTACATGGATCTGGAGTGAGAGGACAAGAGGGAATGGCTTCACACTGACAGAGAGTAGGTTTAGATTAGATAATAGGAAGAAATTCTTCCCTCTGATGGTGCTGAGGCCCTGAACCAGGTTGCCCAGAATGGTCGTGGATCCCAGGAAGTGTCCAAGGCCAGGTTGGATGGGGCTTAGATCAACCTGGGATAGTGGAAGGTGTCCCTGCCCATGGCAGGGAGTGGGACTGGATAATCTTTAATGTCCCTCCTGACCCAAGCCTTTCTGATTCCCTGTGGGTGGCTGCTGGACTTCCTTCTAGTTCTGTGGCTTGTTCCTTTCTTTCAGTGTGACGTACGAGGATCCACAGGCTGTCAAAGGACTGGCGTCTGCCCTGGATGTTCGGAAACAGAACACAGGAGGGGTAGGTCATGGCTCTGTGTTTTGTTATCCGTGTGGGATCCAAGCTGTAGGCAGCTGCTTTGACTGAGCTGCTCATTCTGTATTCCAGCCACGTGCTAGCGCTGGCTATTTTGAAATTGATATCTGGGAGCAAGTACTTGCTCAGTAATGATCTCTAAAGAGCTGCTGCTTAGCACTCCAGCCTAAAAGACTTGAGAGTCATAGTGGGTAAATTCTCCTGTGTCCTTGCAGCTTGTCTGGGGGGTCCAGCTCTTTGGCTGGAATTGCTGCTGAAAAGGCTAAGTGGGGAATGTCCTGTGAACACTGGTGTGCGTTGGTTTCGTTTGGTTTTGCTTATGAAAGCTGAAAAAGTCTTAATCTACTGGATTGTGCTCCACGTGCATGGATACATGAACAACTTACAGGGAGAGAAATTATGCAGACTGTTAATGCTTCAGGTGCCTTGCCATAACTGTCCTCCCCTGCAGCCTGTTCTGTGTGCCCAGGGCAGGCTCCTGCTCCTTTGTGTGTGCAGAAGTGGCCCATGTGCTGTCACCTCACAGCAGCCAGCACTAAAAACATGGTTTAGAGAGCTTGGCCAGTTTTGTCTGCACCCCTCAGTGAAGGCAGAGGTGAAAGAGCTTTCACATCGTCCCTCAGCCCCTTTCTACCACCCTGCCTTTTAAAACTGCCCTATGTGTAAGTTTTCAGAGGACGAAGCAAGTTCAGACCCTTTCCCAGTCCAATTTTGGGCTGTGCTGACCACTAGGGAGCACGGCAGAGCCAGCGTAGCATGGGAGAGCCAGTGCTCTGTGAATTGCCTCCCCATGCCTTGGCTGATCCCGCCCTGGTTCTTTCATGAGATGAAATGGGAGTGCTCCGGGCAGCTGGCATGCCTGGCAGCTTGTGCTCTGAGCCAGGGGGAATTTGTGTTGGGAGCCAGCTGGGGTCAGATCACAGCTGCCTGCCTGGGCCATCCTTCAGTGGCAGCAGGACCTCAGCCATGATTTCTTATGGAGCATCCCCCTGACCCCACAAATCTAATCTACTTCTTCCTGTCCCTGCCCTCCTGCAAAAAGGGTAATTTATAACTCAGGTCAGCCCTGTGACCAGTTTCGAGCTCAGCCCCACAAAAACTCATGCCAGCAGTACTGAGGGCAAAGGGGAAGCACAGGGAGACAAGGGCAGAAGTACATTGAGGGCAGAGGTGAGAGGGGAATTCCTGAATCCAGAGCGACATCCCAAGCCCCCAGTATGGCTGAGCTATAATTGGCAGGACCTGGGGAAGCATTTGAGATTCTGCTCTTTGTTCCTGGGAAACCAAACACAAGGAGCTTGCCTTTAGCTGCTGGTCGAGGGGGCTGTATTCCCCTGGTGGCCTCGGGGTCATGTCCTTATTTATTAACACTTTTGTTCCCAGCCAGTTCTGCTTGAGGCACCAGTGCAGTGTGTCATTCACACCAGCAGAGCTGCTGCTCTGCCCCAGGTGCTGTCAGTTCAAAGGGCTGTCGATAAGCTTGTCTGATGGTTAAAGTTTTTTTGGGCAAACACTTTATGAGCTGTGGAATTGGGGTCTGAGATGTTGCAGAGACTTTCAGCCTCTTTTCAAAGGTCCTGGCGACTGTATCATATAATCATAGGAGCTTGTTTTGAAATGCAGTCACTCAGTAATTAGTAAACACTACTTTTTCTCAACTGTTGTGAGGCTTGTGGGTGTCTCTTCTTAAAGGAAATAAAAATTAAACTCTCCTAAAGTTACCAGCCCCAGCATGTGTAGCAAAAAACTGGCAGTGCTTAGTAAATGAAAGACAGGCTTTAATTTGGGTAAAGCTAATTTAGGAACAGCTCTAGGGAGGAGCCAAAAGCTTTGCAACACATTCTTCACACACGTCTCGTTCCAGCACAGTTGTCCAGTGGTAGAATTCAGCACATCCGACGTTTCTAATGTAGTCATTCTCAGAATGGTCTGTGGAGAGGAGGCTGATCACGTGGCATTAGCTGTCTTTTAATGTGATTTAGCAGCTGGAAACAAGACGAGCTAAAAATACACTGTTTTCTTAATATTGCTTTTCCATGTTGGGAATTGCTTTTGTTGCCACAGAGTTGTTGCGTGATCACAGCTGGGAGGAGAGGTGTCCAAGAAACAATTCTCTGGTGTTACACAGAAAGTGGATGAAATCGGAGTGATTTCCCCCGTTTGGTTTTTCTCCTCAGGAAATGAGACATAAAATATTTCGGCTGTTTCTCTATTACCTGTGGTAATGGGGACAGGAGGGATGTCCCATGTGTGCAGGTATCTGGGGAGATGCACATAACACACCAGTGGCTCCCTGTTGAGCTCACCCAGTTCTGGCAGGGCTGGTGGGCTGGAACTGCTGTGCTCTGACAGTCCCAAGCAAACCCCTCCAGAGCTGGAGATGACTCTGCATCCCACCCTGGCTCAGGGAGGAGATGCTGAAGGACAAGAAGCCATCTTAGAGTGTTTGTGGTGCTGTGCCATGCAGTCTGCAGCCTGCTCAGGGGAACTGGATGCATCAGCGCTCCTTTAACCTCTGCGCTCTTCAGAAGGGGCAGTTTGAAAGGCTGCCAGGACACTGCAGCAAACTGCCCTGACCTACCCTGCACTCAGCAGCACCACTGGAGCTTCTGTGCTGCTGGTGTGGGGCAGAGCCTGCTTGCTGAGGTCAGAGACATGAGCAGGGTGTGCTGCAACCCACAGCTTCATAAACAAGGGAAGCTCCCCAGAGCGTGACACGAGAGCTTCCAGTGCACTCTTGACTGATTTCAGTAGGTTGCACAGCCTCACTTTTTCTTCTTCTAAGAAGATGACAAACATCAGCCTCACTACTAGCCAGTGATTGTTTTATTTTATTATTGTTTTTACTTTTAATATCAGCATGGAAGAAGTGCTGAAACATTGTGGACTGTCTGTAGGAAGTGCAGAGTTGGGGGTGAGATCTGTCCCCCCACGGGCAGAGCTGGCAGGCAGCAGAGGGGAACACAGCTGCTGCCAGAAGCTGCTGTAGGCTCTCTGTGTATGTGTGTGGGGTGTGTGTGTGAAGTTTTTAACTGTTATATTACTTTATCATGGGTTGTTGCTGTGGTTTCTCTCTTTATGGACCTTTCTGTTCTCAACACAGAGGAGAGGTAAAGGTGGGAACTCAGACATGGAGCCCATAGACAAGTGGCTAATTACACAAGGAATGGTGAGGACTTCACCAGTGAAGCAATTCCTACTGCCCACCCCAGTCCCTGACCTAGAATAACCATCCTCTGTTCACCTCTCGTCCTGCCCTATTGAACCGCTTGAAATCGGACAGTACAAGGAGTTTATTTCCCACCTACGTCATTACCTGGGGAAAAGGGAAAGATTTGCACCAATTTCTGGTTTATACAGCACAAAGACCTGTGAAAAACCGAATCATTTGTAGGATCCCATATCACCTTCAGAAGAGGCCTGGGGATCCAACTGGTTCCTTCTACTGTCTTGATTTATTTATGCAGTATCCACTTTTCGAGGGATAAACACAAGTCTCATGGTTCCTATTCATAAAGAGGACATTTGCTATTTGTCTCTAAAGCAGCCTTTTCTGGTAGTGCTTGACTTCATGGTCTGGAATAAACATAGGGAAGTTGTGGGATCATACCTAATTGAATTGAGTAATGTAGGGTTAGTTCTTTATGAAAGCAAGGAGATGGGAGAACTCCTGCCCAGATTTACCTCTTCCAACCCACTGGCATTAGGAATCAGACTCCAAAAGGTACAATAGTGTTTCTGTCTGTAAGGATTTAATTCCTGTGTCTAGTGAGGCCAGTGCCCTGATAAAATCAGGCTTCTGAAGATCACTGAACCTGTGCACATTTTGACCTTGTTTGAAGTTGTCCTTCATCAGCGTGCTTGCAGAGAGTAGTTCAAAGCCTGCTTTAGTTGCAGAAGCCAGAGGTAGGGAAAAAATAGCCTCAGCTATGCCTTAAAGCCAAGTTCTGAGACCAGTTTTCTACCTTTGGACGATGTAATCCATCACTTTAAGTGTTTGAGATTAGTACCAATAATGTGACCTAACTGTAGAAAATCCTCCTGAGACAGTCCTGCTGCAGCTGAGTTCAGAAAGGTGCAGGGACAATTCCCTTAGGGCTGTGGTGTGCTGGCAGTGCAGTGTGGGGCTGGTGTCAGGAGGCCCATGGAGCAGGAATGCCTCACTCCAGGGAGAGCCCTGAGTGTCCCAGTCGAAGCTGCCCAGTGCTAAAAAGAGAAACAGCCCAGAGAGTTTAATGTTGAGAAAATTCAGAGAGTGCAGTATCAGCTCTGGGAAATGCTTTGCATTTATTCTTCTGGATTTAGGGCTAATCCAGATTATTTCTCAGGGCCAGCTTGGGAATTTGTCCCAAGTTTGCGTGGCTGGTGCACACCCAGTGATTGGACACGTGTTGTATCTGCCTGCCTATGCAAGCACCCACAAGCAGTTCCATGTCTGCACACACACGTGGATAAGCCTACTGTGGGGACCTGTTCTTGGGAGCCAAAGTGTCATTTCAGTGCTTTCTGGGACCCACAGCTCATAAGATGAGAGTAAAAAGCTGTAAAATGAGCAGCAGAATCAGCTTTGCCTGTGATGCTGCTGACTGTGGCTCACACAGATTCTCGCTGTTCGGTGGCTCTGTTGCAGCCAGGGATGTGCTGTGCCACTGTTAGATGTTCATCCATAATGAATAATCCAGTGATTGAGTTAGTTCCTCTTCTTTGCCTCTCCACTGTTTACAAGAGCGGGGAAGCATGAAATCGGCACCCCTGCTGTTCACACCACTCACACCACTGCTTTATTAAAAAAACAAACAGCGTATTCCTTCATTGGCTTGTGGTTATTCAGTCTGGAAAAAGGATACTGCAGCATTCATGGAGGCATATGGATTTGGGGAGGGAAGGGGGTCTGGCTGTCCAACCAGTCACTGCTCTTACAAGCCTATCACCTTGTTTGTACGCTAAATATGAGAGAGAAATACCTAAAATAAAACTAAACTAATCATTAACTCTGTTTCTCTCTTAACTGGCTGTAGTTCTTAACCGTATTTATTAATACGACCTGTAGCATTTGCAGTGCCAGTGGATAACTAGAATCCCAGGTATGAACTTGATGTGCCCTCTCTGTGGTAACCTTTTGTATTTCTGAGATGAGGGGGAGAGAGGGGCAAGCTGACACTGCTGTTCCCTGTGCCTGTACAACACTGGGACCACTCCAAGGGAATTCTCCACCTGCCAGAGTGGTTCTCACATCCCTCATGACCTGCCGTTGTTCTGTCCAAACTGTGATACGTTTCAGCTTAGGGCTGAGTCTTTCCCACTCCATTCTGTGCATCCCAGTTCACCACACGCAGAAGCAATCTCTGGCTGTACTCTCCCAGGGAATTTGGCAGCATTGTTCTTGTTTCAGCTTAACCTGTAGCTCAGTTCTGCTGACGAGGTGATGCCAGCACCAAGCAGACACAAGCCACACCTTTATCCATTCCAGCTCTGCCTACAAAACTAACATAGACAAAATGATACTGGCCAGAAAATGTTTCTGGTTCAAACATGACTTAGGGATGGGAGATGAGCTGTTCCAGTGCTGGATCTGTCTGCAGTGTGAGGTCAGGGTTTTGCTATGCAGCATCTCTATCAGCAGCTCTTAGGTCAGGCTTTACCATAAAGCCACGTTTCAGTGCAGGTAGTATCAGTTCCTTTCTCATGAGATGCGGCAGATATTGAGATTTGCATGAACATATTCCTTTGTTAGAATAATCTGTCACCCCAAGTGGATTATTTGTTGTGAAAGTGAGAAGCAGGTGTTGCTTAAGCCACCACGTCAGGACATTAATTGGGACAGTGGCAGGGGAGTGATGAAACTGAACCAGAATTTACCAAAAGTGATATGAACAACTCTCAGTATTGTATCCTGACCACCAGCAGTGTGCCTGGCTAGAGAGGAGAGCCCTGTCTGTAGTAAAGATGTATGAGTAAAGATTAAACGAAACCTCTGTTAATGAGTAACCAAGTGGGATTCCGCTATGTGTGCCTTCAAGAGAGAGAGATAGGATCTGAGATGTGGAAACCACTTGGGTAACTGAGACTGTTGAAATACGTCACTTCTTGGAGACTGAAGTGCTTGAAGTGTGGATAAAGCGAAAAAAAGACATGAGAAGATCTCATTTGTTCTGTGTGGTAGGACCCCTCTCCCTTTTGAAGGCAAGCAGGTGTGTTCCCTTAGCTGAAGACCACATGGGTCTCCCTACCTGTCCAGCTGTGACATTTTGGAGAGCGCTGGGCACGGATGATCCGATACCCCACGTGAAGGAGGTCTGTCACTGTGTGGACACACCTGTCAGGGCCACATGGGCTGGTTGTTGTACGGGCACAGCAGGCTGTGTTGGGGAACACGCTGCACCCACCCCAGCTCTCGCCTTCCCCGTCTGTGCAATGCGTAAACACAGTTACGAGTGATCAAGTCGTTAATTTAATCCTTACATGTGAAGTCAAGCGTGTTCTAATATTGAGGGCAGGCTATTTCAAGATCACAACAGCTTTAAATAGATGGTAAGACCGGAGTAGTAAGTTGGAGTAGCCTACTAGTGTGCTTTTAGTGGTGCTGTAGGACAGACAGACCTTTCCTTACTACTCCTAACCAACAAGGAGTAACAACTAACCAAGTACTGGTGTCAGCTTTGTTAAACATCTAGAAAGAAGTGGAATTAACTAAGCTATTACAAGGCAGTAGTCTAGCAACAATTAGCATAAACCTTGTTAAACATTTTAAGAACATTAATGAGCTCACCTAGAGACCTGAATTGTCATTTCATACCTGCTTCTTTTCCAGTGGGATCATTTTTAATAGAAATAAAATGTGATAATAATAACCTTAAACTGTCTTTTTAAGGGTAGAATATTGGATCTTATGACTTGTGAGGAAATGTATTGGCAATACTCTTTGGCTTTTGATTGCTAGTGAGAACATCAACACAATCTAACTTAGATAAGTAGGAACTTGAATTCCAGGTTCCTGTGGGTTTTGTGGGATTGAGCACTCGCTTTTGTTCTCCCAGCCCTCCTTTTCCATTTCCCTTTCAGGACTGTTGGGATGTTCCCATTTGCAGGATTTTCCGAAGACTAAACAAAAAAGGAATTTGAACAATCAGCCCAACTTTTAATTAAAGCCAGTTACTTAAAGCACCCAAAAATATTTCATGACTTAATTTCCATTTACTTTGAGTATAGGCTTTTAAAAAAAGAAATCTCAATATCTTTATAAAAACAGCTCTTGCAGCCAGCACTGACTATCTGGGGAACTGTCTTGCCAAGTCTGAGAGCTTCACTAGACCATGGATGTTTGCATAATCAAAGTATTAACAAGACTGTATCCCATTCCAGAGCCTTTGCCATGTAGTCTGTGGCTGCCACTGCTGTTTGTTCCCAGAAACTGTTGTCTTTTTTTAATGTGTAAACTAGTTAATTTATTTTTACATCTCTTCTGTTGGGATTTAGGGATTAGTTAACAAAATTCCCCTCCAGATTTTTCAGTTTAGGGCTTTTGGAAGGGGAAGACTTGCCAAATACCCAAGTGACTAGCAAAAAATGAACTTCTCTGTGTGGTCGGTTTAAAATGAAATATAAATGGTACAATGTTATAGTTAAAATAATTTAAAACTTCCAGTTGCTCTTTGAGAGTTTTCCCTCCTCTTTATTCTCAAACAAATTAAACCTGACACATGTAACCCATGCTTTATGAGGAAAATGGGGCTCAGAGTCTGAGGGAAGTAAATGGGAAGTTTGAGCATGGAAGGAGCAATAGATCCAAACCCTCAGCTCTGCTGTGGCTGTGCTGAGAGATGGGGGAAGCTTTTTAAAAGGTCACTGCTGAATAGCAAACGGCTGACACGCTCAAATGTTTATCTTACAGCTTTGTTTCTCCGCAAGAAGTGTTCTTGCACTTCTGAGGGCTTTGTTTGTTTGTTACAAGTAGCTCAAGCTGAAAGTAGAATTCCTTTTTTGCTTGTTTTTCATTCTTTTTTTTTTTAAAAAAATGGCTTACAAAACACCACAGCACAAACTCCTGTGCTGCTGAGTGTTTCCTCGAGGACTCCTGCAAACTCAAGAGTCCTGTGATTCTCAGGAATCCAGGACTAGATCAGTCATCTGTCATGTTTTCAGGATAACCAAGACTGGAGCTGCTGTTCCTTCCAGTACAGGGACCACGGGACTGCCACTCTTTTTAGAACAGCTGCTCTTATTTTCCCACAATTGTAGAATCCTGGAATGGTTTGAGTTGGAAAAAAAGGTCATCCCATTCCAATCCCTGCCATGGGCAGGGACACCTTCCACTAGCCCAGGTTGCTCCAAGCCCTGTCCAACCTGGCCTTGGGCACTCCCAGGGATGGGGCAGCCACAGCTTCTCTGGGAACCTGTACCAGGGCTTGCCCACGCTCACAGAGAGGAATTTTGTCCCAATATCCCATCTAACCCTGTCCTCTGTCAGTGGGAAGCCATTCCCCCTTGTCCTGTCCCTCCAGGCCCTTGTCCAAAGTCCCAATCCAGCTCTCCTGGAGACCCTTTAGGGCACTGTTTCCACAAATGTTATTACAGAAAAGCAAAAATAACCCAGCTATTTTCTTCCTCCCTTCCATACACATTTTCTTATCCTTAAAGAAGTGTAAGCACCTTTCTGAGCTGCAAATGAGCCAACAGCTCTGAAGGCTGCACCTTCCACGGCATTACCTACTGCATGCAGGTTAAGCAACACAGGAGGGAGGCAGCAGTGCAACCTCTGCAGTGGGTTTTAGGTTCCTCTTGGCTGAATAAATTCATTCCTTTATATCTCTGAAGCCAGGATTTTATAAAGCTGTTAAACTAACAAGACAATTCTACAAGATGCAACTTGTCCTTGGGAAGGAGGGTGTTAGAAGATGCTTACAGAGCCCTTCTCTTGTGAGTGGCCATCTGGGCCAGCTCCCAGCAGCTCCAGCACACTGCAATACATGATCCAGTAAATTAGGAAGGGGCATTTGTCCTAAAACTGGCCCATTCCACAGGAAACTGAAGGTACATATTTTCTATTTGGGATTTTCATATATTGGCTGAAAGCAAAATGACACCTTGTACCTCTGAGCCTTCTTGGATCTGTCACATGCACTTTGTCCAGAAACCTGCTGAGTTGGAGCCCAGACACCTTCCCAGTGCCTGTCTTGGTGGGAGATGCTTTGGATTGAGCCCTGGATTTCCAGTGCTTTGACACAACTAACCCACCTTAGCAAACCTCACCTCAAGCAAGGGTTTAATTGACCTCAGTACAAAGGACCATTTGATTCCACGAAAAAATTCCAGAGGAGCTTTGCTGAACAGCCCCAGCCTGTGCTGCCACCTCTGTGATCCAGTGTCTGTCTGTCTTTCTCTGCTAGAACTGCCTGAGAAAACTACATCTGCAAACAAATTTATCTGTAGAGCCTTTTTCAGCTCTTGTATAGAATCACAGAATCATTGAGGTCGGAAAAGACCTCCAAGATCATCAAGTCCATCCATCAAACCCAGCACTGGCAAGGCCACCACTGAACCATGTCCCCAAGCACTACATCTAGGTGTTTTTTGGTCCCATTCAGGGAGGGTGATTTCTGTAAGGGGTTTCAGACAAAGCTGTGGAGAACCCCTGACATCTTTTCTGCCTAAGAAATCGCCTCCAGCAGGGCCAGATCTCCTGCCTGCCAGCCCCAGTGCTTGGCTGCTGTCCCCTGGCCTGGAACCTGCGTGTCTGACATTGTTTTCCAAGTATTTTCCAGGTTGTCCTTACGAGATCTATTGTGGTGTTTTCCTGTTTACCTCGGCAGGCCTCTGTTGTATTGAAGCAGTGTAGCTAAGTCAGGAAATTCTACACCTAATACCCAGTAATTTCCCTCACTGACCCAGTTGTCTCTAGTGCTGTGTGAAATCACTGCAGTTCAGCTGCCCCTGCTCTGCCTGTCGCAATCACACTATTGCCTGGGTGTTAAACTATCCCTGGAGACCTACAGGCAAGCTCTGGAGAGCCCTGCTCAAGCCCTGGAGCTGAGGGCAGTGTGTGCTGTGCCCTCCTCTGCCCCATCCTCCTCCTCACCCTCACCTTAGAGAGTCTGCACTTTGCACTGGCACACTTTGGGTTCTCCAGCTCCGCTGCCGAGGGTCACCCTTGGCAGAGGTGTCAGAACAGGCAGCTGGGACAGGTTTGCTTTAAACCATTGTGTCCAGGCTTGCCAGGCTCGGTGGTGTGGTGGGAGGAGGACCTGGGAGAAGGCATGACTGTACCCTGGGCTCTGACTCCTCCACCTGCAGGGGAAACCAGATTGTTTTCATAGGAGCGTTGCCTGAAGATTTTGAGCCCCTCTTTTTGCTAACTCTTCGCTGTGGCTAATACTCATTTAAAAAAAAATTCAAGGTGTTAAAATGTAACATTTCAAAACCTAACTGGTATCCAGTATTCTACCCTTAAAAGCTTTTCACGATCAAGATTAGAATCATCAGTCCATCTTGATGGTTTTAATATGTGGTCGAGAAGTTACCCGTCTTACGCTGGCATCGTCACGTCATTCCCCATAATCTTTCTCTTGTTTTTTTTTAGCCTTGTTGTTCATAATTTCCTTTCCAAGTTGTTTCTTTATTTGAAATGCCATTTATATTTTGTTACCTTTTTTTTTTTTTCCAGCACATCTTACATCTTTGTTTTTGTTTTGTTTTTAATCTTATTTCTGGCGTTTTCCATCGCTCTGTGGCCATGATTGTGGATGTGTTTTGGTTTTTGCCTGCCTTGCTGTTCTCTCGCTGCACTCCCTAGATCCCTGTTGCACAGTCCTCTGTCATGGATGACATTGAGGAGTGGCTCAGTACCGACTTGGTGAGACTCTTTATATTTTCATTTTTCACTTGTATGGGTAACTTTCAATGCATTGCTGAGTTCCTGGTACTTCTTGTAGCAGGAAACAGTGAAACTTCCCAACCAGAGAGCTTGGTCCCCTTTGAAAGGAATATATAAGCAGGAAGAGACAGGGTCCTGTTCAGCAACTCAATCAAAACACTCTTTTTCTGAGCTGTTTTATTTTCCCTTCTCCAAGTGAACATCACAGAATAACATGTGTTCCAGAAATCATGAGATTCTGGTCCCCAAATAGGGAAACATTAAATATGGGTTGCAGTTTTCTCCAACAGGCTTAAATCCCATGTCAAAGCTGAATTATTTAGGCAGGATCTAAATTCATGCTTATGTTGAGGCATGCTTTTAAGAGATTCTGGATCAGGGCTTAGATTCCTTTCACATCAAGATGTCTTTGTTAAACTGGCAGGCAATCTTGACATGTTTCATAGTAGTAATAATAAAAATTTATAACAGTCTCTCTTCAATGTTTATAACTTTCAGTTTCTCCTAAATGATTATTGTCTGGTAATTATTAAACAAACAAACAAAAAGCAGAACTAAACATAGCTTTTCCTTTGCTCTGGAGTTTCTTTTGCTGTCCCAACATACATTTCATTTAAGCAGGGTACAACTAGTACATATTTATTCTGGGGGTTTTTTGAATGTAAGCATCTGACTCAAATTAACCAAGTGCATTTTGAGGGTGGGTGGTGGGTTGCATTCATAGTGTTCTTTTAAACATGGTTTTAGTGAACTGAACTTGTGGTCACCATATCCCCAAGGATCATCTCCTTCCATTCTTCCAGCTTTAGACAGAAAACTCCCTAGTCCTTGGGCTCTCTCCCAGCCCCTTGCTGTTGTCTGTTCAGCTGGGAGCTGTGGGGTTCAGGCTCCTGGCTCTGGCAGCAGAGCTGCTGGCAGGCTCTGGCACGTCAGCCCTCCCCTCCGGCACCGGCAGAGCTGGATGGACTGGAAGGGAGGAAATTCTCCAGCTCTCCAGGTGCCTGAAGTGCTTAAACAGTTTCTGGGTTCAATGTTTGAGTTTGGCTGTCTCCGAAATGTCACCAGGTTCCAGCAGCAGGTAGGTTTGTCAGGCCCTGGCACAGGAGTCACTTTCAAATTTTATTACAAACTGGCGTCATTTTGTTAAAGAAATACAGTAAATGTAGCATGTCCACTCTGCTTAAACTATAAACTTTTGTCTTTGGCATTTAAATTAATTTAGTGGGAGAGAAGATCTGATGAAGAGAGATGGAGGTAGCTCTGTGCATCTGTCATGCTCTGGACAGTCCTGCCTAAAAGGAGCAAAGACAAGAAGTTTCCTGTAAATGCCTGAGCAGGCCTGGGGGTGTCCCTGGATCCCCATCCCAATTGTATTGTGGGTGCAGCAGAGAGAAGCCCTCTGAGAAAATTTGGACTGGATTTTTGTTTTTCACTCTGTCACCCCCTTTCTTTTTTAATTCATGGTTCATTTCAGTTCTCTGCTTCCCAGCTGAGGAAGTTAGAGGTTAGGTTAGATAATGGTTATTTATTTCCTTGCCCTTTTTGGGGTATGCTGGGGCAAATTTTGCCTGTGAAGCAGTGGCTGCTGTGTGGACCTTGGGAAACCTCAGTGCAGTAGGAAACCAGGAGATGCTCAGGCACTAAAAACCCTTGTGAGGCCAGTCAGGATGTTCCCACTCTCCTGGTAGAGCAGCCAGATACAGACAAATACTTTTTTTTTTCAAAGCACGTTCAACATCCATTTTTATCATCCTTTTAGACTGACAGGGATGCACATCCTTGGACTTTTAATTTCCTTATTGGAAATTCACATGTTGAAATGCACACAGCTGGTAGAGATGCAGTGACCCCCGGCATTACCAGCCTTTGATTCTCATGGACAGACACAACTGCCATCCTATCCTTCATCCAGCCCACCCTGGATTTTTCTTTGTACAGCACGGATACAGGAAAGCTGCTATATTTTTATATGGATTCTGAAATGAACTCCCACAGGAGGAATGTTGGCCCCAAATGATTTTGCAGCACGTGTCCTTTGTCAGCTAAAAGTGCATTTTATTTGAAGAGACAATGCAAACCACAGTCCTGACTTTCTTAAGGACTGTGTGACAGAAAAGATGCCATCTGGTGCAGTGTGTGCGTGACTCACGCAGCTCAGTTTTGGACCAGAATTACTGTCTGAAGGGGAAACTGCGCTGGAGTGACATTCAGATCCAACAGGGAAAGCTTAGCCATCCACCAGCAATCTTCAGAAACATCTCAGTGCCCGTCCTCCTGCTCTGCAGTGCAGTGAAATGTCAGTCCCCACTGGCCTCCCGATGTGGGAGCTGTGTGATTTCCCTAGGTCACCCTGTTCTGATGGTTAATAGGTGGAAACAAGTGGTGGGAACTGTCCAGTTGTATTAAAGGTAGAGGGGATGACAGGGAAGGGGAAGCGCTGCCTGTGTGCTCACGTGCCTTTTTGTTCCCATTGCAGAAAGGCAACGAACTGGAAGAAGGAGTGACCAGTGAAGGTAAGCAGAGATGCCTGTGGCTATGAGCCATTCTCAGGTTAGTGCTCAGATGGAATTTGCTTTGATCCCTGCTGAGATGCTGCCTTCTCCCAGCCTGATGTTCCCCAGCAAATGCTTCTGTGCTCGGAAAGGTGGGAGAAGAGCATTGCAGAGCAAAAAGGTTCATGTTTCTGGTGTGGGGAGCCCTCCTGGCTCTTAAGTGTTTCCCTGCCATCTTCCTTGGCTGAGCACTGTGTTTGTGCCAGCAGGAATGTGTCCCCAAGCTGCTCAGCCCTTTGGAATGATGTTTCCCTGGTTCTGTCACAGCCAGTGGCGTAGTGTGGGTTTGATTCCAACTGCTGCCTGAGCTCGGGTGTCTCCAAGGACTGCTGTGCCCTTTCCTGAGGAAGTCAGGCTGTGCCAGTATGTGTGCCTGCAAACACAGCCCGATGGGATGCCAGGCACTGGAATTTTAACCCTGGGACACCAAGCAATGGGATTTCTGCCCCTGCTAACCTCTATTCTTGGGCCCCCACAGTCCCAGGTCTTACCTGTCTTCCTTCTTTTTTTTTTTTTTTGCATTGCAGAGTTTGACAAATTTTTAGAAGAGCGAGCCAAAGCGGCAGAGATGGTTCCCAATCTGCCATCCCCTCCCGTGGAAGCCCCCACTCCTCCAACAAATCCTTCCAGCAGGAAAAAGCAGGAGCGCTCGGAGGACGCCCTCTTTGCACTGTGAAGGCGGCTCAGAGCTGCCCTCCCACCCCTGTGCTCAGCGGGCCAATGTCACTGTCAGGCCACCTTGTCCTCCCACAGTCCTTGGCTAACAACGACCCCCTCCCCCTCATTTCAGAGTTTGCTTCTTCTTTTCCCCCCTCCCTAAACGGTCCACCCCCATGAGCTGACTCTTTCTATTTAAATCCAACACTATTCCTGCCAGACCACGATTCTCCAGCACTCGCTTAATCCCCTCCTTCCTGTCCCAGCTGCACAAAACCAGCTCTTGATGCTGAAAACCCCTTCAGAATGAACTAGTACGTCACACTGGGCTGAAACAAAAGCCCGGGGGGGAGAGAGCAGCCTTGCCCTTCAATTTATGTAGGGATCATCCTCTTCTGTAGGCAGGTCCTGCCAAGTAGACGGCTCTGTCAATCAGCATGTAATTGACTGAGCTGGAATGTTCAGGAGGAGTGTGTCTTTATTTTTAGATAAAATGTTAATGTATTGGCTTTCGTGTCGGATTCGACAGCAAGGAACAACTGTTCCCCTTTCAACATGTGCTTCACAAGTTAAAATCCTTTACTCTCCCACTCACACATCTCCCAGTACCATATGGTGGTCGCTTTTCCCCACTTTCTGTGGCGTTTCATTTCTAAATCTCACAGGGTATTTTTTGCCTTGTGTTTTATCTGGGCTTGCTCTAATTTGAAGCAGTCTGTTGGCCATGTCCACTAGCTCTGGCAGTTGATGAGGATGGAAAATGCTGGGCTAAATGGATGTTGTAACGCTGATGCGGGAAGCACCTCGTTCTTCAGGAGTGCACTCTCACACAAGGAGTTTTCCTGGTGTGTTTGCCTTTTAAAATAGCTCAGTTATTTTTTCCTTACCTTAGATTCCTTCTTGGGTGACTGTGGAGCTCTGCATTTGTTGTGAATAACATCCATGCAGACGGATGGGACTTGCTCATGGATGGGGTGTGAACTGAGGTTCCTGGATTCCCTGCCATGCCTGGTAGGATAGACATGCTGGTTCTTGGGGGTAGGGATGAGAAAAAAAGGCAAGCCCCAGAGGCTTGTATGGAATGCTGAGGGAGATGGTTACCATGGAGGGATTAGCAGTGCCAGCCTGGGCTGGAGGTGAAACTCCTCTTTTCCTTCTAGTTTTGGACCTGAGAAAGTGTTGGATGACTGTGGCTGTGCTATTTATAATTTCTGGAGTGTCCTTTGATCCCTCTGCCCTTTATTAATACCCAGCTCCTACGGGGCTGCAGTCTCAGTGCAAACAAGCATATTCCCTTGCTTGCCAGAGGCATGGCTGAGAGTGCTGCTCCTCTGGAGCTGCCAGAAGGGATTCCAGCATGTGTGCCTGCCTTGCTGGGCTGACAGGCAGAGCTGGAGCAGGCAGCTCCAGCCATTGCTGCATCCCCCAGCGTGTTCCTTGGGAGGAAGCCAGTGGCGCAGGATGGCAGGATCAAAGAGAGACCTGAGCAGTGCATGGCAGGAGAATCTCCCATCTTGACAGAGAGGCATTTTATCAGCTGAACGCCCATGCAGGCAGGAGGCTCCAGCCCCTCTTCCTCAGAACGCTCCTTGGCTTAGGCAGCCAGCCACTTCCTTTGACCTGACATGTCTGAGCTTCCCGGGACACTGGTATGTCGAGCTCTTGGAAGTTGCTCTAGACCAAGTGATAGAAGCTTTTATCTCAGCATAGTGATTTCAGCCCATACCATGTTCTCTGGGGACTGCACGCTTTGGGAGGCTGTAACACACAAAGCCTGTTACCAAATGGCCCAATGGCAGCACTGATGGTCAGCGAGAGCAGGCACATTAATCTTTGAAGGGAAGTGTTGGTGCAGGATTTCCAGGCTGGCTGAGGTCAGGTGTCACTCTCTGCTCTCCCTGCTCATCATCTCCTCTGTCCCACTCTGCCTGCATCCTCTTCCAGGATCCCTCCTTATGTAGCTGGGCCCAGGTCAGGCTGCCCTGCCACCCCTCTGCACTGATGTGGCACCTCATTGCTGCTCTGTAGGTCACTGTTCCCTGTAGCATGGCTTACAAGCAGACAGGGAAAACCAGTGTAAGGATGGAGATAGCTTGGGGATCCCCACTTACCAGCCCTTTCCCCAGCTGAAGCCCTTCTGTGTAGGTCTGCAGGGGGTTTTTCCCATTCCATCTTCTCCGTGGCAAATGGAACGTGCCAGGACAGTCTCCCTCGGCTTCACTGTGCACTGCTGCTCTCACCCACCGCCCTCGCTCTCAACACAAGGTGAGCCCAATGCTCAGGGATTGGCACTGCCAGCTCCTGCCTTGCTGCAACACATCAGGTGTGGCCACCAGTTCCCAGAAACCTGAGGAAACTTCTGCAGCAACACTGATTTGATTTCAGACGGCGTCTGGTGATCGCCTGCGCAGTCTTGCCAGCACAGGATGAATTGTTGGTATTCCCGTCAATGCAGAAAGCTCCATGGGTGTTTTAAGTGTGTGTTTTCTCTTCTAAATCCTTGAAACACATTGACCCTGTAAATGGCCACATCAGGTGATTCTAAGCATGTTAATCCAGCTTCCCTGCTGAGCCAGAGGAGATAATCGCATTGCTCAGGCCTGGGGACAAGTCAGATGGTGTGGAGTGGCACAGATATCACTGGTGCTGTCATCGAGCCCCCACAGCATCCCACTGCTGTGGGACTGCTGGCCCTCCGTCCCCCACCCCTACACCAAAAGGTGCTGGGGGCAGTGTGCTGTTAACTGACACCTCTTTCTGTCACACTAAACCAGTCCTGGGACCTCCAAGGTGTTGCTTTAGGGAGAATCAGGTCCCTTTCTGGAAGATTCTGCAAAGCTGTCAGTGACTGCTCCTTCCAGCTGGGAGGAAAAGAGATGGAATGAGAAGGGGTGGGGCTGGGGAAGGTACAGAGCGTGTGTTTGCTCAGCTTGAGGGGCTCTTCTGGTGCGTGCAGCCTCAGGCACTCCATGGTCCCTGCTGATGCTCCTCGTTATCCACTGGAAAGCCAGGATACTCCTGGCAGGGGGTGGCAGGTGCTGTCAGCACAAGCAGTGGCTCTGCTGGAAGTAGGGCAGCTCCCAGGAGATGCCTTCCTTGGGAGAAAATGTGCTTTTGGAAGGACCCTGGATGAGCCTGTAGCCCAGAGCCACCAGACCTGGCTCTCAGGGCTGGAAGCACTGAAGGGAACAGAGCGTGTGGCAGAACGGATGGTTTAGCCCAAACCTTCTTTAACAAATGCAAGAGCTACGCTAGAGCTTCCCAAATGTCCTGTATCAGGATCTCTCATCTTCCCTGTCCTCTTGTGGTCTGCAGAAAACTGGAGTGGTGGGAACTACTCGAGGGAAAGGGAAGGGGTTTTTCACTTCAGGAGACCAACCTCTCAGTTTATTCTTCCTTCGCTTTCACTTCAAGTGCTTCCTCTGTGCAGGTGGGCAGAGGACTCGTGTGGCTCCAATGCTTGCAAGAACAGGGATGGAGCTACAGCCTGAACCACTTTCCATAAGAAATAACATCCCAGTGCTTTCTAGGCATATTAGGAATCACAGCTTGACACTCAATGACACTAAATTATTCTCGGGGTCCTTTGTAAGTTCTAATCACACCCTATTCTAGGTTGAAATATTTATTTTGTCAATATATTTTCTTTCCAGTGTGTTTTTTAACCTCTTCTGTTAACCCTTCATGTGCTGAGATGTAAGAAATGAATGGTTTCTATTTAAATATATTCTCTGGGGTTTTTTTTATTTTAATTGTTCTGTGTAGATTTCAGCTGCATCTTCGGCAGGTGTAATAGATAACAATGTGCTGTACAGACATTTAGGTTGTTTAGGATGTAGGTAAGGCTCATAGGAGAACTGCTCATAAAAACGTAGCATGGTGTCTCTTAAAGGGAACAGCATAAATGCAGAGACCGGTCCATACTGGGACCATCACGTAGCCTCCAACATACCTTTTCCCTTCCGACTATCACAGCCTCCGTCTCTGGGATGTGCTGGTCAAACCAGCTCTGCCATGCCCAGGGCTGGTTTTGCACCTCCAGGCTGAAGGATTTACAGTGAGGATTTTTGTTTGTTTGACTTGGGTTTTTTTTTATGGGATACACTGGCTGTTTCCACTTTGAAATGGAGGGCTCGGAGCTGGCTGTGGTGGCGAGATGTTTCCCTCCAGTGGTGGAAGAACAGATCCGGGCCATGGTTTCAGGCCCAGGGCAGGATTGATGGTCCCTCCGTGAGCTGCCACAGGAGTCCTGGCTGTTCCTGCTCCTCTATTCCCTGATCTCCTGCTGTCACCCACGGGGACAGGACGTGCAGCCCAGGGGAACAAACACAGCTGTATTTCCAACACTCCAATGAGTTGTCGAGTCTCTCCCAGCTGCTGGGAGTCCTGGAGTGGGAACTGCTTGTGCTATCTCCATTCCCGTCCATCCCTGTCCGGCTCCGTCATTGTTTACCTCCTAAAGGTTAACCACAAGGTTTGTGGAGCCTCCCCTGGAAAAAAACAGCTCAGGACAGTTATTTTTATGGAAATAATGAAGCAGTGAGTGGATTTAGAGCCATCTCAGAGGTAACCCTTCCACTGCTGGGGGCTCCCACCAGCCGAGGAGACAAGGCAGGAGTCCCCTTGCCAGGTGCCCACGCAGCACCTTCCACCCATCCCTCCCAAACCTCACAGCTTTGGGAGGGGGCCGTGCCTGTCTGCTCCAGCCCCAGGCTCCCCACACCTCCTCCTCACCTGGAGAGAGGGGAGGCTGTGCATCCCCCAGAGCCAACTGGCCTTGAGCAGCACTTCTCTTTAGCCCACGGCAAACCCACTCCAAACTTCCCACCCTGCTCCGTGTTTTTATGAGTATGAGCTCCTCATTCCATACATGTTCCTATGAGCTGTCATTAACCCTACAAACGTAACCTGTGTAATAGCTTCTCTGTATATTACAGCTGTAGGCTTTCCAGATAAAAGTGAATAATATTTATTTACTGAAGATACTGGATATTTTTTTGTTTGGGAATGGGGTAGGGGGAGAAAGGGGACATAACTGTTTAAAGAGATCGACTATGTAAAGAGAAACAAAATACACAAAAAGCAGAGAAACCCAACACTAAAACATTGCTGTATTCATGTAGAAAGTGTTTCCGTTATGGACAAGACAACTGTATTAATCTGCCATTGTTTAACTTGCTCCAGAAATCATCTCCTTGGTTCCTGCATGTGAGATATTCCAATAAATACACTATTAGTGTGAGCTGGGGGTGTTATTGTCTGTCTCAGCTGGGGACTTGCCCACACATGTGGCTCTTGGGTGCCCAGCAGATGTCAAAACTGGGAGTTGTCAGTCTTCTCCAGGTGACAGAACCTGAGTATTCCCACTGGGAGAAGGGTTGTCCCCAGCAGATGCTCTTTGTGGGTCATGCTGTGCATGCTGCTGTGTCACCACTGCTGGTAAATTCATTCCCC
This sequence comes from Xenops minutus, assembly GCA_035221455.1. Classification (NCBI taxonomy): domain Eukaryota; kingdom Metazoa; phylum Chordata; class Aves; order Passeriformes; family Furnariidae; genus Xenops; species Xenops minutus. The sequence goes on along the minus strand of JAWWEE010000030.1, from coordinate 13,913,843 downwards.
ACTAAATTTTGGTGCATCTTTTGAGGGTGACAAGAGGCAGTTGCAGGGGTGACAACCTGGGTGCTTGGTGGGACACTGGCCCACCTTCCAGTGTTTGCCCAGTGGTCCTTGGAGGACAACTGTGGATCACCAGCCTTGGTGACCTAAAAAGGCACAGGTCAGGAGGTGGTGTGCCCTGCATGTGGGCGACGTTCCCAGCTCATCCAAGGGCCACTTTCCTGATTCATCATCCAGGAATTTGTTCCAACATCCCCATTATGAAGATGGTTTTGATGGGCAGAAGATAAGGAAGAACATCAGCTTAGGAACCCTGGAGAAGTGACACTGGCCAAAATCAATTTGTCAGAATGGTGCCCTCCATCCTGCCTGTGAACATCCAAGCTGATGCTTTACAGCTGCAGAAGGGGCTGTGGAACAGTTGGGAAGATGGATTTCCTTTGCCTGTAGCTTCATATTAGCATCAAACCAGCCCTGCCCCAGCATGTTTACCTCACACTGATCATGTGCCTGGTTTTCTGCTGGATACGTTCGGGGAGGTTCCTGGCCCTGGATCTGTTGGGAAAGGTGTGGAGCTGCTGCTGCCCTGCAAGGGCAGAAATTGCACAAAAAGCAGCAGGTCAGAAATGTCCAGTGCTGTGCAGGGAGGGCTGTGGGATGGGGGGCTGTGGGAGGGGGGGCTGCACCTTCAGGGGAGCTGCATCACACTTTCCTATGCAGCACCACAGTTATATGCATGAGGCAAAGATCCCTTTAACCCCAAATTCTGCCTCCAACAGGGGCCAAAGTGGGTGCAAAGGGAAGAGCATAAGAGCAGGAGAAGCATGCGGGGACTTGTTTTTCCCATGTGTGGTCCCACAGCCACTGGTCATCGAATTCCCCAAACCCAGCACAGATTCCCCAGGTTTGTGAACCTGAGTGGGCTTCTCATCTCCAGACCTGCTCCTGCAAAGACTCTGCAAGCTCCCAGCGTGGGCCTTCACCAGCAGAGCGCATGGAACAAATCCCCCTATGGGCAGAGCCTTGGGCAGTGTGTCACTGCTTTTGGGCACTGGGCAGCAGGTTTGGATCCCAGTTCAAATGGGAAATGACCACACGTGCATTTGCCTTTTCCCATTTCACCTGGGGGCAAATAAACCCGGAGCGGGGGCTGCACTGGAGTGACACCAATTCTGGCTGCGTGTTTTCCCCAGCCACGGCTTGGGAAGGGGCAGCTGGCACAGCAGAGTTACAGGTAGTGAAGGGAAGAAGAGCCTCTGAACCTGTTTGCAACACCAATTAATGATTAACGCCACGCTCTGCCATAACAAAACCACCCCGGGAGCCGGCGGGATGCCACAGGCTTGGGAGCATGTCCTGCTGTGCTGGCAGGTGGGAAACACCCTGGGGCTCCCTCTGAGCGAGCCCACCCGGCTGGGCGAGGGGGCAGCAGGACGTGGGATGCTCCACGCGGGATGCTGGGGCTGCCACATTCGGGCACGGCGCATCCCGGAGCTGTCGCTGTCGCTGTCGCTGTCGCTGCCACCGGTGGGGCTTCGGGGCGATGCTCCACGGCACTGCTGAGACCCGTGGAGCCAGCTCGGTGGCCGGTTTGTTTCCCGTCTCATCCCTGCGGTTTCCTGCGCTCGGGAAAAAAAAAAAAAAAGCCTCGGTGACTCCGGAGCGACCACGTGGCCCTCCATCCATCCCCGCAGGACCGGCATGATGTAATCGCGGGCCCCGAGCCGTGATGCAGAATCACTCCACTCCGGGCTGCTGCTCTTATTGGCTGCGTGGCCCTGGTCCTACGGGCGGGGTTTTCCCTACCCCGCAACCCAGCGCACCCCCGGGAGCCCCGCCCCGCATCATCCATCACCCGCAAAGCCGCGCTGCTGCATCCCTCGCCGGCGCACCGAGGATGCTGCTGCTCTTTGCCGTGGTGCCCCCTTGGAACAGGGGAGGTATCACCTGTGGGTCCCCTCCGGGCACAGACCCCCCCCGTGGGTCGGGGTCGGGGAAGGGAGCCTGGGAAAAACCGGCTTCATATGGAGTTTATGCGAAAAAAAAAGAAATCAAGCCGCGCTTATTGCGTGTGATTTCCCTCCTGTGTTTATGTGTGGGACTTTCCCCCTCCGTAGCCCGCGGAGAAGGCCGTGCCCCAGATCTTGTGTGGGTTATTAAAGGTCTGTGACCCCCATGCTCACACGAACCTCCTTTAAATCCACGCGGGCCACGGCACATCAGTGTCCCCAGCCCTGGAAACCTGCCCTTCTCCTCCTGCAGCACAGGGAGTGCCGCAAGAGAAGGGGAACCCCACTCCCACAGAGCCCGGCTTCTCCCTGGTGACCCCAATAAAAACGAGGGGGAAGCACATGGTCCCCCTGCACACCCCACGGCAGGTCGTGGGTCTCCCGAGGGCTTTTCCACAGTAGTGTTTGCCGTGGGTGAGGGATGTCCGAGGGGATGCTGGTGCCCTGCGTGCGGGTGACACTGCCCCAGCTGCCAGGGGAAAAGGGAGCCAGGAACTCCCTGGGCTCGGCCCCAGCTCGGGCACAGGTCAATGTCCCCGGACTGAGGAGGCTGGACTGGGGCTGAGGCTGCAGAGGGGACCTGCAGGGCTGTGCCACCCCCAGCTCTGCCACCACCACGCACACAGGGTGATGTGTGGGGTGCCCAGCGAGTCCTGTGTTACACCAGGGTGCCCTGTGCCACCCAGGGGATCCCCACTATTGCAGAGGGGTGCCCACTGAGCTGCCACGTGGGAGCCAGTGGGGCTGGGGGGAGGCTTTTGAGGTGCAACCAGGTTTAATGAATTCCCAGGTAGCCTCAGATTGTGCTTGGTGGCACGGAAGAGCAGAGGGCAAACTTTCACAGAACTGATGTTGCAGTGCATTTTCTTTTCCTAAATGAATCCTGGCAGAAGGAGAAACCATGGAGCACTGCAGGACACTGGGCATGGCATTGCCATGGTGTGAGACCCACCACCCGTGGGCAGCCACGGTGCTGATCCCAATGGCACCAGCGTTTGTCCTGGATCCCACAACTGATGGCACCTGGGAGGAGGAGTGGCTCACCTGAGGCTCACAGGGCAGCATTGGTGTGCCCCTAACAAGGGCCATGGGATCTTCTCCCACCCTGGGCCATACCATGGTCAGGCAGTGGAGCTGGGACATGCTCCAGCCCCTGGAGCTGGGATGAGGAAGGCAGAATCCCACAGACCGAGAGCCACAGGACCTTTGAGAGGTGATGTGATTGCCCGGGCTCACCCCAGCACGTGGACTCCACGAGGTGCTGAGGCTGCTGCAGCCATGGCCACCTCCTCTTGCCCATGCCAGCCCTCCTGCCTGCTCTCAGTGTGCCCCGTCTGGGGCTGAGGGGAGTTTAATGCCCAGCTCAGGTGTTTAGAATCCGGCCCAGGGATTTGGTGCCTGTTCCCAGGGGTGTCTGCCTGTCCCCAGGGCTCGATGACGTTCCCAGGGCTCGATGACTTTTCCAAGGCTCGGTGTCTCTTCCCAGGGCTCGGTGCCCATTCCCAGGGGTCGGTGACTTTCCCAGGGCTCCTTGCCCAGACCCAGGGGTCGGTGACATCCCCAGGTGTTGGTGACATCCCCAGGGGACTCTGCCCTGCTCAGGGGCTGCAGCCTGCTCTGCTCCCTGCTCCGGTGCACCACCTCCCTGCCCGGTGCCCCCGAGGGTCCCTGCCCGGTGTCCCGGGGTCGATGCCCGGTGTCCCGAGGTCCCTGTCTAGTGTCCCCGAGGGTCCCTGCCCGGTGAACCCGAGGGTCCCTCCCCGCTGCCCCCGAGGGTCCCTGCCCGGTGTCCCGAGGTGCCTGCCCAGTGCTCCTGCCCGGTGTCCCGGGGTCCCTGCCCGGTGTCCCCGAGTGTCCCTGCCCTGTGCCCCCGAGGGTCCCTGCCCGGTGCTCCTGCCCGGTGTGCCGGGGTCCCTGCCCGGTGCCCCCGAGGGTCCCTGCCCGGTGTCGCGGGGTCCCCGCTCGGTGCCGCGGGGGTCCCCGAGCGGCGGGGCGGTGCGGGGAGGTGTTGCGGGGCGGGACGCGGCGGCGGACCCGCCTCCCTCCATCCCCGCCGCCCTCCCCTCCCGGTGGCAGCTCCGGGCACGGTTCGCGGGAGCAACTTGGTGTCTCGTCCCCTTTGGTGCCTGTGCCGGGGCCAGCTCGGCCCTGGAGGGGCGGGCGGCCCCGCCGCCCCTAGAGCCGTCCGAGCCGCCCGGAGCCACCGGGAGCCACCGGGAGCCACCGGGATGAGCGCTCTCGCCTTCGACGACGCGGCCCTGGAGGGGCTGGCCCCGTCCCTCGGCCTCTCCGGGGCCAGCGACATCGACGCAGCCCTGCTCAGCGACATCGACGGTGCGTCCCGGCGGGGCCGCGATGGGGCACGGCCGGGACCGGGCGGGGGGATAACCGGGGCTCGGGGCACGGCCGGGGGGCTGGGCTCGGTGCAGTCCTGGGGTTCGGTGCATTGGGGGGAGCGGGCTGGGGCACGGCCGGGACGGGGCGGGGGGATAACCGGGCTCGGTGCGTGTGCGGGGCTGGGCACGGTGCGGGACCGCGGCTCGGTGCGCGGTCGGGACGCGGCTGCGGGAATAACCGGGGCTGGGGCACAAGCGGGACCACGTTGGGGGTATAACCGGGCTCGGTGCACGCTCAGGACCGTGCTGGGGGTATAACCGGGTCTGGGGCACAACCGGGACCACGCTGGGGGTATAACCGGGGCTCGGTGCGTGGCCGGGGCCGGCGGGTCCAGGCTGGGTCAGGGAGCTTCATACAGGGCCATGAGCGGGGTCGGTGCATCCCCGGGACCCGGTGCATGTGCGGCGGTGCGGGGTCTGTGCGGGGCCCGGCGTGGGGAGGGGGGCACACCGAGCTGCTGCAGCCAGGACCGGGCTGGCTCCGTCACCGGGGGCCGGTCCAGAGCGGGGGGCTCGGGGTGGGTGGGGGCCATGCCAGG
>JAWWEE010000030.1:13883899-13900202 GCA_035221455.1 Xenops minutus | reverse complement strand
CTTGGGTGGGGGGACACCCCACTGCTCATCTGCAGCACCCCCTGGCAGCCTTAGGTGGTGGGATATGGGGTGGGACACGGGGTGAGACATTCTGATCCACGCTCAGAGCACCCCAGCACCTTGGGTGGGGGGACACCCCACTGCTCATCTGCAGCACCCCCTGGCAGCCTTAGGTGGTGGGATATGGGGTGGGACAGAGGGTTGGACAGCCCCTTCCTCACCCGCAGCACCCCAACACCACGGGTGATGAGACATGGGGTGGGACACCCCACTAGCAGCACCCCAGAGGGTGGGGACACGTGGGCTGCCAGCGCATCCTTTGGTGGTGTCACCTGCTCCAGGGTGGACAAATAACCCCATCCTCGTGCTGGAGCCCCCAGGGTCGACTGAGTGGCTTCCATCCCTCTCGGTGCTGACCCCTCTCCGTCCCCCCACAGCCGGGGAGCAGGAGAGCCACTCCACACCCCGGGAACACGCCGAGGCGCTGCTGCTGGCATGCTGTTACCTCCCACCCAGCTTCCTGGCGGGCCCTGGGCAGCGCATGGGAATGCTGGCCGAGGCTGCCCGCACGCTGGAGAAGCTGGGAGACCGCCGGACACTGCACGACTGCCAGCAGATGATCATCAAGCTGGGCAGCGGCACCACCGTCTCGTCGGGATAGGTGGGGAGGGGGCTGCCAGCCCCCCCCGCCACCCCCGGGGGGGTGGGATGTGGGGTGGTGGAGGGGTGCGTGCCTCAGTTTCCCCGCAGGACACGGTGTTAGGGAGAGGGTTTGGAGGTGGAGGGGTGGGTGGGGAGGGGCGGGGTGATACCTGGGGTGGGGTGGGGGTGTCCCAAGGTGGGGCAGCCACGCGTGGGGTACCCCGGGTGGGCTGCCCGCCCCACGGCCGCGTCCGTGTCCCCAGCCCGCGTGGGGGACGGGGCGTGGGGACCTCTAGTGACACTGTCACATTATTGCAGGGCACGGGACGCTCGGCAGCTGCCCCCGATGTCACCTGTACCCCCCTCCCCGTGCCACCTGTACCCCTCTGTGTCACCTGTACCCCTCAGTGCGCAGGGTGGGGCCCCTCCTGGGGTCCCTGTCCGGCCCCCCGTGGATCCCACTGCTGCAGCATCCCTTGTTTCTGGGGCTTTCCCCCACTATGAGGGGGTAGTTTTGGCCCCATGGCAGTGGCAAAGTGCCCTCTCCCCAGCCATGCCCATGGTACCCAAGAGGGGACCTCCACTGCCCACCCTATCCTCCATCCCCAGCATCAACCAGTCCCCCATTAGGAGCTGCCACCACCCCTGAGCATGGACAGGCGTTTGCAGAAGGGATGGCAGGGTGGCACGGGGCTCCTGGGGGGCTGGTGGGTGCCCCCTTGCCCTTGCTTTGCCCCTCTTGTATATAGACCCTTCCCCCCTCGACTCCCCCCGCCCCCCTTTTCCGTTTTTAAACGGTATTTTCATAGTTGGAGAGTTTTGTACAGACAATTAAAGCTGATTATTTATACTGGTGTGTGCTGGATTGGGGGGTGCTGACACTAAAATGAGGGGGCAAGGGACTCCCCACAGCTGGGGATGCCTTGCTCCCACAGGGCTGATGGGATGGGGGGGACACGCGTGGCAGGGATGAGGACAGTTGGTGTGAAGGGACCCCAAACACCCCCTCCTTAACCCATGATGTCCTGGGGGATGCTGGCCCTGCCACCTCCACACCCCGTCCCCACCAGTGAGACCCTCGGGGATGAAGGACCAGCCAGGGGCTGGCATAGCCCGGGGGGGACCCCAGCAGCCCCCCCAAAGATAAAGAGAGGCCACGAGTAGGGCGCCACGTACTTCCAAAACAATCGTTGTATCTTTATTGATGCTCTGAATGCAATGACCTGTTTTTTACTCTTAAGGAAAATAAACATCTTTTAGAAACAGCTTGTTACACACAATCTTCAGTGTGAAGCAATATACTAATAAGAACACTAGTCTTAACATTTACAGTCTTCATATATATTATATATATGTATATGTATACATATATATACACTATATAATGAGGCAATATATAATACACACGGTTTACCATTTTACAGTCATATGTACAAGATGTCACTAAAAATAGCCAGATTTCAGGCAACACTGCCAAGGACACCGGGCTTTTTAATTTTTTTTTTTTATCTTTAAATTAATTATTTTTATTATTTCTCCTTTTTTTTTTTTTATTTTTCTCACCTCCTTTTTTGTGTTTTTCACTCCTGTGTCCGAGGCAGCTGCTGAAACGACAGACATTGTGTGGCCAGCAAACCTTGGGGTGAGAGATGGGTGGGATGGAGGGAACACGAGAGGTGGTGGGGACACGGGGCGCTGGCTCTGCGGGGGACACAGGTGGGGCCAGCATTGTGCTCCCCTTTGTGGGATGCTCTGGAGGGGGGGGTGGTTGTTTTTAGGATGGGACTGGGGGCTGGTTTGCCCTGGGTTGGTTATTTGCTACCTGTGTCGGTGTGCGGGTGACACGAGGCTGGGGCGTGCAGCCTGGGGACATGGGCAGGGGGTCACCCCAGCACTGGGCAGCCCCCCAGATCCACCAAGGCAGCCAGGAAAGGAAGCAAAAGCCGAGGGAACAGAGCAAACCCAGGGCAGTGAGGGGTGAGGCAAATGCCTCCTCCTCCTCCTCCGGTTCAGAACCCAGAGCTATGGGGTTTGCACCCAGAGTTCTGGGGTTCAGCACCCAGAGCCATGGGGTTTGTGCCCGAAGTCATGGGGTTCAGCTGCAGCACAGGGAGCAAAGCCTCCTGCAAGAGGAGCCGCAGAGGAGGTGCTGGCAAGGCCAAGCAGAGGCAGCAGGGTGGGCTTTGGGGGTCCTCACAAGCAGGACCAGGTGTCCCCAGCCCAGCAGTGCCAGCGCTCCGTGGAGTGGCAGGGTGGTGGGTGCAATGAGTCAGGGTTTTGGGGTTCAGAGCAGGGCTGGGCCAGCCCAGTGGATGCCCACCAGCCTGGCCAAGCACCCCCAGCCCCCCTGGCACCCTGGGTGTGGATGGGAGCAAACAGGAGATGGGAGAACGAAACAGAAAAAGCAGAGTGGTGTTTCAAACAGCAGGCCGTTGTTTGTCTTTTTTTTTTTTTTTTTCTCTTTTTTCTACTTTTTTTTGGTCTTTTTTTTGTCCTTTTTTTTTTTTTAATCCTTTTCTCCGCTGAACTATATACAAACACCGTGAGGTTTGCTGAAGGCAACATCTCAGATCAGATCAGTGTGATATGGAGAGCCGGGACCCACGGCGGGGTCCGGCGGCCCCACAGTAAGACAACATCGCCGGGACCCCCCCCTCCCTTGTACACGGACCACCCCCCGCCCCCCTGTGCAGCCATCGCGGGTGGGGGGATCCCGATCCGTCCCCCGCGGATCCAGAACGGGTTTTACCGGGGCCCGGCGTGGGGGAAAACCCGGCGCTGGCTCCGCCCGCCCGGAGCGGGCTCAGGGGGTCCCGGGGGTTCACGAGCAGTCGGGGGGTCCCCGGTACGGCCCGGCCCGGCCCCGCTGAGCTCCGGGCTCTGCCTCCTCCGCCGGTCCCTCGCTGGCGGTGGGGCGGGTGCCCGTGGGCGCTACACAGGCTGCCTCTGTAGGAAGAAGGGGGGGTGTCAGCCTGGGGGTCCCGTTGGAGGCAGGGGGATGGCCTTGGGTTGTCCCCATCGGCACCCCCCCATCAATAACCGGGTACCCACCCGGGATATGGTGCACAGAGCAGGGGTTCAACCATCACCCACCACCTCATTGGTGCTCAGAGAAGGGGGATAAGACCCCTCCCAGAGCCCGGCTGGGGGTCCCAGACCTGGCACCCACTCACTGGCCCCCCTGGTACCCCCAGGGATGCGATGCCCTAGAGGTCTGACCCTAGGAATTTGGGGTCTGAAGGCAGATCCGCCTGCCCCAGGGTGCTGCAGAGCACTGCGGGGTGCAGGGGGGTGGGCTTCGGGCTTACCTTATGTTTGGGACATCTCAGAGAGAAGCTCTCCTCGGTTAATAAGCAGCCTGTGAGGAGAGGAGAAGGACGTGTCAGGGGAGACCTCACACTGCAAGACAGCTGTCCCTGGGCAGGGAGGATGGAGTGGCTCCCCTGGTCTATGGCCACCCACCACCTCCTGGACCAGGACAGTGCTTGTATGAAAAACTCAGCTGAGGCCAGATAAACACACACCACTGCTGCTGGCGTGGTGGGCATCACCATCCCAGCAGGTGAGGAGCCACAGGCTCACCCTGACCTTGGAGCAACCATGTCCAGCCAGGTCAGAGAGTGCCCAGGGACCGCAGACCCCTGTCCCCACAGTTGGGCTCACCTGTGTCGACGGCACACACGTAGTGGTAGGTGTGGGGACACCCCTTCTGGCAGCAGCCCACAGTGGCTCCCGCTTGCTGGCAGCTCGAGCACTTCTTTAAACGCACCCGGGAATTCGGAGCAGGGGAGCAGAGATGTGGAGAGACAGAGAAACCCCGTCAGAGCCCAGCAGAGGAGCAGAGAACCCCGATGGCCCCAGCAGTGAGGGCAGTGCAGGTGTCCCTGCTCCGCTCCAGCCCCTCGTCGCCTGTCCCAGGCAATATCCCTCCTCCTGTGCCAGCGCACCATGGACCACACCGTGCCTCTCACCCGCCTGTCTGCAGCCATGCACGAGGTTTTTACCTGCTGTACCCCTCCCATGGATGGCACTGAGCCTGAAACCATGCTCCATGGGCTGGGAGGTATGAAGGAGAAGGGACGTGACCTGGGCTGTGCCATGGCTTGGTGGCAGAGGTGTTGGAGGACCATGGTGGTCCCCAGCTCCCACCCCATGCCCAGCAGGTGCTTCAGGGATGGGAGCATCTGGCTCCGTGGCGAGGGCTGCAGCCTCCAGACAGCCATGACATGACCATTCAGGCTTAGGAATACAGCCAGTCCCAAATCTGGCACTGGAGGACTTGCTGGGGACCCTCTGTCCAGCCTCTGGCGGGGCTCTTCCCTCCCTCTCCTCAGCATGAAAACCCTGTGTCACAGAATCCCAGAATGGTTTGGAAGGGACCTTAACACTCATCTAGTTCCAACTCCTTGCCGTAGGCAGGGACACCTTCCACTATCCCAGGTTGTTCTGAGTCCTGTCCAAGCCAACCTTGAACACTTCCAGGGTTGGGGCAGCCACAGCTCCTCACTGCCCTTTGGTGGTGCCCATCAGTGACCTGTCTATTTTGCTCCAATGGGTTTGGGAGAGGAGCAGGGCAGGGCTGTCCCCTCCCTCCAGCTCCCCTTCCCCTGCTGCCCATCACCGGGGCACCAGGCCATGTTGAACTTATTTTTACCTCCCATTCCTCCTGCATCTGTCCCACTCTGAGCCACGCCATGAGATGTGTGGCTGGGCCAGGGGATGTGACAGTCCCAGGGCAGCCCAGCCGCCCTCCCAAAACATAACACCATAAATACATTTCTGTGCCTAAAGGAGGGGTTTTAGGTGCTATCAGAGACGCGGCAGCACAACTCTCACAAGAACCCAGTGGGGCTCCCAGCACCGAGCACCTGCCCTGCTTTCCCAGGGCAGAATTATCAATTTTCACCCCGACTGGAGGCGCAACCACAGGGGATGGCTTTGGCTGAAGGAGGCAAGCGGGATGTGGCGCCGGGCGTGCGGCCGAGCTCTTACCAGGTCTGCAGCCGCCTTGACAGCCTCCTGCAGCCCGTAGAGCTTCCCCGCCACCAGGAAAACCCCAGCGGTCCATACGGCACAGGCCTCGTGCAGCCAGTGCTCCTGCGTGTCGCCCGCCGGCTCCTGCGGCGGGGACTCGGCCTTGTGACATTCGTGCCGCCGGGGCTTTTCGGCCGCCTCCTCGCCCTCTGTCCTCTCGTCACAGCAGTAGCAGCTCTGCAGCCTGCGGAACATGCCCCGCGGGCTGGAGCGCAGCGCGCTCTGCTTGGCCGCCTCGGCCGTGCCCTCCGGCCGCGCCGCCTTCCCGCCGGCGCCGCAGCCGCCCTCCATCCCACGGGCCACCCGCTCGCCCATGGCGGCATCCTCGCCCGGCCCCTCCGCCCGCGCCTTCTCCTTCAGCCGCGACTTCTTCTTGGGCAGGCAGTCCTCGGGGTAGTAGGGCCCGCAGAGGTCCCCCAGGTCCTTGTAGTTGGCGGGGTTGCGGCAGAGGCAGCAGACGAGGCACGCGGCGCTCAGCGCCTTCGACACCACCGGCCCCATGTGCATGGTGGAGGAGGCGGGCAGGGCCGCCCGTGGCCGCGGCGCCGGCCCGGCCGGTCCGCGCTGCAGCCGGGCCTCGTCGCCGGGCGAGTTGACGACGGTGCAGGTGGTGGAGAAGTCCCCGCGCCGCTCCACGCGGACGTAGGGCGCGAAGGGCGGCGCCCGGCTGTCCGCCCGCAGCCTCTTGCAGGAGATGTACTTCAGCCGGATCTCGGGCTCGGCCGGGTGCACCAGCGGGGCCTGCTGGGGCTGCCGCCGCCGCTTTCCGCGGCTCTTGCACCGTGCCGGCACCGCCTTGGCCTTGCCGTGGCCCAGACGCTTCCGCTGCCGCTTGGAGTAGCCATTGTAGTTGGAGTGGTTGGCCCGCGGCTTTGGCCCCCGTGCCGGCCCGGCGGCGGAGTGTCCCTCAGGGGCGCCATCGCTGCCCCCCGCCTCCTTCTCCTCAGTCTTTGGTTTCTTCTCCCGCGGGGCCTCCTCCGTCCCTCCCGGGCTGGCCACACGCTCCCGGGGCAGCGGCGGTGCGGCCGGGCCCAGCGGCGCCTTGGCCATGCCCAGCGCTGCCGCTTTGCCCTTGCGGTTCCTCCTCTTGGGCAGCAGCCCGAGGTTCTTGGCCGCCACGCCGGGGCTGGGCTGGGCCCCCGGGGTCGGCCCGCAGGCCTCGCCCTGGCAGCCCTCAGGAGGGACCCTCTTCCCGCCGCCCGACTTCCCCTTCGGCGCCCGCCCGTTGGGGCTCCGGCACAGCGGCTCGGCCGCCGGCAGGACCGGCACCTTCTGTGCCGCCACCGGCTTGTGCAGCCGCGTGTCCCCCGCCGCCACGGCCGCCCCGCCGTGCTTCACCACCCGCTCCCGCTCCGCCCCGGCCGGGCCCAGGGACGCGCCATACGCAGCCACCGTGGCGGCCGCCGCCGTGGCCGCCGGCTTGCACGTGAACTTCTTCAGGTTGGGCGAGGTGATCTTCTGGACGATGGCCTCCAGCTTGAGGCCGCGGCCCTTGCGGGGAGGCAGCACTTTGGTCTTGGTGGCCTCCTGGAAGGCCGCCCGGGAGGTGATCTTGATGCAGACATCAGGGGCCTCCTTTGGCAGCGGGGGCTTCGGGACAGCTTCACCAGAGCTCTTGGGGGGCAGCTTGGCTTTCACCTTCTTGGCCACTGGCATTTTCTTGAAGAGGCTGGGGGGGCCCTCTGGCTTCTCCTCCTTCACGCTGCCGCTGTTGCTCCGCAGGACGAGGTTCCTCTTCTTGGTGGGGATGGGGGAGATGAAGGTGGACTTCCTCTTTAGCGAGTGCAGGGGCCGCTCTGACATCTTGCCCCCCATGCCCGGCCCTGCCTTGGGCAGCTTCATCCGGGCACCCACCTTGCCCTCCTTGTGGGGGCTGCCCGGCGTCGCCAGCTTGAAGGCGGGTGGGAGGTGGTTGTTGGAAATGAGCTTTTTGGGCGCCTTGCAGTTCTTCAGCCGGACATCGGCTGCCCGCTTGCCCCGCTGCCGCTTGGTGTAGAAAACCTCCTGTGTCTTTGTCCGGGAGCGCAGGATCATCGACCGCTGGTCCCTCTCACCCACCTCCACCGCGTCCCCCTCCAGCGGTGTCGGCCCTGCCACCTCCTCTGCCACCACCAAGCCGGGCACCAGGAGGGTGGCATCGCTGGTGTTCTGGACCACCCTGGGGGCCGGCCGGCTGCTGCGTTTCCTGGCTTTGAAAGCCACCCGCTGCTTCACGCCACAGCCAGGCTTCTTCCCCAGCTTATCCTGGTGCGTGGGGGCCTTCAGCCCCTCCAGTGGGGCCGGGGCACGGGGCTCGGCGAGGGCGGTGAAGGAGCGGGTGCACATGCGTGCCGGGAGACCCTCGGCTGGAAACCGGGGCGTTTGGCTCTGGGTGCTCTTGCTCGGTACCTCTGTCTGTCCATCCGGCCCCAGGCAGGCACCGGCCACGCCGCCGGCCGCTGGCAGCTCATCAAATGGGGTCAGCACGGTGCTGCCAGGGCCATCCCCTTCTGGCAGCCGGCAGTGCACCCTCTTGTTGCGGAGGCTCTTGCCCCGTGAGACAGGCTCCATTTTCCCCAGCACGTTTTCGGGGGTGAGTTGCTGCTTCACCGTGACCGATGAGGCGGATTCAGCATCAGCAGCCTCCATATGGGATGTTTCCCCTCCGCCACTCTCCTCCTTGGACTGGATGTGGGGCAGGGAAGACTTGAACCAGCTCTTCACCTTGGTCTCTGTGCCCACAGCCGGGCCCAGCAGGATGACAGACTGGCCGGAGAGGCGCGGGGTGGGAGCTGAGCCCTCCTTCTCCACCGTGCTGACAGTCTCCTCGGCGGACACGGGCACCTCGCTGGAGGACAGCACGGCCGGCAGCTCCGGGGGCTTGGGCGGCGACGCGTCGTACGTCACCGACTTCTGCTCCGAGCCAGCCAGCTCGCAGAGCGAGGAATACTCCTCTGCCTCCAGGTCTGACTCCTTCAGATCCGGCGAGGAGATGATGGGGATCTCGCTGAAGTCCCCAGCTGAGCAGCAGTGCCGCGTGTCCTGCAGCCACCTCTCGCTGTCTGCCTTTGTCGCTTCATCGTAGGTCAGCGTCTCCTCCTCCTCCTCTATCGCCTGCTGCCCGAAGTCCTCGGCTGGCTCACTCTTGGCTGGCTGCTCTCCATCACACAGATCCAAGCCGCAGGCGTTTTTTTTCTCCTTGCAGGAGCTCACCAATTTGCTGGGGAATAAGCCCTTGGGGAGGTCAGTGGTCTGGAGCTCCTTCCACCGCAGGCACGCCTCGCCCAGGCTCTCCTCTGGCCACTCAAAGTGCTCCATGGCATTCTCGGACCCCACTGAGTTGGCAGTGGTGTTTGAGTAGCAGCTGTAGCCAGTGGCCCCTGCGCTCGATGTCGCTGCAGGCATGCTGGGCTTGGAGTTGAAGGCCAGTGGGGCAGTGTCCTTCAGCACATCCTTGTTTTCGGTGGCCGTGAACTCCACCTGGGGACCCTCATACACCTCCTCGCCAAAGTCCTTCCCTGTGCTGGCCCCTGAAGCTTTGTCCAGCTTGAGGGGCTCAGTGAGCGTGCTGGAGTCACCCTGGCTGGGCCAGGTGCCCTTCACCATGGAGTCCAGGCTGGGTCGGTGGTTCTCCAGCTGGAAGGGGGACTTGGTGGGCTCCTTGCTCAGCATGGGCAAGTTGGCCCAGGCTTTGTCTGCCTTCTCACTGATGGCGTCCTGCAGGACAATGATCTCGGAAGCCAGCTCCTCCTGGGAGAGGGCACTGAGGAGCAGCCGGGGACAGTCCCGTTCGTTGGTCACATACTTGGTGAAGGTCTCCAGAGGCAGGGTGGCGTGGATACTCTGGAAGGAGTCATCTGATTTGGTGGACATGTCATCCGGGGAGGTCACAGAGCAGGTGGACACCGACTCAGGCTTCGCCTTGGAGTTGCTGTTGACGCGGGCAGGACTGCGGTTCTGGTTGCAGTACAGGAAACTCCTCTCCAGCTGGTCCTCTGACCCACTGAGATAGTCAGCGTCCTGTGTCTCAGTGTGGACTGACTGGGGGGTGCTCAGCGGGTCAGACAGCGGGGTCCCCACCTGCTCTGCCGAGTAGGTGCTGCTCTCAGGGCTGCAGTGCTGCCCCTTGAGCTGCTCAGGGGTCCTTGCTGGGGTCTTGATGCCCTTTTTCTGGGGCACGGCTGCTTTGGAGAGCAGCAGCTGCTGGACGGTGTTGGAGATGTTCTCCACCTGGGAGGTGAGTGCTGTCAGGCTCTGCAGGCTCAGGTCTGACAGCAGGTTTTCAGGCAGCTTCTCCTTCTGCAAGTTTTTACAGTTCCCAGATTGAGCGTCAGGGCTCGTCCCGTCGGTGGGAGAAGGGTTCAGCAGCGGCATGAAATGGCTGTGGTCGGCAATGCCAGCTGGGAAGGCGCTGGTGCTCAGCGGCTGCTGGCTGTATTGGAAGTTCTCCAGGTTGGGCATCAGTGGGGAGGGAGTGGAGCTGTAGGATGGGGACCTGCCGACGGAGCGAGCCGGCGAGTGGCTGGCACTGGGGCTGAAGGTCTGGTAGTACTGCTCCGGCGTCCGGACGGGCGGCGCGTCGCTCTGGCAGTAGGTCTGGCCTGGCTGGTTGTAATGTTGGTACTTGGCCAGGTTTTGGTAGTGGAGGGTCTCCGGGGCGTGGTGCCGCCCCTGCAAGGGTTGTGGCGGCTGCGGGGGCTGAGGGGGCTGCGGGGGCTGTGGCGGTGGGGGCTGCGGGGGCTGCGGGGGTGGCTGCGGGGGCTGCTCGTAGCCAATGCGGTTGGGTTGGTAGCCATGCAGGTTGGGCACACGGGGGCCGGGGGCCAGGCTGGCGGCACTGCCCAGGGGCCGCTCCAGCGGTGGCTGCCCCGAGGGTGCCGTGCAGCTCTTGTAGGAGTGTGCTGGCTGGCTGCCCCCCGGCACCGAGGAGTAGGTGGAGGAGGCAGGGAAGGACTGCGAGTGCTGCCCAAAGTGAGGGCTCTGTGAGAAGGGCATGGGCGAGGAGACATCGTTGGGCAGCTTCTGCCGCTGCAGCTTGGGGTAGGGGAGGGCAGGTGGCTGCTGCTGCTGCTGCTGCTGCTGCTGCTGCTGGGGCTGCTGCTGCTGCTGCTGCTGGAAGTGAGTCCGGAAGGGCAGCGAGGCGGCCCCCGGCTCGTGGTATGGCCGCCCACCTGCCAAAGCCGCCGTCTTCTTCATCAGGCTGTCCTCATACTTGGCCACGCCGCCGGGCAGCGCCTGTGGCTGGCCACCCCACGCCTGCAGGCTCTCGTCCCCGGAATACCGGGCTGGGTAAGGGCTGTTCTCCTGCACGGTGTAATTGGAAAAGGCCGGCCTGCCCTGCAGCTGCTGCCCTGCTAATTGCTTGTTTCCCCGGTGGTATTTCTCCACGGTGCTGTTCTCGTAGCCCGCGTACGGCAGCTGCTGCTGACTGTAGTACTCCTTCGCCACCAGCCTCTGCCGCTCGCAGTTCGGCCCTGCCTGACTTTGATGCCTGTAATTCTCCAGGCGTGATGTATCTTGTGAAGTCGGCTGGTAGCTCTGCTGGTTGCCATGGAAACCACACCTTTCTCGAAAGGACTGCATGGCGCGGGCTTGTTATCTGCGAAGAGAGAGAGGCAAGAATTCAAATGAAGCATTGCCACCATGGCGGGCCGGGGACACGGAGGGCCATGTCGCCTGCGCCACCGGGGCATCACTGCCTCAGCTCACCTCGCCTCTTGGGCACCACCCTGATGGGCATTGCTTTGCTGCCACCCTGGAACACAGCACCTGATGCTGCATCACCTCACATGGCCCTGTGTTGTCTGGCCTCGCCCTGCAGTGCATCACATTGCCCTGCATTGCCTCACATCACTCTCCATCACACCTCGCCTTGTGTTTCTGCTCCCTGCATCGTGCATCACCTTGCATTTCCAACTCCCTGCACCTTGTTGCCTTGCATTGCCCTGCATCACATCACCATGTTGCATTGCCCTGATTCGCCCTGTATCACATTGCCTCACACTACCCTGCATCACATCACCTTCCATTTCATCTCCCTGCTTCATGTTGCCTTGCATTTCATCACCCTCAATTGCATTGCCTTGCATCACACTGCTTTGCATCTTCCTGCATCGCATCACCTTCCATTTCATCTCCCTGCATTGTGTTGCCTTATATTGTATTGCCCTGAATTGCTTTGCCCTGTATTGCATCCTCCTGCATCACCTCACATCACCCTGCATCATATCATCCTGCATTTCATCTCCCTGCATCGTGTTGCCCTGCATTGAGTTGGCTTGCACTGCCCTGCATCTCATTGCCCTGTATTGCATCCCATCCCATGGCCCTGCATCCCATCCCCGTGGGCTCCATCGCCCTGGATCACAGCAGCTGGCTTTGTGTCACCTCGCTTCGCTCTGCATCGCGCTGTGTCACCCCACATCACATCGCTTCGTGCTGCATCCTCACCTTGCAGTGCTCTGCATCCTCCTCTATCCCACCTCCTTGCAGTGCCCCACGGTGCAGCACGGTGCCCAGGGGCAGGGGGTTGTTGGGTCAGGCTGCCCCCTCCCTGCCTGCAGCAGGCCCAGCCACCCTTCTGACCCTGCTGCACCCCATCCCTGCTGCCCATCCCTCCCTGCCTGCCCCGCATGGCACAGTGACCCCTCATGCCATGTCAGGGTCCCCCATGCTCTGTGTTTCACATACCCACCACCCCTCACCTCTGCAAATCACACCCCTCCTCCTCACATGCCTCCCCAGGGCTTCCAGGATCCTGCAAGCCCCTCTGCACACCCCGCTTATCGCCATTCTTTTTAATTATTGGGCTAATTACTGGAAGCAGCGGCGTGGAGGGCCAGAACCGCAGGCTCTGCTGCAAAAAAAGTCATTTCAACTTGCTGGCTCTGCCCATCTCTGCTGGCTGCTGCCTCCCACAGCCCCCCCAAGCCCAGCGATCCCCCTGCCCCGGCGCGATGCCATCTGGAAGCTGTCTGCTCCCACCAGCAGCCGTCATTACCGAGCGCCTCGCCACCGTCGTCATTAAAGCTCCCTGCTTCCTCACTCAGCTTGTGCTGGGTGCAGGGACACACCTGGGTCACCGGTTTGATCTCACTCGAGTGGCTTATGGGGGCTAATGAAGGGCTTGGTGGCAGGGGGATGCATCCTGCCCATCCCCAGCACTGGTGGGTTTGAGGTGCTGGGATGGACATGAGCCTGTTTTAGACATGGACTGAGATTTGGGAGCCCAGGTTAGAGCAGCCCCAAGGGTCTGCAGGTCCCTGGGGACATCCCTGGTGCTGCTCCCTTGGCACTGTGACACAGCAGTGACATCAAGTGTTGTCCCCTCAGCCTCCATTAAGGCCATGAGTGTTACAAGGGGAGGGGACGGGGTACTGGTGGTGTCTTTGCCAAGGCCATCCCATCTCCCAGCACACTTCCCTGTGGTGTCAGGCAACCTAGAGCCAGGACATGGATCCATGTGTGTCCCCACGTGTTCCTCTACCACCACAACACGCCAAACACCACGTGGCTCCAGACAGTCCCTGTGCTGGTGGCTCTGCCACATCCACACAAACCACACAGCTAATTTGATGGGTCCCAGCTTGGCCTTGCTTCCTCACAGGACCCACTGGTAACACCTCAGCACCTTTTCAAGGTCTATGTACACACACGGAGCTTTATTTAGTTTAGTTATTTATTTCCATAACCACCAGCTGCTCAGGGATGCACTGATCACATGGTGCCCTCTGGCACCATTGCAGCTGGGCTCAGTGCCACCCACACCAGACCAGCACTCTGTCCCTTCCTCTCTCCCATCCCCTTTTGGGATGCTTTCCATGTCACTTTCTCTCATTGCAATTGCATCCTGCAGGCTGCGTGGGCAACTGGGTGCAGTTAAAGCCTAAATTCCAGGGAAAAGATAGGTCAAAAAAAAGCTGGAAAGGCTGGCACAAATGCCCCTACCACAGTGTGGCACAGTGCTGTGCCCTGTGCCAGGGCTTGGAACAGAGGCAGGAAAATCAAAGCCAGGCTGTGGGGCAGCCCTGGGTGGTGGTGGGAGAGCTAATGGGAGCGATTCCCACATTCTCTGTACGGGAGTGGGTTTGAAAAATGAAATTGGCTTGAGAAGGCCCTGGGCTGGAACTTTAGGGGGAGCTTTTCCCCCCTTTCTCCTTTATTATTAATTATCATCATTAATTAATTATTATTAATTGTTGTTAATTTTCCAAACAGCTGGGACAACGCCGGGATGAGCAAAAGCGCACGGTGCGAGGGGACGGATCAGTCACCGGCACGCAGAGGTGGGAACGCACAGAGGGAACACGTGTTCCAGCTGAAATCCCACGAGCCCAAGGCCGTGGCCCCATCTCCCTGCGGACCACCCAGGCACAGGCTCTGCCTGGGAGGGGACACGCTCATCACCAGCAGCACCCGGACCCGTCAGCAGAGCCGGAGGCCAGCTCTGCCCTCGGATCCACCGCGGCTTTGCCGGGGAAGGGCCGCGCCAGATGTTGCGCCTGATGTAGCTGTTTCCCAGCAAACGCTTTAATGGCATCAAATCAAGCTGTCGACAGCAGCAAGGTTATGGCCCTTCCCGGGAGGAGGAGGAGGAGGCGACTGTGGCTGGCCCCGGGGGCCCTGTACACTCACTGTCCCTGCCACGCCACTGCTGGACGTGCTTTCCCGGCCCCGAAGAAGTTTCCAGCTGTTGCCCCCACGATGGGAATCGATATGAGGCTTTTGGTGCATGGCTGCCACTGGACACCTGCCCTTGGCTGCAGCCAGGGCTCACAGCGTGGGTTCCTGGGAAGGGTCCCCAGGGTATCTGTCACAGAGGAAGGGACTTGGGGCCATCGTGGCGCCCAGCACCAGCGTGACCCTGTCCCTGCAACCAAGTGCTCACCACTGGCTGTGGCCACTCCAGAGCATCCCATCTCCTTGGTCCTGGAGTATGGCCAGCCCAGCACAGGGGACATGAACCCTACCAGTGCCAGTGCATGACCCAGGGCCATGGTGGTGCAGGAGGTCATGCTGCAAGTGCACGGGGCTGACACAGTGTGTGGAGCTGACACGGTGCCGGGGGCTGACACGGCACACGGGGCTGATGCCAGGAGCTGAACCAGGGCACTGTGTGGCACTGCCAGGCCAGCACAGCTGCCTGCCTGTGTGGTGGCCCACAGCCTGCCTGCTGCTCCAGAGGATTTGTGCTGCGTGGCTGAATTCAGTGTTATTTTCCTTCTCCAACCCCTCCTTCCTTCCCTGCCATCTCCCCTTTCCTCCCCCTTCCCCTTGCCTGGCAGGGACATGGCATGGCAGGATCCCGAGCCCTCTGAAGGTAGCCTAGGATTTCCCATGGCAGTGACCCTTGGTAAGCACCCAAGACCCCGAGCACCTTGGCCCTGGGGGGCAGAGGATACCCCCCATTTCCCTGCTCTCTGGCCTCGCTTCCCAGCTGCTGCTCATCCCACGGGGCCTGATCCAGCCCTGCTGCTCCTCCGGCTGCTTCCTTGCCTTTGCTGCTGCTGCGCCATCAACAAGGACTCAGCAACTAAAAATAGCAGCATGCTCTCACAAGGGGATGCTCTGCCATCAGAGCAGTGCTGGCACCACAGACCCCTGCTCCCCACCCCACAACCCCTGCACAGACCCCTGCCAGCCCTCGCCCCCCACCCAGGGCTGTGCCCCATATGGTGAGGTGGTATCAGAGTGGGGAACGAAGGGATAGGACCTCCCCTCCCCGGATCCCCCAGCAGCTCTCGGGGAGGGGAATAAGCGCCTATCGAGTAGCGTCAGCCCCGGATTTGTTTAATTGTGAGCTGGTGGAGTTTAAAGAAACCCTTTCTGGCCGGCTGCCACACCGCAAAGTGCTCGGGAGAATTTGATTATTAAGGGAGGAGAGGAAAGGGGAGGCTGCCGGGGGGAGAGCCGGGGTGTGTGGGACAGACCAGCAAAGGGCATCCTGCCCTGGGAGCTGGGAATGGGAGGAACTGGGGGGATGGAACACAGGCAGACCCCCCAGCAGTGCAAAGGGACCCACATGGCTTGCCCAGGGCAGGGGCAAACCCTCCAGGCAGGTGTGGAGATGCCACTGTCCCTCTGTCCCTGCATCACAGGGATGCCCCACTGGCAATAACCCCTCTCGCTGGCAATAACCCCTTTCTTCAATGCCCCCCTCTAATGCCCCCTCCCTCCAGTGAATCCCTTTAATGCACCCCCTTAATGCACCTCCTTACTGCACGGTCCCCCAGTAAACCCTTTTACTGCACCCTCTGTCCGGAGCACCCCAGCAATGCTCCCCCTCCCCAGTGAACCACTTTAACACATCCTCTCCCCACTGCACCCCCTCCATGCCCTCTCATTAGTGCCCCCTTGCCCCAGTGCACCCCTTCCATGCCCTCTCATTAGTGCCCCCCTGCCCCAGCACACCCCAATAAACCACTCCCCCCCAGTGCACCCCTTCCATGCCCTCTCATTAGTGCCCCCTTGCCCCACTGCACCCCCTCCATGCCCTCTCATTAGTGCCCCCCTGTCCCAGCACACCCCAATAACCCGCTCCCCCCCCAGCACACCCCAATAACCCACTCCCCCCCCAGCACACCCCAATAACACACCACCCCCCCAATGCACCCCTTCCATGCCCTCTCATTAGTGCCCCCCTGCCCCA